>JAODTK010000555.1:555000-1147874 GCA_026419785.1 Sclerodactyla briareus
GAAAGGTGGAATTATGCAGGCAGAGGCGGCTTCAAGGTCGAAGCCGGTCTCGAGTCGACCAAAACTGGTGTTTAAAACGCATACTTCAGCAATTGAATAGCAACACGCAACATAGCTAACTTTATAGTTTGTTTTATGGTTTTTCAAACATCTTGGTTGGCAATCCTCTAGCAGCCAAATATTTGATCTTTGATCCCGAATGTAGGAGGGCTTACCCAAGTCACATCAACTAATGCTAACATGTTCGGAAACTTTTATTCATATATTTTCGAAGATATCCGTAATAGTACCAAATATCAAAGGGGCTTCCTGTAAATATTCATGTGACACCCAACTTGAGTCCTCGTATCTTACTGTCATTGGTAGCTGTTATGGACTCGCTGCTTTTCGCCCACAGACACATCATATTTATCTCTGATGGTATTCTCTGGAGCACAAAGTGTTGATTACGTGTGATAAGAATTGTACACCGAATTTCCCCCCGAATTTTACCCAACAAATCAATAGCGATTTCCGGGTCATGTGTTCAGTTCTGATAAATTATTGAAGAGACAAAGTTGTCACAATTGTGTATTCCTGCGGGATTCGTGGAACAGTACATTGTTCATTGAGATAGCCCATAGTATTTGTAAACGAAAGGTAACACAACAGAAATCACATTCATTTTCACTCATGTCAATGAAATGGACATGCCATTGCCATTTGATCGGATGTGGAAATATACACTGCGATACACTGCCGATTCCGTCGAACATTCTAGTGAATCTTTTGACAAAGAAAAAACACAATGTTAAAATGTCTGTTGCGGCTATTGCGATGATGATAGCAGTCTGCTATGCAACAAACACATCGTACGTGGAACCCATACGAATGTCAACAAGAATGTTTTTTCGTTGTAATAGCAATTTTACTCCATGTTGTTTAACGTTGAACAAGAAACGCCAACCTCCATTAGTTGGGGGAAAAATAGTTTGTCCTCAGTTGTAAACGCATTGAAATGACAGTTTATGGCACCCCATAGGCGATCTTGAACTAATAACGAACTTTGGACTGGTAAGTAATAAACGGAACATTGAACGTTTACCCCAATCTTAATTAGTAACCGGAGAAAATGCGAGGATAAAAGTAGAAGCTGAAGATTGTCAGCGGAGCAATTACCTCCCTCGGCTCGGTTAAAAACAGCCGAAACCTCATATTGCCTACGTCGAGGAATGATAAAGCTGTGATCAATTGTGATCATGCTGGAACCCAATGGTTTGGTTACAAGCATTATTGCAATTTTGTTTTATAATCCCTCTACACCCTTTTATGTTTAATGTTGTCGCCGCAATGTCTCGTCACATATTTTTCTGTTAAATCGGCTATTGCCTGTAACCTCTTGTTCACAAATATACAGTTAGGACTATTGGCATTGCTAAATTTCACAGTAATGCAGTATTTGTTTTCAGGTACCGAAGAGACACTTTTGTGAATGGAGTACGAGTGTTATAAAACAACTAGAGATTTTGGTACTTCTGAACAACCAGTTGAAACTAGCAACATACATGGCTTGCGTATTTCATCATCTATATGCTGTGGATTGGTTCCTAACCATATTCGGCCTTACTTGATCTAATGCTTTGTTGGTATCCGGAGATAATTGTAATCAAAACAGCTTTACCAAAATCGAGGGGTATGAAGAGGGTTATCGAGGGTTATGAAAACAACCAACGATTTTGGTACTTCTAGACAATCAGATATTATATTGAATCTGCAAACATACCTGGCTTGGGTATTTTATCAACTACTTGTTATTTAAATGTTCCTAACTCTATTTGGACTTTCCTGTCCTAATGTTTTGCTAGTATCCGCGGATGATCCGCGGATAATCAAACCAGCTTCACCAAAATCGCAATCACCAATATAGGGTCTGATTCAATATACCTGGCTTGACTCGTTCGGCTAATTCATCCGCTTATGTCAGAGGGCAGCTGGCGTGACTGCTAGCGTCAGCTTGACTGGCTCTTTTGGACAATTCTTTTTCTTCTTCAGAACAACATTTGTGCTGTTCATCGATGTTAGCTGGGTCAGCATTGGATGTTATTTGGAATGAGAAGATCAGTAGATCACCGGTCGTACGAATATTGGCGTTCCATGAATTCATTTTCTTCAGTGAAATAGCATGTTCTAATTATACATTGAAAGTTCATTTAATGCGCATGAAGATGCTCCCCTTGTAACATTAGACGTCTCCAGACCAATAGGCCTACTCGTTTTGTACGATGTTACTTCAAATTAAACCAATTATGACACTCGTTACAGTTATGCAATAGTCCTCTGGAAACGAGCAGCAATGTTACTTCTCAGTTTCAGCTGAAATAGCGTTCACTTTATTGCTCCCGTTTTCCCTGGGAAGGCCATGCGAACTCCGGGTGAAAAATCCTGACGTCTAACAGAAGCAGATGTTATATTTCAGTTTAAGCTTTTCGTTCTCTTGTCTTGCTATTGGTGAGTGGATTTTTATTCTACTGACAGTGTGAGCTAAGAGGGTGAGCATATCATTTGTGAGGAATAAACGCCACTCGTGATATGTCAAAAGCAGATAATATCCTTCCTGGAGATATGAAAGGATCGAAAATTCAAACAAGTCTAGTTCCAACATTTATTTGTAGCCTCATAATTCTGTTTGGCTTGGAGACGATACAAAATTGATATAAGTAGTGAGTAACGTGTTACTCATGTATCGTATATGACTCAAGTAATGCTGGCACACATAACCTGACATTCCTAAAACCCAAAGTGGTTTCTGTTTAGTCCAAATTTCCTGATAAGTTGTTTCAGCGCCTACTGTTCTCTCACTGTAGACGATGTAGAGATGATCTATTGATTGTGGCATGATGTCGCTTACCCAATGTTTATGAACTGAGGGAGTATTCAGAAATCTGTATGTAGCGATAGGGGAGTTGTATGAGTAGAATTAACAGATATAGTTGTTCAATACTTGTCCAACGTAATTGTTTTCGTAACAACTCTCCGCGTCACTCTCTCTCTCTCTTCCAAGCCTAGGTTCTCTGTTACAATTGATATGCCATCATAAAACACAAGGTCACGCGAATTTCGGTGCGATAGGCTATCACGTCGCTTAGCCTGCACTAGGATATAACGAAATATACTGACTGAAGTTGTCATTGGACAATATCACCTGTTTCTAACAAGTGTCTGGCAAGCAAACAATTCTTACTCGTCAATAGTATACAGACAATGGGAACTCATTACTCAAAGTAGGAGTGTTCGAACAACGAGCAGAGCATATACTTCGGGCATTTACAATGTTGTTCGAAGATTTCAATTACCTTTCGGGTGACAAATTGAGACTCTCATTCACAGGAATAAACTCGCTTTTGAGAAAGCGACGCAAGAATTGAATTTCCCAATCGGTATGTTCTTTGCACTCCCTAGCCTCATCGAATGGAAAACATCATTCAGCAGCCTAGGTTGAGGCTATAACTCGAACTCACAAGCCAGAGGTTTTCCTACTACGTCTCGGATCATTCATTCATTATATCTGAAAATTGGGTCTCTAACATCCCCAAATCTGCCACAATCAACAGCGTTCCGAACAGCCACTAGCAACCAGACAGTTGCTTCTCATCGATAGTCATCATCACTGCAGACATACTGAGGAGTCGGAGTAGGTTTTCAGTTGTTTGTGAAACATTTTAGGTAATTGAGTTGATGAACATGAATAACTCTTTTTCAGTTCTGTGTATTCGGTAGGGTTCTTCGGATGTTTTTGTTGATAAATGTGGGGAAAGTTTTGTGCTAGTAGGATGTGTAGTTTTCGTCGAGATGGCTTCACAAGATGGGTTTGCACACTACACATGCCACGTCGAGCGGCCAGTATACCCCTTTGACCTTCACATGATAATCACATTCTCGTTTTTCAACGGTGACCGTTGGCAGGCCAAATGAGACAATGATCTTGCAGCAACAGTTTGATTGAGACAACCTATCAACAAATATTGATAATAATCTTACTTGTCGATGTTTATGCCTGAAGAAATCCATGATATAATGATTATCTCTGACGATTATTACAATTTGTAGCTATCTGTTATAGCGCATAGCGCATTCATATCGTTGAAATATTGTGTAAGGTAGTAATATGAAGTTTGATACGCTGAAAAGACATATTTATAAAGAGGCATAAATTTTAGCAACTTCCGAAACGAGAAAGTAGCGCACTTACTCACTTATCGATCAATTTTCAATGTTGTTCGAAGATTTCAATTACCTTTCGGGTGACAAATTGAGACGGCTAGTACTCTCATTCACAGGAATAAACTCGCTTTTGAGAAAGCGACGCAAGAATTGAATTTCCCAATCGGTATGTTCTTTGCACTCCCTAGCCTCATCGAATGGAAAACATCATTCAGCAGCCTAGGTTGAGGCTATAACTCGAACTCACAAGCCAGAGGTTTTCCTACTACGTCTCGGATCATTCATTCATTATATCTGAAAATTGGGTCTCTAACATCCCCAAATCTGCCACAATCAACAGCGTTCCGAACAGCCACTAGCAACCAGACAGTTGCTTCTCATCGATAGTCATCATCACTGCAGATATACTGAGGAGTCGGAGTAGGTTTCCAGTTGTTTGTGAAACATTTTAGGTAATTGAGTTGATGAACATGAATAACTCTTTTTCAGTTCTGTGTATTCGGTAGGGTTCTTCGGATGTTTTTGTTGATAAATGTGGGGAAAGTTTTGTGCTAGTAGGATGTGTAGTTTTCGTCGAGATGGCTTCACAAGATGGGTTTGCACACTACACATGCCACGTCGAGCGGCCAGTATACCCCTTTGACCTTCACATGATAATCACATTCTCGTTTTTCAACGGTGACCGTTGGCAGGCCAAATGAGACAATGATCTTGCAGCAACAGTTTGATTGAGACAACCTATCAACAAATATTGATAATAATCTTACTTGTCGATGTTTATGCCTGAAGAAATCCATGATATAATGATTATCTCTGACGATTATTACAATTTGTAGCTATCTGTTATAGCGCATAGCGCATTCATATCGTTGAAATATTGTGTAAGGTAGTAATATGAAGTTTGATACGCTGAAAAGACATATTTATAAAGAGGCATAAATTTTAGCAACTTCCGAAACGAGAAAGTAGCGCACTTACTCACTTATCGATCAATTTTCAATGTTGTTCGAAGATTTCAATTACCTTTCGGGTGACAAATTGAGACGGCTAGTACTCTCATTCACAGGAATAAACTCGCTTTTGAGAAAGCGACGCAAGAATTGAATTTCCCAATCGGTATGTTCTTTGCACTCCCTAGCCTCATCGAATGGAAAACATCATTCAGCAGCCTAGGTTGAGGCTATAACTCGAACTCACAAGCCAGAGGTTTTCCTACTACGTCTCGGATCATTCATTCATTATATCTGAAAATTGGGTCTCTAACATCCCCAAATCTGCCACAATCAACAGCGTTCCGAACAGCCACTAGCAACCAGACAGTTGCTTCTCATCGATAGTCATCATCACTGCAGATATACTGAGGAGTCGGAGTAGGTTTTCAGTTGTTTGTGAAACATTTTAGGTAATTGAGTTGATGAACATGAATAACTCTTTTTCAGTTCTGTGTATTCGGTAGGGTTCTTCGGATGTTTTTGTTGATAAATGTGGGGAAAGTTTTGTGCTAGTAGGATGTGTAGTTTTCGTCGAGATGGCTTCACAAGATGGGTTTGCACACTACACATGCCACGTCGAGCGGCCAGTATACCCTTTGACCTTCACATGATAATCACATTCTCGTTTTTCAACGGTGACCGTGAACAGGCCTAATGAGACAATGATCTTGCAGCAACAGTTTGATTGAGACAACCTATCAACAAATATTGATAATAATCTTACTTGTCGATGTTTATGCCTGAAGAAATCCATGATATAATGATTATCTCTGACGATTATTACAATTTGTAGCTATCTGTTATAGCGCATAGCGCATTCATATCGTTGAAATACTGTGTAAGGTAGTAATATGAAGTTTGATACCCTGAAAAGACGATATTTATAAAGAGGCATAAATTTTAGCAACTTCCGAAACGAGAAAGTAGCGCACTTACTCACTTATCGATCAATTCATTGATATGAACGCAGCCCCTGTGGTCATTACTCCTCCCAATAGCAATTTACATTGGCTATGCCAGTATATATAGTCACATATTGTTTCTCATGAATTGCTCTGACATTGACAACCTTTGGTCTTTTCGATAAGAGAGCTTACGCGATAGAATGAAAAATTCAGCCGCAACCAGGATCCGAACCGGCTTCGTGGCTCAGAGTAAATATGCCTCGAATAATAACGGTTATGGTGACAACTAAACATGATTTCAACTGATCGGATTGCTGAACCACGATGTTCTGCTTCAGGCTAATTCGTCCAATTTGGACAATGTATCTGGTCAATGAAGAATCTGCAATCTGCGAGAGATATGTTGGATCTTGAATGGAATCGTCATAACGACATGTTCTGTAGGGATAACCGCAAAAGACCAAGACATACGCCAATATGTTCATATATCGTGAGGTATGGGTGACAAATCTATCCTCGACCCAGTTTATTACATGACGTCTTCCACTATGTTATACAGTGGTAGATCCATGGAATAACTGTTTCTGGTGCTCCTCCTCTACATAGACTTATCCAAAACGTTCCCCAAATATGCATAGGCTCCACAAGTTCAAATTTCAGAAATGAAGATCTCGTCAATGTTGAAGTGGGGCGGAATGAGCTACCTAGTATATGGGCGTATGAAAATGTGTTTCTTCTTCTTCAATCCCTTAACTGACAGTTCCAGCGTCGCATCCCTTACTGAGGGTGCAGTTCTTCAGAGATGGGAGATGCGATATTGCCTGTCACAATCAGAACGTTTTGTATTGGACAGGCAGGTACGGAAATAGTGTTATGCCATACCTTCCTCGAGCGTTAGGGTTTATCATTGTGATTTCTTCTAGTATTGATGCTAATTATAGTCAATGTTCGTCCTTTTTATCATTGTAGATATCTGGCAATTTGATCTCAACTCGATCAAAAAATATTTGGTACATAATAAGAATCACTTGGAGCCGAGATAGAAGACTATTCCGTTTTTTCTCTCAACAGTATTTTTTTGCAACCAGTGTGTGTTCTTCACGGAGTTCTCAGAACATCACAAAACATGTATCGTGTCCAGGATTTCATTTTCTCTACCAACGTGAGTAATGAAAGTCACGAAAAATATTCACTTCGATACCAACAGAACAAAATCACCACTTTAAACAACTTTCTAGTGTGGCTAACTGGCTGCATATGGACTGTTGCACTCACGTCTGTTAAATGTGGATGTCAAATGGTGAATCAGAGAGCTGGAATCTGATATAGTGTCTGTCCTCCTCACCGACATACTACACACTAGTGCTGAGACTGTTTGCACTAGATAGATGGTCTAGTGCAACGCATCCGTTTAAACCGGGTAGCTGGTAATTCGGTGCACCTCGGTGCACCTGCAGTTTAGCTAATCTCACTCGTGTTTGTTTCATTTTTATATTAGATTCAATTCCATTTCCGAATGAAATTTGGATCGAACGGCTAACTGAAACCTGCAATTTTCTGTTCTTATCTGTGCGGAATTATTGCTGTTTTTTCTCATATCTTAGTAAGTAACCCCCTCCCATCTCTAACTAAAACCTCAACATGCTCCAGTTAGTGCTCGTCTTGAGAATGTACAGGATATCACTATCGATTCTTGCTGTTGTGTGTGAACCAGTTTTCGTGCATTTCTCTAGGAAGGAGAGATAGTAAAATCAACATTTTCGGCAGTCAATAGATATCCGTGATGACTGGAATGCAGAAGGGTTATATTCGCATAGCTGCAGGTATGTGATATCATGTGCACTCGGTAATCTGCATTCTGGAGCCTATCATTACGTGTATAGCAGGCATTGCAGATGTGATAATATCGTTCGATTACAGCTCGCTTGATTGTCATATGTCTCTGGAGATCAACCCAACCGTTGAAGATGTTGCGCTCATCGTATATGTCCATGAGAAATTGTTCCCACATTAGATGTTTTTTCGCTCCACACTACCTCATTGCCGGCATCCATACCGTCTTGCTTGTACATCCAGAGGATTTGCTAAAGTTGGCTCAGTGTTCCGTGTTCTGATAAGCTATTGATTTTTTTTTTCCGGAAGATAGCGTACACACAGTGGATTGAAGTAAAGTTGGTAACCTTTCTTCTCTACATCTCTACTCCAGGCAATGATTCCGATTTTGTGTTTGTTGCCAGCATTACTGTCAGGTTTGAGCATTGGCGTTGACGTACATTTAAGCGAGGTGCTGGGTCGTTTGAAGAAGGCCAGCAGACGACTTTCATGAATACATCGAGAACATTCTGAATACATATGCCCTGAATGCATCCAGTTGTGATAACTCTTGTCTGCTGGTATTCGTCGCATGGTTTGATCTACTGCGAACAGGTGGATTATCAGCGAGGATGAGTCGAACCTACAACGTAACTGTTGGAACTATAGCGCTACATTTGGAGCCTCGATTGAGAAGAAAACGCTGATGGTGTATTCATTGAAAAATGTCATTGTGAAAAGAAAAACTATTGATGAACAACACTATTTGCAAAGCTCTGATACCTGTTATATGAACAATGTGACCAATATTCAACTGATACGCACAATCCTGAGCGGTTCTGCCTCTATTTGTCTTCAGCAAAGTTTATAAGTTCATTAACCATCGCAACATGTTTTCCGTAAAAAAAAACTTTGTCATTCAGATTCGATCATGACAACTAAAATAGACATATATGTGATTGAGGGAATGAGTGTGATGCTTCTTCGGTTGGGATTTAGCATGGTCTGATTGTGTTGTGACATCAACGCCATCCGGATATAGTAAAATCCAAATAAAAAGATGCAATCACCTGTGCGTAAATACGGTGGTGCTCTTCCAATATGTTTCATTTATATATGTATTCCAGCTCGCAGGCAAATTTATTCTACATGAATTGGGTGAATTAAAATTCTTGAAACTTTCTCGCTTTTTCTGTTTTCTAAATAATAACAAGCTTAGTTGGTAGGGCAAGGACGTAAGGTACGATCAAGTGTCGGGGCCTGACAACGTCTTGGTGGGTGAAATATCCCGAATGTTTTGAGGTTCATGTGTATATGATACTCGCGGAAAACGAATTGCTACCACTTTTGCGTCAGTTTCGCTCGAATTTCACATTTTTCTCCACGGTTTCGTCGTTCCGTGCCCGTCATTCGGGCATCTATTTCTCTAATTCGTCGCTCTAAGAACCCATCTTCTCGCATGGTATAACGTACAGTAACTGATCCATGTTGGCATATATTAGAATAGTAGTATTATTCATGGAATAAAACAATTTACTTTATGCAATGGTAGGCTATGAGGATAGTTTTCTAGGAATTACAATCCGATCATACATTACAATACCAACAGTATTCTGAGTAGGATGATATACTAAAATTATTCTAAATCGTAACGACCAGAAAAAAGTAACGACCAGTAAAACAATCACTGTGCCTCTGGCTACTCGACTTCTCGCTGGGCGCTAGCACAGTAATTGAGAGCTGGACTCGCCGTCTGACATTCACAGAAGGTGGGCTCGGACCCTCCCCCCCCCCCCTCTCGAGGTGTCGGAATCATTAGTAACATAACACCCCCCCCGCAGCTAGGTGTTGCTCGCAGCGTGTGCTCGGAACTTTCCTCTCCATGTTTTCCTAGCTCCAGTGGGCCACCGCCCACGGCAATTATATTTCGGTCGACAAATGTCCATTACAATATGCTACAATATCAAAACGGTGAGGAAGGTAAGTCTGTACGTTAATGAAGGTCGTGCTAGTCCTCTTCACTTCATGATCTCTAGTTAAAAATAGTACCACCAGTTGTGTCGAGTCTGGCCAGTGATACTGGATACCCGTTGCGACTGCCGTAGCATTGTAGAACTATTGTACAATTATCGTAGAAGCATTACAACACAACTTTTTTATGTTAAAATAAAACTGTATAGTGTTATGTTTAATGCCTAATTACACCCACAAGAAGAAAATATCATATTATATCTTCGTCGGCTCCATATGACATACAAAACAAAATACAGGTATTTATCATAATTGGATAAATAGTGTCCAAAAGTTTCCTGATATTGAACGAACAACATTGATATGTTTCCCTCAATCAGATTTTCCCAAATTTATCCAAATTTGGTATCTTAAAATGAAAAAAAATCAGACAATTGCAATGTGAGCAGGCGGTCCCTCTAGTATAGTGTACAAATGTAGTAAAGTTCCTTAAACTTAACGGGTATGAATGATTTACCTTTATTGTTGTATGGGTTAGATACTATGGCACTCGTGCGAAAATTCATTATAGCACGGTTAGATGAGAAGGGGGGGGGGGAGGGAAAGCCCGACACCTCCTCTTGCCAGATTCAAACGTACATGTTACCTAATTATCGGAGGAAACACTGAATAATAACAGAACATCTCTGTTGACCATGACACCTCTGTGACCATGACATCTCTGTTGACCATGACATCTCTGTTGACCATGACATCTCTGTTGACCATGACAGACACGCAAGGAACGAAATAGCTAAAGGCGCTGAAAGCAGAAGCGAAAGAGAAGGAAGACGAATCAGCAGGAAAATACAGATACAGGGTGAGAGGTCTTCTTGGAACATATACATCAAGAGGCTGTCAGTTCTAGCCTAGGGAGTCTCCAAACAATTGTGAATAATGTATATAGCCTGCGTTATATCAGCTGTTTTATACTAATTCAGATTCCCTCATATATAAGATGGGAGAACTACGTGTATTTGCAAAGTATCTTGTGTCCTTTGATAGTTGGAATTACAGAGGTTGAGCCGAACGTTTTCCGTACCAACTTACTGATTCAGAGACCGCTTTGGGTGGGTTGACATCCTCAGTACTAATATTCAAAATGCCATTGGAATCTATATTTATATTTATCAACACACTTTCAATGTTCAGGATAGGCATTATAAACAAAAATGCATTTTATGTGTATGAAGCTAGAGAAATTCAGCATGCGCAATTTGTTGAAAATTAGTTATCAATGTAGGTTTGTAGGTCACTTGAGTCATGAGCGCGGGAGGAGGGGGGGGGGGGTGTTCCGACCCCAGATCAAAACCCCCGGTGAGTACGTCACTGTCCTGAAGTGATGTCAATCTCTTTAAAAAATCATGGAACAAGCAAGACTGTCCAAATCTTCTCCAAATAATGTGCGATCCATTTCAATATCGTAACTTTTCCCTCCTCTCCGACCACTTCATACAAATTTAAGCATTTAGCTAATGTGTAATAACACTAGGAAACGGTTCATCGGAAGTTTTGCCTCGACTGTCTACAATAAACTACAATTGCCGGAAATATACCGATGGATTGTGCTAGAAGTAGCAGTAGTATGCTATGTAGCAGTATCATCGAAAATTCGAGATTTACTGAAATCGGCTCGTTATTTCCTGATTTACGAAAGCACTTTCCGGACACGCTGGCCGCTTATCACCTCGTACACCGGCGAACGTGTGTTGATTGCTGAGTGAAAGTCATCCTAATGGAACCAGCTGTGAGAGCTGAAACTTTGACCATGATATCCGATTGGGGAACGATTACCGAAATTGGACCGATCAGGGGCCGCATTCACGAACGTAACTTACGCAAATTTCCTTGCGTAGTCCACTTTGCGCTGCGTAAGTTGGATTTTGTGGTATTCCACAAACTTTGCGTAGCGCAATTTCCTCTTCGTAACTTTACGCAATGTAAATTCTTGTCGTAGCAGGTTTAACCAAACTAATTACTCCGAAAAGTGTGATACGCACAATGGAGATTTTCATGTGCAACATTGAGAGGGAGAACGACTCTACGCAATATAGAGTCTTATAAGGGACAGACAAGACCCTTTCGCCATCTCAGACGTGCCATTATCATTAAGTTTCTGCTTGCCAAGAAATAGGATTCGGGAGCTATCGGATGTCTTGAGGGAGATTTAGCGAGGCCAACCGGTCGAAGCAGCGCGGTCCCCCTTGAACCGCAAGTTGCTACGGCACTACGGTTTTTATGCGACGTGTCGTTCCAAGTGTGACAGGAGATACTTTGGGACTTAGTCACCCAACTGTATCTCGAATCATCGCCGCATTTACAAACTTATTATTAGAAGCGTAAGAGACTATGTTTATCTGCGCTCAAATGATCTGACCGAAGAGAGATGGTCCAAGAATCCGCCCAAGTCAGTGGGTTCCCGAATTTTATTGGTGTGATCGATGTGACCCACATAGTGGCTAAAGTCGCCGGTGGAGCGGGAGTTCCTCTACGTAAACCGGAAGAACTTCCACAGCATCAACGTCCGGATGATTTATTCCGATAAAAATTATTTTATCATGGATGTCTCGCTAAATGGCCTGGGAGCACTCATGACTCCTTTCATCCTGGAGAACAAGGGAGTGTCTCGAATCATCCAAGATGGAAGAATCCTCGAAGATGGTTGGTTGCCTAGGTAAGACGTACCAGTTAATACGTTACAAAAACTGGAGCTGTGCCTACAAGGTCCCTTACGAAAGTGCAATTGCACCCCATTTTGCTGTGGCAACCGTTTCCTAAATAATAGGGCCTGTCGTGTATTTTGGTTAAAGATGTTTTTTCGCCACACTTTTTTTCGAAAAATGGGAAAAACAAAGCAATCTTCAGTCTTTCTGAAATCTCTGTTCAAGATAGGAAATTTCATTGCTAAGCTACTTTGCCTAATTTCAATTTTTCCCTTAGTTCTAATATTTTAAGGGGTATAATCTGCAAGTTCTGCTCCTGCCCCAGTGGAAACAAAATCGGTGCGCTGAAGTTCCTTTCCAGGAGTTTTCAGATGTCAATATGGCGTGGCCAGGCATGTTTGAGTTCATTTTTGTCATTTTTCTGTGCCTCAGTTTAGACCTGTGGCTGGACATTATCCCTGAAGTTCACAAGTACAACTTTCGTGGCGTGGCAATGTGCGGCTGTCGAGGTTTCCGTCAAAAGTAAGAACATCGTTTCACACCCTGACCGTTTCAATCGTTACCTAGGCTACCGGTAGGCCTACGTTTTAATGTCCTATGACACGATGACTGATGAGTAAGGCGTAAAGGTATGATAATTGATGTATGATTGTGAATGGGCTACATACAACAAACGCTGACTCTGTAACAAATGCCGTACAACTTAAAATTGAACAGCCAAGGCTACAGTATCGAGCTGTGATATAATCCTAGGTATACCTTTGTCAAACTCACTAGACTGGTAGGCTTAGTCAAGTTAGTGGTTAAATCATCACTGCCCATGCCAAGCTTGTGCCACTGATGTGGGCCAAGTTGGCCACCTAGCACTCTACTAACTTGAACAGCCCAATACTGTAGAAGACTGAGCATCTAGAATATTAAAGAGGCATTGTCTAGTGGAAACGGGCAGAAAAAGCGATGACTCATTTGCATGACTTCATGTAAATGAAAACTGTCTGATAGTGCCATACTGATACGGCGTACTCAATCATCACTCACTGGTTAAAGATGGACTGTCTCAATTAAAATGAATCTTGTAACCGGTACACAATATACTACTCCATACAAACCAGCAATTTAGATAAATTGAACCACATGGTATATTTCAACACATTTTTTTTTTCCGTCCACTCGATTGATATATAATATTGAAAGTATTTGAATCCGATTACCGAGTTGTGCTGCATTATTCCGATATTTGTTGTGACGTCATGGCAAAATCGCTGTCGTTTGTTTCGCTGTCGCTATCAGATGACAATCATCTTTAATGTTAATCTTAAAATCAATGGCAAAGTTCACGAAACCCCGACAATTTTGGTCAAATGACCCGACCTCATTCGCCGAGTTATGAGGCAATTGCCTCTTAAACATTACTGACATGTAACAGAGGCAGGACCATGGTGACAATTTTTTCAGCTAGAGACCATAACCTTATTTATATTCTTTGCATTCCTTACGAGACAGTGGATACCCTTTGAAGCCGTGTTGCTGACACCCCCTCCGCGAAGCTGTGACACCGAGCTGACGAAGGTAGCTCTTAGTAGTTTTTGCTAACAAAGTTCTCACATATTCTGTAATTTTGGTTTATGTCAGTGTTCCTAACCTACATGCAGAGTGTCACTATATTCTTGCATGTTTACTGTACCAGCATGGCACTTTTGTCTTCTTACATCTGACGCTGCAATCCATACGTCCCTTCCCGGGTCCTGTCCGTGAAAAAAGGGAACATTATATCTTTATATATGTATAGATTATATGAATAACATAAGAACTATCCATACTTCCCGTATCCATTCCGTGAATTTTTGAGAATCGGCAGGTGAGAGATTTTCACAAGACGGCAACTCTCACGAATTCTATTGTATGGGCGCCAATTGGGTGTACTATACGCCGTTGGACACAGCTGTGATGATATTACAGAATTTAAACGACGTGAATTGACGGAATGGACCCAGAATACACAACCTATGAATGCATTTGTGTGTGTAATGCTCCCATGTCCAGGAAAATTCTGTGAAATTACAGGCGTGTGAGCTTTTTGGATGCGATCTTTTATGACCTTGCTTCGGGCGGTGACGGGGAGGTTGGGAGGAGGGGAGCAATTTTCTGACAGAGAATTGAACTTCGCCCCACTACATTTCTCACATACCAGTATTAATTTTCCTTTCTTCCCCATTTTTTTGTTTATAAACCTTTTCCTGCTTTCTCTCACTTTTCTTTAGGCTTCCCTCCCTGTTTTCATGATATGCTCCATTGTGTACTATCTGCCTTTGGCCATTTCTCTTGTGCTACATCATGTTTTATTAATGATGGAATATATTAGGCCTACTTCACTCCCAGCCCAATTACCTTCCATGATACTACAACTCTGTGGTAACAAATTCTTGTTTCTTGTTTATCCATATCAGTGTTGGTGCTGGCCGTTTCAAAGGTGGACACTCAGTAACAATATACAACCCAATTCTCAGAAATGTGGGATATAAAAAATACCCTCCTTGATGATTCTTTGAGAGGATTTGATTCCTCAATTTTTTAAATCTCTTCCTCCCCCCCCCCCCCCCCGCCTCGTTAGCGCCAAGTTCCGCTAACACTGATTTGCCACTGTTGACTCAGTGGTATTGACTCATTTGACTTTTTTTTTCTTTTCTCATACAACAAGTCACAAATCCACAATGCATAGTCGAGAGAATGGCATTGGCGTGCTGAATCCCCTTCCTGTTGCCATGGACAGGTCTGGGGACACTGCTGTATGAGGAGGGAAAGTGTTGTAAGATCATCGGTGCGGCTGTTTACCTTCACACTCTGTGTCAGGCATAGGGTCCCTTTCACAGGGAATAGTAAAGGATGACGTTGATGTGAAGAATGATGAGGATTTGCTCCTGCACCACGGCGAGTGGGCTGGCCACGCGAACAGCGTTAGTTAATGACTGGTTCTGAATGGCCTGACTTCGAAGATCATGACCTTCATGATACTGTATGCCTATAGTGAAAAGAAATTCATTCACCCCTGACTTTGTCAAGTACTTTTCACTTATTGATGGTTCAGAACCCAGCAACATTCATTTCTTTCCTGTTCCCCTCGATATGTCCCTTGACCCAGACACTTAACTCGGAAACAAGATAAATATATAGTATTTGATATTTTGGGTAATGTTTTGTAACAATGCGCCCTTCCGAACAAATGTTTTCAACACGACCGTTGCTCTTCTATATGCAACCGATCCTTTCTTCCCAGCTCTGCGAGCACGCTCCTCCTCAGCCGGGACTTCTCGATCTGTGTTTGAAAGAAAAATATTGGTTGGCTAGGATCCAATATCACAACTGTTTATATATAACAGCGAGCACTTGTTTTTTTTCAATTTTTTTGAGCCAAAGTGAAAAGCCTATTCAAAAATATATTATCTATTTTATGTGAACAGTATGATGGGATTACTAAGTGATGGTTGTGATACCAGCAAATCATTTCATTATGCTCCATCAATATTGCAAAAACTAAAATCATACTCATTATTTATCAATGCATTTACCTGTAGCCATTCCTTCTCAATGGCCAAGCCTTCTCTTTCTCTACTGCCAGGCGTTCTGCCGCCAACAGTAGCCTCCTCCCGCTTTGTGAGGTTGGTGTCTCATTGATCTGCAGAGAAAAGGTTTGCTTCTATTGCTGCATTCCATTTTTGGTAGTAAACGTTATTACGACTGGAAAAGTATGTCCACATTTGCACTTATCCGTAATCCCCGGTCGGGAATTGGGAAGTGAATATTCTATCAGTCCTCAACTTTCACAACTTCTCCGAAATTGGCGAAATGACCATCAAAGTCACTGTCAATTATGGTTCATAGTCGCTGGCAACAACTCTCAAAACACATCTATGTTGGAGTCAGGATGACTTCTTCCTGGTTAAATTTTTAACTAGGGTTTTTATTGTAAGTGTGATATCAGTGCAATATACCCATATTTTTATTAATGTTTTTGTGGTAGCTTAATGGGCGAACAGCATTGTTTATCAGTTGTTGGGTGTTACAAGACAGTAATGCTCTTTTTAAGATGCATTAAATCAATCATTACCTTCGGCGATTCCTGATATCACTCTCAAATTGGGTTTCTGACATGCTGCTACTGTAGAATGACTCTTCTAGGGATGCCTCCTGGCGGCCCCGTACATGGCGTCTGTGTAAAAACAATGACGCAAATTTGGGTTTGTAAATGTTATCTTGCCATATCATCACTCAAGATACTCATGAATTGATTTATATTTATTTATTTATTGTTATTTTCTCTACAAAAGCATATTTGATATGTGGCCTTCGACTATACTGTAATGTGCCAATAATTTTTCCTTACGGCATCCCAGTCTTTTTGTCATTTATTGCGCATTAACTATTTATTTATGGAGCAATCCACACAGAAACACAGCAGTGTGGCATTTTGAGGTTTCTTTCTAGTATGACTGGAGCAAAATCAGGAACCAGCGTGATAATTCTGCCACTAATTAAGAGTAAACTACCGAAGAAGAGAACTACTGTCTGACACTGGTCCCCTTGCATAATTTCAAATATCTACCACAGTAAACCTACCCAGAGATGTTATCAGAGGCTACTAAATGTGTTGACTGCACCAACTGATGCAGTACTCTAGGATGCTCCTGCAGATATTACCCATCCGGGAACCAGCACATTATCCGACAATCCCGAGACTTTGCGCTGCATTTGGCAGCAGCTGTACTCGCGGTTCCTCACCGTTCCCCAATTAGTTGCTGGGTAGTGTGGTGTCTGCCCAATGTCACACTGGAAGAGCCCCATATCAAGACCTGGAGAAAGGGAAAAAGTGGAAATGAAGTAGGGCGAGTGCAAAACTGCTGAACGGTAGTCTGAGATTTTTGGACATAAATTTTCAAGGAGCTCGTAACGCCCCCAGATCCCGCTGTCCTGTCAGGGAACCCAGGCCGCTCCATTGTGGAATCCTCAACTTCCCCTGGTAACATGCTCAGAGGATTTGGGCTTACAGTAGGGAGAATGATTTGACTCATCATGAGGGCTTTTCTATCTGAAGACACAGCAATTTTTTCCTACTTACCTGGATCTACATATCAATAAAAACCATGTAGTCACAGGGTTACCCTTGATTCTTACTGAACCTGTGATGGCAGTTGAATATTTTTGTACTTACCAGTGGGTCAAGCCATCCTCAACCCCTGCTAATTGCTTCAGTACAGAGAGGAGACATACTTTCTCCCTCCACTTCATCCAGGGGTGGTGTGGAAGGCCACCTCCTGTTTGGCCCATCGAACGGTGGCATTTCGCCGCCTTCTTCTTGGCAAGCTTTCGATGTCCGCCCATTTCTTCTTGACAGTTTGAATGTCAGCCTAACACCAGCGACGTTACTACTCACGATTCTGCAATATCCTCTCCCATGCCCTTTTTTTTTTTTCCCTTGATTGGTTACCTCTCCGCGTGTTTCCCAAAATTACCCTCCTCTCTTTTCCCACCTCACTACTATGGCTGGGCTATTTCTCTTTTGTGAAATTTTGGCTTCCGTTTCGGCTGGCCATTTTTCGTAGCGTTCTATTCACTAATACCGTCTCAGCTATCATACGGGCTACATAACGGTAATGTAGCCTATATATGCAATCGTGCTTTACGCGGTAGCAGTCGACAGAACATTGCTGTTTACCTGACGTTACTACGGCGACAATCTCAACAAGGAGTGTGATTGGCTCATGCGTGGGAGCTCGGCCCATTGTTTTCGTAATCGGTACCCCCCCTCCACCGGTGACTCGTCCCAAATACGCAGCGTAAGTTTACGAAGTGCGTAAGAAAGCTTTGTAAATACCACTTACGAAAATGCGTACGAACTTCGTAACTTTTCTTGCGTACGCAAAAACTTACGCAAGTCTTGTGAATTCGGCCCCCAAGGTTATGATGTGCGGGCGTTCGTCATAGAATGTCGAGCAGTAGCAAGTATTCGCACTGACCATCTCATCAAGGAAGCATAGGGTGAGGCGATTCATATTTCCCAATAAAGATCCTCACAATAGTTTCCTTGAATGTTTAAATAAATCTCTAAATGTTTTGGATGTCGAGATTAAGAACCCGTTTCGAACGCAGTCAATGCAATGTCCAAGCTCACAAGAGAGTTCGGGGAAACGAGAACGTGACACTACGAATCAGTATACGATTTCGAGGAAAAGTTCCAAACACAAAAGAAAGACAGTTGAGGAAAATGCCACCAGCAGCGAGGACCTCAATCCTCATTTTCCGGCATTTCATACCGTTATAGTATACCAATTACAGGAGTCGGGGGGCGCACATATAATCAATTTCGTAGAAGCTAAACCTACCAGCCATCCCTTTCCTGAAGTTAATGGTGGATTTTGACTGTACATAGCTGAGAAGCACCGATGGAGTAGCGGATGTGCCAACCCTTCAAACAGATACTGATGAGGCCAACTCTAATAATGAGTGATGTCATATTGATTGTTGATGTGCATTTTGCTGTATACAGTGCTTGTACTACGTGACGTTATCCTCATCACAATCAGTATCATCATTCATGTTGAATTACTTTGTTTCGCGATTGGAGGATACCGAGCGACTTGTTGACAGCTTTGCTACAAAAAACACCGAAGATGACACTCTCCACAATATTGATACGATTATCCAACGCCCTCATTATTGGAGTCATTGTGGGAATTTTTTTGTATTGATATGTGTACTTAGAAAAGACCCTACCTGAATAGTTCCTGGCAATCTTAAAGTGAACATTAAGATAATTCACTTTTGTTTCCAATCAGCCATCTGAGACACTGACACTAAAAAAAAAAACTACGGTGGCCTAGGGAAAACAACACAATGCTCCTGAACAGTAGTTGAAGAAGAATCCAGGCAAGAGGTATTTTTCCTTGCTTTTCTAGATTTTTTCGGACATCCGGAACGGTGTTTTATTGGACATAAGGGTGTTACGGTGAATTAGAAAGTACCGCCCTTGGTTGCACAGCCATTTATCATTGTTGTTGTGTTATTCGCTTAGACATAGCAGTCCCGGTCGTCGCCTACGGCAAATTGAGAAGGATTCCCAACTGTTTTAAGCTAAATACGCTGTGCACAGTACTCTGTGTTAAGGTGCGATAGCGGAAGGCACGAAGTTTGAACTCGGTGTTTCGATCATGGTGGGGGTCGTTCGGAGCGCTCACAATGCGGATGAAAATGGTTTGGAAAGATGCAGAAAAGTAAAGAAACATTCCCCTTTAACTTTAATTCTCAAGGTACCCTTCTCTAAAGCAACTGGAGTATTCCCATCTGTTGTCAAGTCAATTGGATGTACCCCCTTGCGAAATTAACTGTTCAATGCCAGAAACTTCTGGGGTTTTAGCTTCAAAGATGAAGATATCGAAGATAAGAGGGAATGCGCAGCGAAGAAGTCGCGGGGACTCTTGATGGAAATTACGAAAACGATATTTCTGTCCACGGTAAACTGTGCTACTTGCGCATGTTGTCGCAGGTTTATCCACAGACGCTATGACAGATTCCATCGATAGGCGAAAAAATAGCCCAATGATTGAATAGATTCCAGTCATATCTGGTTTATCGGCTAACATATTTAGCTCGATAGAAAAGACAAAGGTGAACATTTAAAGTACCCCAAAAGGACCCTGACGTCATCTAACACGAATAAGAAAACCGCAGAACTTGCAGGATAGGACACCATTCGTTCAAATGCTGTACGAACATGGATCCCGTGTAGCGAAAGACACGAAACCGAATAAATTAGATACTACTACTACTCACGATTCACGCATTTTTTCTACTAATCTGACACGCGAGATTGGTCGATGAATTGATTTAATTATATATTTTTAAAATGATAGAAAGAGATAGATCAATAATATTTGGGTCTATTTGTATAAAAACGAATCAAATGCATAGGCATAGTGTATTATAGCAAACTGGAACTTAGATTATGACATTCATGTCATTCCATGTGTCTGTATGAAAAAACTCCAGATTGATGGATCGATGCTAGAAAAATACTGCACCTGCACTGACACTGTTTGATGCCCGCTGCCTTGGTGATGGAAACAGGAATGAAATTGATAGGAGGCTAACGTATTTTTTACCACTTCCGTCCCCATTCCAATAATAGCCTATGAATAGTTTCAGCATTAAATTGAGATAGAGAGTACCGTCAGGATAAAAAAAAGCATACATTTTAAATAAAGATAGGCGCTGCAAGCAGCACCTTGACGCAGTATGGATCCAAATGATCACCAGCGAATTCTCGACTTTTCTCACCGACAGTATCTACTGTCTACCGAGGATTTCTGTTCCGGAGTCCGTCTTCCATGCAACTACCCGAGCCAACTGACGTGGGTGCAAACTTTCTATCGGCTGACATCCTCCCATATTGAAAAAGAAGACCATGCAGGTTGATAAGTTATGCATACTTACCACGTTATGAACCTGTGAAGTTCCGTTTAGTGTGTGAAAGGATTTATATCGGTCATTATTCTGATATTAACCTGCCGGAAGACGACGCATTTAAAACTCGGAGGAACGTAAATATCTATCACGACAAATTTGAGAAATTATGTTAGTGCCACATTGTGCAATTTGCATAGTAATGTACGACAGACTTGGGTGGATGATGAGTGGATTATTCAATTGCTGACAAAGTAAGGCTTGCCTGTTCTACGCAATTTATCGACTATATTTATGGGCCTAAAATTATGACTAAACAGGGGTTCGAATTCCTGTCACAAACATACCCGCTTAAGATGCGTAAAACTGACATCGTACGGGACTGTAGACATACTCACTTTGACAGAAACAATCAACGAACGAAATGCATGTACATTCTACGAAGTGTATTTCGCCAATGATCGTGTAAAATATGTCTAACATACCCCGTAATAATCCCAACACAGAGTCATGAACTTAATCCTCTGCCCTCGACTTCACTAGATCCGATCGAGCTGGCTTACTAACTAATCGTAACTACACGTCGGCAGCATGTGTTAGGCTATACTACCATAATTGTGTCGATTGGCTGAACGTACATATAAAATATAGCAAGCAATGATTTTCACAAACGCTCCTGTACCTTGTAAGAGACGATCCACGCCCACTGTATGTGATCAGTTTCATTCCCCAATATTCAATGTTATAGTAATCACTCAGCTAAACTCGTCTCGTTAAACTATGAAAGGATAGTTAAGAAAGTATTTTGTTATCTGTCAAATGTTGTGAATACTTCAAGAGGATCCAAAGACGAAAACTCAATTTACCTTACCCATAGTCCACCTGCTTAGTAACACGACTCACGACATCGTCCACACGTCCACACGTTCCCCAACCTGCTCCTCGAGTTGAAGTATTTATATTGTATCGTATCTGCGAAATACAAAATGATAGGCCATTTGTTGTTCAGTATGTCTAAATAACAGAGTGCATGTAGTTAGTTCAGCAGACAATGATAAGCAGCACATCAACACATGTACTGCATGCTCTATTGCAGTTTCAATTAGACACACAACCTGAGACCTGACATTCGAACTAGTATGTAGGTATGTAATACTCTAATATCTGAATATGTCAGTTATGTAGATGAACAGATAAATAAACGCTCAAATGTGAATTAACTTTTACAATTCAACCGAGGACCTTCGTAGAATGGTTTTGAATATTGTGCTGGTTCAGTGGAACTAGATATATGTAACGCTGTAAAAAATGAACAGCGTATACCGGAGTTCTGACTTGACATTTACTGTTATGTAGACGAACAAAGAAATAAATTCTCATGTTTTGGATTGTCAATGGAAACACGCTCTTCTGGTAGCTTCGTAAATAAACTTCTTTCTTCAATGTGACCGTGGCCTTTCGTAGAATGGTTCTGAATATTGTAATGGTTCTGCGGAAACTAGATGTATACATGAACGTTTGTAAGAAAATGAACAGTGTATACCGCAGTTACTGACTTGACAGCCACAATAGAATGAAACAAGTCCAGCTGAACAATACCAGAGAGTGATGGCAAAACAATATAATTTTGGATTAGTCAGTGATATTGTCTCGCCGTAATGTCTTGTTTATAAAATAAAAAAATTATTATAAACAAACATATCTGGATTCGCTCTTGTCAGATGATTCCACTATTGACATGAAAAGTCGAATGATTAACATTTTCCAGATTGTTGAACGAAATCGTACATGGGAACTATTGGTTATTGTGAGTCTGATTGACACGTGAGACACAACATATTCAGACAAAGGGTTCGTATCGTAATACTGTTCTATGCTGTTTAACACTCAAACAAAAATCCGCCAACCTCCATTATTTGATCGAGAGAGATCAAATCTCCTGTCTCCAGTTGTAAAAAGCATTGAACTAACAATGTATAGCACCCCAGAGACGATGCTGAACTAATAGCGAACCTTCGGCTGGTAATGAGCGGAATATTCAACGTTTATCTCAATCTTAATTAGTAGAAAAGACGGGAGCGGAAAATGGAGCTGAAAATTGGCAATGGAGAAATCATCGTCCTCAGCTCGGTTTAGCAGTCATTACCAGAAATGTTAAAAAAAGTTAGCTTGTCCAAAATATCATACTCCCTATGAATTGACGAATGTTTACCACCGTAGAAATATAGGTTAAATAATTTCCTTGCATTAGGGAGAACCCCGACTTTGTTCAAGCTGCAATAATGATGGAGCCCACCAGTTCATGTATCTGTGTGGCAAGGTATGGATCTAACAGCCCATCCCAGCATCATCTTTCTACAACCCTTGTGTGATGAATGTTGCTATTACCATGTTTCATCACTGACATTGTTTTGAATCAGCTATTTGTTAGTACCATTCTGTGTTGGGACTGCCATTTGGCCTTCATCAGTCTAATGTTTGATTGAAATCTGCATATGGTGTGTAATAGAAACATCAAAATGTCGGAAATACATTCAACGCCAATGGGGCTGACCTCCCAGGAGACAAAAGGTCTGTCCATATGTGGCAGGAGGTGTGTCGTGTGAGCGGATTTGGAGCGGGTTACTTTCTGGGTAGTGCGGGCAGCATAGTATGCGCCTGACATTGGGGCAGCATTCCTTTCTGTCCTATTTTTCACTTTTCGCTCTCTTAGCCATAGAGCTTCTGTCGGAACTAGCCATGTGTTATCATTATTTTTTCACTAACTAAAAATTATCCTGTTTATTTGACATAATATTTGACTACTTTCCACATGGCTAGGACTCCTCGCACGATCCTAATACCGTCATCTTCTCCTATCGGATTATTGTATACTACTGACCAACCTACCAACAGCGACATGACCTCTCACTGTCGGTCTATATGCTCTCTCTTCTGAAAAAGGCATATCAGTAACCTCTATTCCATTGCTAAACTCATTGAGAAGTGCATTTTGGCTTAACTGGTTATTCGCCTCGTAAACAACAACCTCTTCGATCCCTCACAGTAATCACAAGAACCTACTCAAGGTGAAGGTCCGGGATAATATAATGGACGACGTTGACGCCAAGATAACGGTTTCACTCTGAGAGAGTGCCATCACGGAAACAGCAGTCAAGTGGTTCATGTCATTTTCCGTCTGTATAAAATGAGTGATGTCCGATCCATGTGACACAAAGTATGGTGTCCCCCATGGATCCGTGTTGGGTCCACTCATGTCCTCGTCATACATCACGCTGATAGGTTGAATATCAGGTATGAGATCCAGTGACACACCAACGCTGATTACTGGCAAATACACTCATCCTTCGATTCGACCCAATGCGACGACTGGCTTTCACTCAACCATAGATGGACGTGAATTGGGCGAAGACTGAATTTCTCATCACTGGCTCCAACTACCACTTCAAGACTCGACACAACAGATTATCAAACTCCAAGTATGTTACAACAAAGTTGCAGCGTCCCATGTCGTACGGAATCTTGGATGATTCGTCGATGCAAACATATGTTCACATTGATGCCATCTGTAGGTCCCTACTTTTTAACACCAGAACTTCGTGCCACAATATCGTGGGAGAACAGCGCAGGGTAGTGTTTTCAGCAACCCGTTTAGTTGAGGCACAGTAGTCCCTTCTTCGATGCCTTCACTATAGGAATTGAAATCCAATTCACTGGGAATGAATATTCTTCAATGCTTTGTTGTACGTCTACATATCACTCAACAGCTCTGGAATCCGGATACATCTGAACAGCTGGCTCTCTACACCTCTATACGTTTACTCTGCTCCGCAGCAGACACCACCCGGCTATCCTTCCCCCGCTCTAGATCATCCGTTAGCGAACGTCGATACAATGTGTGCCATCAGGGAGTGGAACCAGTTGCCCAATCACATTAGGTCTGCTCAGACTGTTAAAGCCTTTTTTCTTTAAGAGGTTCGTTTTCTTATTCTTTTCTTTAGTATTCCTTGGTGTCTTTGTAAATCTGTAAACGCTATGGTGCGCACGTGTTGGCGTGAAAGGCGTACAAAATGACAGGCGGTAACTTGCTGTATCAACGACAACATAAGAGGACATCTCCCCAGATTTAGGAGCATGTATGTGTTATCATCTGAATATATGTTCGGTGTATGTTTTTCAAAACCTACCTATTGTTTACTGTCTTTCGCGATATTACGTCATATTAACTGTAAACAATTAACTGTATCCGCTCTTATTTGACAAGGTGTGAAATGTCATCGGAATGTACCTAGACTTGAAAAAAGGCGTTCGACACTGTGAATCTCAAAATATTAATAGACAAGCTATCCAATGGTGTCAGAGAAAGAGCCCTAACCTGACTGGGTAGCTATTTATCCAATAGGGAACAGAACATGTCTTTAAATAATATCCTTTCTAACTGCTGTAAAATTGGAGTTGGTGTTCCCCAGGGTTCTGTTCTGGGCTAATGGTTTTTTTTTCTAGTGTACGTTAATGTTCTAATGTTTCCAACAGACTTGGCTGACGATATTAATGCTTTTGTAAACGATGAAAACTGTAACATCCTCATCGGCAAAGTCAGTCAGTTTTGAACACGTTGGGAAATTAGTTGGATGCTAACAGATTGACACAACTTTTCTTTTTGGCAGGTACCGACATGGAAAATAGGTTGTCCCGATCGGTACAATAGCCATGATAGACAGTCTATTGTCTACTATTTCCGAAATAAACATGAAATTGACAACATATTATCTGGTTTCAGGAGTGTTATTTTGTGATAAAAAATGATTATGAAGATTTGATAAAGCGCTGAAAACATACATAAACTGATATGACCAACATATCACTGATATATCTCACGAGATGCAGAATCGATGCCGATTGCTATGTAATTAATGAAGGAAATATGTCTTTGTGGGTCTTCTTGGCTCCGAAATTTACGATAATTCACGATTCACTGGCTAGAATTCACAGGCAGCATAAGAATTATTGTCGCCTAATAAGGTGCATGGAACAGAGGAAAAGATCTAACGGCATCGATATGTGTGAGTGATCGGGATTACATGGGAAAGGGGAGGGGGTGAATAATATGCAAACAACAGCATATCACAATCATTTGATTACCAGTCCATGCCACCTAAGCGTCACAATTATAAATCCATAAGTCCTAGGGAAGGAAAAAAAAACAGCTGACATTTGGTTCACAGGGAGAAAAGAATCGAGATAAGTTTTTAAACATTTTTTTCACGTAATTTGAAAAAAAAAAATCCAGAACTACTCGGGGGACAAACATATATCTGATTCATATTGGATACGAAAGGTATGTTGCAACTGATTTGTTTGAGTAGCAGACCTTCCGATATCTCTGAAAAACTTAATGTCTTTTGCCCTTTAAATCCCCCACGAGTTGCGGTCCTATCACTCACATGGTATATGCACATATTCTCAGCTTACACCATGAGCAAATTGAAAATTCGAATCACTGGTAATAAGACGAAAAAGAGACAGAAATTGAGCGAAGAATTTGAACACTAGTACAAATTGGCCCAAACAAAACGGAATAAAATGGAACGGAATGATGTGAATTTTGTTCACCTTTGTAAGGGATTTGCTCTAAGAATAGTTCTCAGTCAGAATATCTAGATATGTAAGTGTTGTAATATATTGCGTAGTGCGTATGACGTCGAGACTCGTAGATAGAATATTGAATTCGGGTTTTGCGTTCAATCCCAGGTGGGAACAGAATTTTCCATCATCCTAAGGAACCTCTTTCATACTGGGGCGAAGGTTACCGATGTTATACAATTCCCACAGAATATGATGGGATAGTTTACTTTAGTTTAGTTTGGTTTAGTGAGGAAGGGCCAGGAAGGACATAGTCCTCATGAACGATCCTGAAACCACACCCCCTAAAATGCAAACGGCCCAGAAGCTACATAATTCGCCCACAATTTGGGAAGCATTAAATACAAGGGGTTCTTGAAGGCAGCACACTTACTAGACATAACAACATTTGCCGGAAGGCTATTCCACTCTTAATAACTCTCTGGGAGAAAGAAAGTGTTTCCGTAGATCCAATCTACAGCGAGCACCTCGAAGCTTGAAGTGGCGTCCACGAGTAGTAGTCACATTGGAAAACTCAAAGAAGTCATCAAATGCCAAACCATCAAGCCTATGACAATTTTGAAGACCTTCATCAAATCACCCCGAACCCGCCTCGCTCCATTGAAGTTAGCCTAAGACGCCTGAGTCTTTCCTCGTACGGGAAATCTCTCAGGCTACTAATTAATTTATAGCCCTCCTCTGAGCATTTTCAATCAACTGCTTATCTTTCACAAAATGAGGATTCCACACTGGCACTGACTAACTCGAGCGTGAGGTCTCAATAATTGCTTGAAGAGTCTGAGAACTATATCCTCATCCAAGAAGTGAAATGAGGCTTTATCAGACCAAGAATCCAATTGCCTTCCTTTGCAGATTCAGCCACACTGCTTAGAAGTTTCAACGCAAGCCTCCACGCACACACCAAGAATCTTTTTCCGAGTCCCCCCCTGAAATCCGACAAGTCAACTGAATGAGGCATTATATTTTGGAAACAAACAACATACTTCACACTTGGAAGGGGTTAAAAACATCTGCATTAAGCAGACCATGGAAATCAGGTCAGATCTTTCCGAACAAAATAAATCGTCTTCCGACGATAACCTCTCGGTAACATTTTGTGTCGCCTGCAAACTTTTCCACTCTGGATTGCACTGAATTATCAAGATCGTTAATGTAAGTCAGAAACAGTAAGGGACCAAGAACCGATTCCTGTGGAACGCCACTAGTGACCTTCTGCCAAGCAGAAGCACAACCGTTAATAAAACCCGTTGTTCCCTGTCGTGAAGCCACCCTCGAATCCACCTGAGGACATTCCCGTCAATACCAAAACTCTCCAATTTGAGCAACAGACGTTTATGGGGAACTTTATCAAAGGCTTTCTGAAAGTCCAAGAAGATAATATCAACAGCGTTGCCTCGGTTAACAGCATTAGTAACATCTCCCATGAATTCTAAAAGATTAGACCAAAAACGAACGACCTTTTCCGAAACCATGCTTGGAGTATGCTAATCAGATTCTTTCCACGAAATGGTATGCGTATGGTCCCTAATATCGATTCCGTCACCTTACAACGATACTGGTGAGACTGACAGGCCTGTAATTGCTGGGAAGAGATCGGTTGCCCTTTGAAAATGGGACAAACATTCCGCCCTCCTCCAATCATCAAAACAATGCCTTCTTCCAGAGTTTAATGAAAATGGTAGCTAACGGAGTAGACCAAGGATAGGCTAAAAGATTTCAAAAAAGAAGGGTAAAGGATCCGGCCCACGGAAATATGCCAGCTGGCGTACTCTGAAGTTTGGTTTTGCCTGAAACCGGTGTACAAACAATATCACCACCGCTTCCTGGTGATTCACCAACAACGAGATCATTGAATTTTTCCAAGTTCTCCTGCGTAAAGAAGGAGGAAAAATAATATTGAGAAATCTGACATGTCTGAATACCACGAAACAGCTAGCACCAAGTATTCAGGATCCAACAATGGACAATGTCATCTTTAACCTTCGCTTCCCCCTAATATAAGAGAAAAAAACGCACGGGGATGTTATTAACATTCGAGGCAAATTGCTTCTCAAAAGCGAGTTTAGCACCAGAAACTAACTGACGGACTAACTTCTGCTGAGCATTGAATTGATCCAAATGATGGGACTATACACAAAATGCTAAACTCAATTTCAATAGTCGGCCAAATGTGAAAATCGGCAACGTAATACGCAATGCACATTACATTCACGGTTCCAGAGACAATTTATAACGTCAGAATGGAAGAAAATTCAGACCGCATATAGGCCTATCGAGATGATGGCTGTACACAATCGAGTCGCAAGACTCAGCTTGCACACCGTCGTGAACAGTGGTTAATCACCCCCACGTCTGACACAAAGCGAATTTCCCTCTATAATAAAATGTATTTGATATACATGTTATTGTAGTAATTGGAATGAAGAACTGGCAACTTCATGTATACCACATTACACATACCCAAGCTAAGGAATACTAATGTTGATCTGCTTTTAAAATAACTCGCCGAGGTCTCAACGAGCTGAATGACATGCCTAAGAGGCAAACAAAAGTCACGGACATAACTCCTTTTATGCCAACGATGGCAGTCACGCTCGCTTGCTCTTTGGCACTGCAGATGACTTGGTGGCAGATACACTGATCACACTTATTTCTTCGTGAATTTAGACAATATGATACTTTGACATTTCCAACATTCGAGTAATTACTGCTGAATCGAGACGAGGCAGTGATGCTTAGCGGTTTATCGTCAGCTTCTACTTCATGCTCCGTCCTTTTCCAGTTACTAATTAGAATTGGGATGGACGTTTATGTGCTATTTATTACCAGTTGAAGGTTGCTATCAGCTCGTCATCGTCTCTGGGAGTTGATGATTCTCTAAAGCATTTACAACTTCCCCTATCCTCCACACTGTTTGCGTCTTTGTTTAAACGTTAGACAACAAGACGCAAAGTTGTTATAACAGTTCAAACTCTTCTGCCGACATTCGTGTGGGTCCAGCGTGTCGATGTGTCGTTGTATAATAAACTACTATTTGTATCACAGTGGCCGTAATGGACATCGTACCGTATTGCTCTCAAAACAAGATATTTGTTCGATGTATTGAGAGAAGAGCTATTCACTCAGCTGGAGTTTCATTCCATTGTCTGTGTCAAATATATGACTCTGGTATACACAGATTGTTCTTTCAACGCTACTATAAATCTAGTTTTCTGCTAACTCCCGCACCCATGATACAGAATTCAGTGAAAGGAAAGGCAGCAGTGGTATTGTGAAAGTCTAGTTACAAGAAGACAAAGAGGAATTAGCAGAAGGTAATTGTCAATCCTTCGCATTGAGCATTTATTCCTCAGTGCATCTACATAACTGATTTATTAATATATCTGTATTAAAAAATGACTACATACCTACATTGGTTCCAAACTTTGTTGGCTGCCTGTTAGCCAGTTCCCTGTTTGTGTGTTTAATCACTCACATGCTCATATTATCTGCGAGATAATAACTGCACAGTAATATGCAAAGATTCGTACGACAATAACTCATTCGACCATCATTTCGATTTTGCCAAATCTGTCGAAGAACGAGAGCACGCAATACGTGATATCACGTCTGGGTAATTTTCAACCGGCTTTCTTGTGTCTTATTTCTCCATATCCATAGGCTCCACAAATATTTAATATGGAAGCTCTCGCCTGTAGCATCGGATACAATACGTGCGAGTGTGCGACGCGAACACCGAGCTATAGTTTGATAAGATAATTTGTTTGTCGTTTGTTTAACTTCTTGAGTGTGGCTCGTAAAAACGGTCCATTTCCATCATTCCTAAGCCAAAATGTTCTCAAAATACAGTATGTAATGTTTCGTTGGATTGAGACTATATAAACGAGACATTGTAATGTACCTTTCAACCAATGTATATGGGAGAACCGTGTCGTGCTTTTCAAATTTTAACTTACTAATGATCACTCATTGATTAACACGCCACTCTAATCTTGGTGGGTCCTTGATACAGACAAAACAAAACTGTGTAGATGACTTAATATATTGTGTGCAATGGATAGGTTGTTGACGCATTCTCCGAAATCCATTCATTCTATGTAAGAAAGAAGGATGGAAACTGCCTTGGGCTGTTTTCGAAGGGAAGCTTCCCTCTCCATCAGCAAACAGTTTCATTTACCGTATTAAACAGCATGAAGATAAAAGTGTTATAACAGATAAGGTTATTTTAATACGTCATCCTAATCTGTTAAGGTTGAATGCAAGGAAATTTTTCAGGAAAAAAATCTGAATTTAATTATGTCTCCCCTGCAATGCCTTTACTGAATCGTTTCACACTCATGTATTGGCATCGACATATCAGGCATTTTCTGTTGAAAGCACGATATTTACTGCATTTGCCTTCCGTGTCCTCGCTGAGAATGAGGCCATGCTTAGCTATCCTAATGTGGTATAGACAAGTTAATATACGTATAATTAACTGAAGATTCATTAACATTGCACTCCAAGAAATATTGTGCCGTATACATCCACATTTCCATTATCCAACTTCTTAAACACAAACTTTCGTTGTGTATTTTTCATGGAGTGAAAATGAATATGATATTGCAGTGATAAGTGAGTAGTATGGGGTTGCGCTGGGTCACCATCTAGTGTTAAGCTGGCCAACAGGACTTCACTGTTATGGCTGGCTACCTGAGGTCAAGGAATCCGGGTCATCGGATTTGGGATCCAGATCCTTAGGCGTGAGTTGTTTGTCACGACAAAATTGAAAGATAATTGACTTGACCAAGTCAGATAGTATGTCTGACAAATGATGTATTTGTTGTGTTTGTGTTCATGGAGTGCCCATACACCTGTACTTTAGCCGTCAAATAGACCGTCAGTGATATTGTTAATCAGGCAATATGTGTTTATAATAGCTGACTGAACAGTTTGGCCACTTGGATTAATAACTTCAGTAAGTTCAAGAAATCGTCCCAATGCAGTTTAATGTCGATACGGTATACCGTCACAATGTCATCAAACGGTATCGATATATCGCGAGGCGATACCTGCCGTGAAGCCACGCAGGTGGTGCCGTGTCACACTGTCTCACCCCAATCGATTTGAGCAGGCTGGGAGTAGTATGTTTCAAGTATCTGCCAGACTATGATTCTGCACTCTAGGGGTTCATCATTGTGCTCCGTACATGACGTTGTCTTGTTCTTCAAATAACTTTGAGGTTATTCGGTTATATTACAAGAAACATGAGTATGACCCCCGTCGTCTTTTCTTGTTTTCTCTGAAATTTGTGATTATTCCTGAATAAACACCATCGAATTCTCGCCTTTTCTCCTCGAATAGTGTCCAAGTCCCGATTGAGCAAGCGGGTAAAATTCCTGTTCCGTGCGTGAAGTTTTCCACGGTTTCCCACCATCCCACAGGGAAAGGCGACTATGAAGTTAGTCACTCGGTTAGGTATTTACGTCCCAAACCAGCCTGTTCTCCGCCACCCTACAATGAGGATATTATTCGAAATATGTTTGTTCGCGACCCTTCATTGATCAGGAGGAATTTGAGCACTGTATGGCATTTCACGAAACGTAAGACGTGAACTATCCGAAGTATAGATCCGACTGAGACAATCATCAATTCGAACATATCACCTCTCCAGACGCCATCATAACATGGGCAATATTCAAAAACATCCAATGCCGCATTAGCGCCGAGGGCGTATTTGACATCTAAACCCTCTATTTAACCAATACAGGTTAAAAACCATATCAATGAAACCTACTCTGAACTTTTGCTTGCATTATGAATATTTTCTTTTTTGGCGAGTCTACCAACATCTGACTTTAATTCCATAAAAATAAAAATAGAATGTCTATTTTTAGGGAACTACACAGGATCGACCGATTGCAAGCTGATAAACTATCGGTTCGTGATTGTGAAAGCGGTATATCTCACTCAGTCGGCAATAATTTTTTATCGCACTTCTACATTCCGTGATTTGGAAACCACGCAATGAAGGATCATATTTACTAAGGTAATGGTGGCAATCGATAATGGGAAATTCGCTTCCCATAAACACACACTCAGCTACACCAGAACTCATTAGAACAGAAACTCACCAACGAGAGCTGATGGAATCGTAAGAGACGAGTATTTTTTACCGATAAAGCTACAACGGAAGTGATTTACATCGTCACCTAGAGTTAGGTTTAGACAAAGGAGACAACATACCCAAGTGCGAAAGCGAAGCTTTCAAGCCCTGCTAAAATCTGAGTGGCGTGATACCATGAGTAATGCAGTGAGTGAGTAGAGAACATCAACACAGGTTTTCCTATACATTGCCTAATGGTACTTTACCACGTTCCGTTCATATAGTATGGACGCGACAAAACAGCACATATTGTGGAAAGTCAAAAAACGATGAAATGGTTCGTCATGATCTCAGCTATAGTGTTTCTTGGAAGTGTGTGCGTCAGAAGAAGCCCTATTTTCAAAGTTAGGAATGACGTTTGGATGAACTCCGATAAGGAACGGTGCATCCTCAGTGATTGAAACTCGATTCCATTTTACTATATTACTAGTTTTATTACACGTGATTCGCGGAGTTATCCTGTGCCTCGATATTCCCTTTCTTATACCCAAATGTATTGCATAGTTTGTAAGTACATGATTTATCACGCACTGTTATGTTTTTTTTTCTTCTGCAACTCAAACGGGCACTCGCTATCAGAACCAGTGCATTCTTATCGTCCAAATCACTGTTGCAGCCGAGACCGGCATATTCGAGATCGAGACCAGAGCTGTCTAAACCAAGACCGATACCAAAGGAAGAACTGGCGGTTGGGACCGAGACTACGTGGTCCGACACGAAAACCGAGATTGGGACCGAATGTACATCTTGTATTTAGCGAAGATGAGACATTGCCTCTCCGAACATCTTAACTGAAATACCTGTATTCTGTGTTCCACGATACTCATAAAACTCATATAGCATAGCACCTTGCATGGTACAACCACAAGTTAAAAGTTGGCGAAAGAGCTAAGTAGGGGATTCAAAGCGGTAATTACCAGTTGTATTGTGTGGAAAAAGACCTTATGCTATGTGACCAGAACGGCCCCAACACCTCTCGACATCTCCCCCAGTGGTTGTGCCCATATGCTATTACCAAGACTGCATCACCTCATAGTTGTTATGCCGTTTACGTCCAGTTCGTGTCGAACGAGTAAACATATATCAATTCTGCCCTTGTTTCCCTATTACTCCATTAAGGTGATGGCAGGTCCGTGTATACCCACTTTCCTCGCTTGGAAATGTGAAATATAAAATACTGTATATTGAATGATTCAATTGGAAAATGCACGAAATATAGGCCAAGTTTCCATCGTTGAAAATATGTCGAAAGGACCCAGGATCTTGAAAAAGTCACGGATGCCTTAATCTAGTTCAGCCCATACAGCGAGAGACCTTTCTATGTGCAAAAGCTACTAGCCCAAAATGTGGCCTCTGCATATTACCTTGTATTGCATGTTGCATTATCCGATATGTGAGTGTTAATGGTTTCTGGCGTGAGCTACTTGTTCGTTATTGTGAACAATCGAAGCCAGGTTACAGTAGAAGTATCATGTCATTGTCGCTTTGACTCCCCCCTTCCATTTCCCCTCAATCTTTCAGATGCATTGGGCTTATATGCTCGGCCTAGGCTAGGTTCAATAATACATCACTCATGTGAATCAGGTGAGATAGTTCAGCCCACAAAACTAGAACTATCATTTTTGCGGTTAACGCAGCTAAAAGACATTCAGGCCCAGGCTAGCGTTGGGAGATTATGCTTGAGAGATGTGTGAGTGTTCTGTTACGAATGACTGCTTTTTTTTTTTTTTCCCTTCTCAATCTCAGGTATATTTTAAGCGAGATGTGCAGCTGATCGCGATAGTCATTTCGCCAGAACAACAGTAAATAATAATAATATACAGTGGCTTATATAGCGCTTTTCCCACAGGCTCAAAGCGCTTCACAGATATGACCCCTGATCATTAGGGATTGTCACCACCCGCTAATAGGACGCATTTCTGCTTGTCGCTCCGTCGCACACCAATTCAGTACGTACTCCATCGGTCCCCCGGGGGACTTCCGTCAATAGGCAGCACATTAGCAGTGATCACTACTCTTAACAAAGTCACCTCACAGGTACCCCCACGGTTACACGTGGGTGTGTGGAACAGGTCAGGAGACTTGCATTGTCCAACAGCCACTGCGGACAAAAGCCTCGGGCTTCCAATGGGACTCCGAACTCCGCAATCATGGGGTTGCAGTTGGAGCTCTACCGATCTGAGTAATCCGTCCTCCCGGTACCAAGACTAAACGCAAAGGAACCCAGTGATGATGAGTGTAACTATCCACCGACATAAAAAATCGACCATAAAAGAACTGAATTATTTTATACAACCTAAAAGATTGTTGTATTAACTTTAATATGGTACAGCAGCATTAGCTTCATTGAGTATCTAACCTCCCTTCATATAAGAGGGGACAGGAATGATGATACAGACTGGTTTGCAAGATTCACCACCTTGGTAGTCTGTGCTGGGATATTTTTAGTGACAGATTGGTGTGTCAGGGTTTGGGGACTTTTTTTGCTTTCGAACATACTTAAATCTTGCTACAGGTTCCAAATTATATTAGTACCATATTTTTGGAATGTTATTCCTTTTGGTCTAACGGAAAATTGAGGGTAAAATAATGTTCAGTTCGTCAGTTATTGGTTTTCACTTCGTTCTAAATACATGAAATTAATTAATAAACAACATAGATGTGAAGGGGACCGAGAACCCTTGTGGGCTTATCTAAGTAGTCCACCAGGAATATATATTTTTAAGTTGGGATATAGTTAACACTAACAGTAACAATAACAGTAGAACGAACACTAATAGAAACACTACACGTAATGGAAAGATGCGCTAGACCCCCCCCCCAACGCATAACAACCCAGTACCCCCATTCATCTCATAGGACACCCCTACTGCTACCATACACTAAGCTCAGGAAGGTTCTCAATATTTCGTGAAATATATATTTCAATTTAGACATAATGCAATTCCCTTGATGATGTTTAAATGTATAAAGTAACGAAGTTCATGGAGAAAATCTGAATAAATCGGTGCCCACAAAGTTCCACACTTGTTTCGTTTACTATTTGTTTACTGATTTGTTACCATACAGTTCGAGCTAGCACACGTATGTATGGCGAGTTGTTCTGTCCTTCTAACACAGTTCAACGACCATAGTAGGCCTAAATTTGGGTAGTTAATGCAGACTGCTGGCAGGGCTGAAGTAAGCAATGAAATATTGGAGGCACACCTATTCACATAGATGAAAAGAGTTTCAAACTCCAACCCATGAGGGCTATAATAGATTTGTAGTCTGTATAGTGCCGGTGGCTTCATATTTCTAAATCAAATGAAACTTGAATATCTTAGAAGAAGAAACGATAAAGATTTTCCGTTTTGAGACCAGAAACAGGAGAGACCAGGACCGAGAGCGCGGGACCAGGTCCGGGGACTGGAAACGGAAAGGAACTGTCTCGAGATCGGCCTCACTACCAAACAGTATGTATTACAGTGAAGTGTAGATTATCCATTCAATTACTTCTGTGTACAACATTGGGAGACAGGGGTATGTGAATAATTAGTAGATGATAATAATGTGTTACTGCCTCTATTGTTATTCGATTAGAGGAAACAACCAGAACCAAAGGGACTAGTTGTAGTATGTATGTATGTCATGGTACAGCATATAGAAATAGTTCATTATGTTGACGAACAGAGGAATAGACGCAGGGTTGGTAACGAAATCTTGAAATTTCTGGGAATGCCTTCTCTTGTTTTATTTTGTAACTGACTTTCACAAAACCGCTGCCTCCTTTCGGAATGAATACAAATTTTGCATCATCGGTACTTAGCTAAAATAGATTTATGACGCAGTAAGAGAAGAGAACCGAGAGTATACGGTAGATTGAAACAGACCACAGCGAATGATAGAATAAATCCGCTAAATAGGAATGGAAGCCAAATATTGGTTGTCAGTGTTATTGTCTCGCCTCTTGTATTCCCGAGTTTTGCTTGTCAGACGATTTAGTGGATCTATCTAGACGAAAAACGCCTTTCATTAGTTGAGGGAGAGAGAGACGATGCCAAATAGTCGCAAACTTTTGACTGGAAAATAACGAACATTCAAAGTCAACACCCAATCTAATTGGTAAACTGAGAGAAGGACGGTAGCAGAAAGTAGGAGTGGAGATTTGACCAGAAAAGCAAAAATTCACCGCTCCTCGCGCGGGTGTTTCAACAATCATTGCACGAAATCGTTGGAATGTTAAGGAATAACACAGTTCACAGGAAATGTAGATGGTTGTGCCAGCAGGGAAGTATTCCCATCGAGATACATTTGATCATGATAGGATCCCAACACCCCCCCCCCCCCCCACCCCCCCCCCCGGTTTGGTGACAATATTTATTGCAACTGTTAATCATATGTCTGGTGAGCAAGGTAGCGTTTCCTATAGACTATTAGGTAGCTGGATAGTGAAGGAAAGGTGAAAGAATGGATGAATAGATGGAGAGATGGATAAATAGATAGATAAATGGCTGGATAGATAGATGGACGGGTGGAGGGTCGGATAGATGGATGGATGGATGGATAGATGGATGGATGGATTGGATGGAGGGCGAATGGATGGATGAATAGATTCAAGTCCGGTCTCTGCATGAATTTTTTTTGGACAGATTATTAGATGTGGGGTATAGGTTCATTGGTGGATAGAGCGGAATAGTAGGTGGAGCTTAAGAACAGAGTTCTTTAGACTTACATGTTGTCGTGCTTTGTTGCACAGGGGGAGCAGAAAGTGCAAAGAAAAGAAGAGCTAAAGGAAGCAATATCCTCCACCTATAGAATCGTGATACGCTGTTGGATTGCGATATAGGAGTGTTGTGCCACATCAAGCAGAAACAGGACCGTTCATAAACGAATTTTTTAATGTTGAAGTTTTCAAACTTGATTCAAGGAATTGCCATAAGATACACTGGATCCTGGGTGTGTCAAACGTATGCCTATTTCGTGTATCGAAATTATGGAACGAAGAAATAGTATAATCAAAAGCTTTCGAACCACCACTGGGAAGATGTCATTATGGAACCTCTACATGAATAGCTCCTTGATACCTATACAGGTGTTGGGGTGTCAACGGATGCCTATTCGGGTATCGAAACTATGGAACGAGAAATAGATAATAAAAAGTGATCGAAACACACTGGAAGTAGTCATATGGAACCTATACATGAATAGCTCCATCTGATACCTATACAGGTCAAAATTATTGAGAACTTTAGGTTCAAGAAGAGAGAGTTGTATTAGACAGAAAATTTGCGTTAGAAAATATCACAGTATTATTCATTTGAATGTAGTATACCCAATTATTAGCGAAAACAAACAAACTGGCTGCACCCCAAACGAAAAGGACAATAGTTCGTTAGATATGCGGCCAGCACTAATATTATATAATAGTAAGCGAGAGATCCCTGGGAGTATGATTTTTGAATGATTTTATAATACCTATCTTGTATTTTTAGTAGTAGCATTGCAGTATGCTGTGTTAATCTGTTTTGTCGTCGCGTGGATCTGCGGGTTAATCGGTAAGCTTCTTTGTATTCCGCCAGCCGTACTGTGATTTGGATTGGTAGTGTTTGGAGGTTTCCCTTACTCTTTTTCTTCTTCTGCACTGCTATTTGCCTGGTAGGCCCCTACGTATTTCATTCTCTGTACTTTTGTCGGCTATGTGTTGGCTGATATGGGAGGGAACGGAAAGGCTGATAGCCTGTCAAAGATTGGATATGTGGATTGAGTTTTTGAAAGGTCGCGGCTCAGTTTTAAGGGGTGTTAGCTTGAGGGACATAAGGGGATGGGTTTATTATAGATGTAAGAAGTGTCACATAGACTAGCGAGCTTGAAGCGAGGCTTGAGGGCACGTGAGAGTCAGTGGGAACAGGTAGGAGGGGCGCTGATGCCGATACAACGGAAGTAGTAGTTGATCCTGGCCTTGACACTAGGAATTGTTTTAGGTGTGGCAGGGAGGAGCAGTGCAGGGGGGTCAGTGGATGGGCGGGCGGCGGGTGTGAGACAGAGGAGGGGCGAAAGTCAGAGCCGGTGGTTTCAGGCGAGGTGGATGGAGTGAAGGTGGATGTGGGGAGGGATTAAGGTAAAAGGGACAGTGTTTGCTGGTGGGGGATTCGATGGTCCGGTAGTTGACAGGGAATTTTAGTGCGCATAGAAGGATGAAGCGTACCGCGGTTGGTCTTCGGGAGCAAGGGTGGAGTCTATTAGTGAGAGGGTAATAGAAATTCGTGGGAGATGAGGAGTGGTGGTTGTCGAGATAGGCATAATAATCTCCGGGGTGACAGTCAGGACGTCCTAAGTGATCCCGATCCGTGATCTGCTGTGCAGGCTGAAGTCCACTAGGTCGAAAGTCGCGATTGGTGGCATTCTCCCTAGGTTTGACGGTCGAGTTGCAGGTAGGACGATAGCGAGTATAACAGGTGGTTAGAGGCGCTGGGGAGGGCGGTTAGTTGTGGATTTTAGTGTTTCTGAGGAGGAGGGACTTTTCGCTAAGGATGGTCTTAACCTCAATGGTGCGGGGGCTTCACTGTTATTAGTTGGTAAATGTTGCGGGAGGTGGTTTACCAATTTCGGAGCAGGGTTTCTGGTGTCCGTAGGCTTACTGGCAGGGTGTTAATGGTAAGCATCGCAGTGGGAGGTCTGGCGAGGTCAGCAATGGCGATAGATATGTTAGCCAGCTGTTTTTTCCTGTGCTAATGTTCAAATATCAGGAACAAGTTTGATGAGTTGCAGATTTAGTCCAGGAACGCAGCCTGGACGTCAATTGGTATACAGAGTCGTGGTTGTACAGTGATATTTCCACAGCCGGAAGTTCACCTTCCTGGTTATGTGGTATAGGCAAATAGGACCGATAATCTCCTGGCAGTGGGGTGGGAGTTTTGTGTTGTGAGGTCTGACTTGAAAAGTTTTGAGAAGGCCGATATGGTGTGAGTTTGTGAACTCGTTTGGTGTGAAATTCCGTCTAACTCATCTGGTATTCCCAGTTCTTTATTAGTTGGCGTGGGGTACGTCTCAAAATAGCTCTGAAGACAAAAACTTCTTCCGAAATGCTTTTCGAAGTTTCTAGGAAGAGTTCAATCATTAGGCGGTGATCCAATTATCCAGACATGTCTTGGTCTGATGGTACCAGTGGCAGTCATGGATCTGAGCTTTTCAATGTCAGCAGGAAAATTGTCCTAATAGGCGCGGTCTCAGCTGTACATTTTCCTACCAAGAAAAGCATAATATTTTAGGGGATTTAGTGCTTGAGCAGTGAGGCAGATTTTGTAGAAATGTTAGAGATGCTTGGGTAGGCTCGGTGCAATTGATCACGATATTTTTAGTTTCAGTGTGTCTTGTTCCGCCAATATCCCACAGAGTTGTAGAGCTGTTCTTTGTTTCGCGAAGGCCCAAATGTGCGATGGCTCTTCTAGGTTTTTCAGGCGAAAAGATAGGCCGTAAATTGTTAGGAAAGTAGAATGCTGTTGATTTTTGGAATGGTTTCATTGAAAAGGTTAACAAGGTTATGAAAGTTCACGTTCCTGGAGGAACAGGAAAACGGTCGCAGTAAGACAAGAGGCCCTTCTTGGATGGAAACGTTGGGAACGTAATACCGTAAGCGAATTATGGCGACTTCTATCGTTCTTTCGGGTCCGTGTCTGATCTAAGAGCATTTCAAAGTTCAGCAAAAGCCTGTCCAGCGGTTTTTTAGTTCTGGTGCTAAACTTGAATTCGAGACGAGATTGCCTCTAATATCAAGGAGATCTGTGCATTTCTCTTAGTGCGGGATAAGCAGAAAGTCAAGGACACATTGGTCCTTTGAAAAAATCCGACTCGGGTAGTACAATTAGCGATAGCCAGGAGAGGCTAAGGTTCCTAATGATTATTTCTCGTCTGTTTTACGCATGAGAACTTGGATAATTTGCGAGGAAGACCGGGTGCGGGGTTCTCCGCATAGTATTGGTAATATGTGTGCTCGCCTGGTTTAGTAAAAGGGAAACTGCAGAAGCTCCAAAAGTGATAAGATCCTGTCCTGACGGAGTTTATCCTTCTCTAACAGCCTTTGCCGACGGTTGTCGGTTCCATTAGCTATTATTTTCAATAAGACTCTTCAAGATGGTTATGTTATCCGGATTTTATTGGAGGAGAAGCAAATGTTTCATATATTTTCAAGAAAGGTAAACAGTCTTCCTTGTACTTACAGGCCAGTCAGTATTACTAGTGTGTCTGCAAGGTAATGGAATTAATCATTCGGGATCATGTGGTTGATTTCAATGATAGAGATTCTCAGCATGGGTTTAGGAAAAATCGTTCGTGTGGGGAATAATCTCTTGGGAATATATGGAAAGATGTTAATGTTCTGTTGCAACGGCAATGTTTTTGATGTTATTTTTCTGGACTTCCAGAAAGCTTTTGACAAGTTCCTCATGAGCGTCTCTCTGCTCAAGTGGGAGAGCTTTGGCATTGAGGGGAATGTCCGTAAGTGGATTCGTGAGTGGCTTACATAATAGGGAAACAACGAGTTGTCATTAATGTGGCGGTCGTTCTTCTCTGCAAAAAGGTCACTAGTGGTGATTCCCAAGGGATCAGTTTCTCGGGGCCATTACTTTTTCTGACGTATATTGTCGATCTTGAAGGTTCTGTTCATTCCAGGGTTAAGAAGTTCGCAGACTACCAAGGTTGTATCAGATGATGCTATTAATTCCAAAAGTCTTCCGACGGGCAAATGTGTTTCAATGTCGACAAGTGGAAAGTTATGCAGTGGGTTTTTTGTCACAATCGCCAACGCTCCTTCAAGTTAAATGGCCAAAATATTCAGGAGGTGATTTCAGAAAAAGATCTTAGGGTTCGTTTTTTATTCTTCTTGAAACCTTCCAAGCAGTTGTGCCGACCGAAGCTGCTAGAAGAGGTGAAGTGGAGTCTTGGCTTGATTTTAGAGTCACTTCAGTTTCCTTGATAATGATTATTTTTGTCAGGCTGTGTAAGCAACTGGTGCGACCGCACCTGGAATATTCTGTACAGTGTGGATTGGAATCCCTACTTTTGCAAAAAGACAAGCAGGTTATTGAAAATGAAAAACGTCAGGGCTTAGGGCAACAGAATGATGACTGTCTGAAAAAGTTATCTTACAGGAACGATTAGGGCGTCCTCGGTCTGAACTACCATGGAGCTTGAGGCGAATTCGGGTGGTGACTGGATCCAGGTTTTCAAAAATTGTCCATGGACTCGATGTGCCTTCCCTTGTCACACTACTTTTTTTGAAATTTCCAAATGTTACTGACTGCAATATCTGCCACGGTGATCTAGCAGCAGAATCTCTGTGGGGCAAGCGCTGCAGATTGGATTACGTAAATATTTCGTGCGTGCAGTGTATGAGTCGCATGAGTGGATTGTCGTTCCTGAAAGGTTGTTCTCTCTAATAGTGTTAATCGCGTTCAGAACAGTCCTTGAGTTATAACTAATTTGATTCAATCGATTAGAAAACCCGAAACGGCAGTGATGGTATCCGTCATTAGAATATAACTATTATCCTTTCCATATGCTCTGTTTTTAATAGATTTTAAAAGAAAATCTATTCGATCTGATTCAATCACATAGAATTACAGCAATGGTGGCATCGGCCAGTATATCTGCTAGATTATACTCCGAAAAAATCTCGCAGTGTCCATCCGCGATATAAAAGAAGTTGGATTTTCGAGATGAGCAATATGTATCATTTATGTACAGGTATAACAACGGAATCCCGGAGAATTGATCCCCTGTAGTGGCACAATATTGTTAGTCAACTTGGCGAACCTATTCCATACTTGAACTAGTGTTGACGGTTTTCAAGTACTTGCAAAATCATTGTGCGACACCCCGACACATACACAAATACCCTATTCAATAGGATATCGTGATCATAGTATTGGGGCGTCAAGAATCCATAAGTAACAGCGCGTTTTTGCCTGTTATCCGACTGTGGAAATTTTGGTCAATAAAACGATCGGTGGTGAGAACGGGTCCCAGTACGGTCACTACAAACTACGTATTCTATTTTTTTTCCTGCGAAGCTGTGGAGGGGCCTTTTCCATTATTTGATTTACTTGTTTCTTACCCGGACTGAAGCACCAAAAAAAACAATAGCAGCTATCGGATGGTATTCGAGCGAACATAATACACGTGACAAACAGGGCTATTACACTGTAGAAAGTTCCACTCTGCAAACCTACAGTTTTAGGGACAATCTCCGCTGCTAAACCTCGGCACTGAAACAGTATTTGCCTGCAGGTACCCGTAACAGCTAGTATGAATCGCTGTGAATGTTGGGCTTGTGTGGCAATCACCAGTCTAGTACGAGCCTAGACAAACAGGTATAATGTTAGGACTAGCAACATATTTGGCTTTAGTATCTCATTATCTTACCCTGTTCCAAATGTTATCACCATCCTATTTGTCTTTCTCATTCTCATGTTTTTGAATCGCAGACAATAGTATAATCAAAACATCACAATACTAGAATAACACCCAACGCCAATGGTCCCTATTTTAAAATTTTGTTCCACACACATTGTGACATTTTTTGCCATTCATCTGCATGTCAAAATGCAAGCGGCGTGCATTCTAGCCGTCGATCTAATTGGGCCATGTCCGTGATGTTTGTCGCTTGTGAAGCACTTTTTTCTGCTTGTTTTGGACTTCAGAAAATGTTGAAGATTGCAGAACAAACAATACTGCTGCATTTTGGATTTTAGCCCGATCATACTACAAGTTATTTGAAGAAAAAGCTTCAAGATCGACCGTTTTAGTCCTCTTGATCAAGTAGAATGATGTATTCTTATATAGTTTGTACTCAGGAGCCTCACATGGTTCCCATTCATACACCTGATTGGAGAGCATATATAAGATCCTACCTCCGCTCAGGGGTACTACGTGGGAACCTCTACCCCACACTCTGTTAGAGCTCGGAGGTTTTTGACCACTAGGCCACTCATGCTCTCAACCGTTTAAAGAGTACCTTACAGATTGGAGTCCAGTGTGTCGTAGTTTGGGATCCTTCCGTGTTTTGAGGGCGTGTTATTGTATAGAAACTGTTACAGGGCACGTCCAGCACAGGTACGTCTTTAGACTACAGCAAAAAAATATATACAATAAATGAATACTCTTAATATCTTTACCATAGTAACGGCATCTCTACTTGGGCCAAATAATCATGAACAACCTTGTAAAAGAAAACTACAAATACGAAAACTCTGTCCCTGACCACCATAGAATGAAACCTGGGAAGTAGTCACAAGATGAATGAGATGAGATACATGATGAAGACAATGGACATGATGCAATGGTTGTATGGGTGGATGAATGAATTGTAATGAGGTTAGTATGCGGCGCCGACAGTGCCAAAGTACTATAAGGTGTTGGGGACGAGGATGAACATGAACAGTATAATGAATTGTGACAGACCCACTGAGGTATGACGGTGTTATAGCTAAGCACAATGAGGAGGTGTTCATTTGGTTGTTTCGAATTTCTGGGGATACGGATGTTATTTTGTTTTTTTGTTTTTTTTGTTGCACGGGGTGAGTTTTTTACACATCTTTATCAGCTGTAGGGTGCTACTGGGGCTGGGAGTTGGTTCCTGTGAGTGTCTGTAACATTTCCAATTCGCATGCTCATATATAAAGTCCGCAACGTCAGCCGTATCCCATTCCTGTATGCGTCTGTTACCAGATGTGTAAATTTCTACCAGTTATAATTATAAATCCTTCACTAAGAGAGGCAGCCGCAACATATTAAATAATTTTCAATAATCCATATAGTCAAAGGTTGTGATTTTTCCTAGATCAAAGGGGGGATTTTGGGGGGTGAAAAGTGGGATTGACGGTGATTTGTTATTTTCCCAAATCTGCTCAAAGCATAATACCCCCGAGAGTTTTCTATCCAGTCAGCTAATTTATTAAGTATATTCGTTAAGAAATATGATAACTATAGTCGATGTTTCGGCTTCCTCTAATTTCTTCTCCCAGGCAAGACCCAAAGCCGTGAGGGAATTTTCGGAAATTGTACATGACCTTAACCTCCCGATTGCCCTGCGGGATAAAAAACACCCCCATGAAAACGTGAAAACTACCACATTTAACTTATTTTCTCCTCCTTCTCTTCCTGAGTCAATAGCGTGCTAGCTTGGAGAATGACAGAGAACCTAAAATGAACTTATTCAACTCTACAAATTAAAACCGTTGATTGTGAGCCACTGATATTATAGATGTTTGAAACATTCCTGTCACATTCATTTGTTTGAACTTCCGTCGTACGATAGAAATCAAATTTGTCACACTTACAACAAAAAAAATGACTGGAATCAGGATGTTGGCTCTTCACGTTCAAATTGGTTCTCTCGTATCATATTATATTGTATATCCTATTCACATCCCGTACAACACATTTTCGTTCATATGACTGCTTTTTTAAATTGCCTCAATGTTTGATGTGCTTTTAGTAGGAAGTTTATTAACGTATCCTTGTCACTACAGAGTGTTAATCGAATTTCATCCACGACCTAATGCAAGTACGCATCTCCTACTTAGTAAAAACTCAGAAATAAAAATGCATGCACAGAGATGCTGTGCATAACATTACATTACACATACCATATAGAATATATTGTGCAGATAAAATAAGAAGATAAATACAAGCTATCGCCACGCTTAGCAAATTCCCCGCGATGCCTCTATTAAGATATTTGTGTGTGTGCTTTAATTTTCTGGGAAAAGTAATAGCTAATATACTGCTATAGCTACCAATGCGTCTTGACTGTCACATCATCTCCTTCACACCGTCAGGGGGGGGGGGGGCTGTCTCATCGACTTTGTACCTTGATCATCTCGTAGTGTCGTTTGTGTTAAGTCTCATTTCTACAGTGTTGCTATACAAGTCTGCTAACTACCATTAGTGCACTTGAATCTTCTAAAAAAAGTCATGTTCGTTTTATGATGATACCAACTAAGGAAATGCATATCTCCTCCCATATTTTTTCGCAAATTTCTGCCAATTCCGAATATCCTGTCATATGAGCATTCGCTCATCTGTGGCAGCTAGATACCTTCCTCAATATTTTGTAGTAATAAATATCCCTGCTTAGTAAATATTTTGCATAATCGTTAGCTAACTGTCGTGCAGTAATTATGTGTGTGGTTCGGGATGTGAGATAGTAGCGGGTTTCCAACACAGTGATTCCGTATCTTGTTAGCTCTTTGCGCCTCTGACCTTCATCTTCTCATGTTCCCAACACCCTGTGGCATCCGGAAACTACTTGCGATTCACATCAGAGCTTTTTGTTCCATACTGACACAGCACCTGGAATATTAGCAGCTTATTCAAACGAATGTTCACTGAGTGTTGTTTTCGTCCGAACGGAATAATCGATCGCCGTGCCTCCGTTACATTTTCGACGTCAGATAACATATATTTGTGCTTCAACCGAAGACAGCGATCTTGTGTCTGATTTGTAGTTCACTGGATTCTCGGAGAACACGTCAACAATAGGTGTGTTCCTGTCACCTACCAGAATTCAGGATATATTCCACTTGATTTTTAGGACACCAACGTAATCATCTGCCGAGGCTGTCCTCACTACTGGTAATTGTAAGCTTCACTTTGTCTAAAAACTAATGTCACAAGATCATTTGATTCAAAATTAGCTCCCAATGAATCACGAGAACCATAAGTGATATCTTGTCTTTTGTTTTTGCTTGTAAATTTAGTCCCATTTTAACAATCTCTTAGCACTTATGATTCGTTTTGTGTCATGGCGTGTGGCGTTGACAACGTGTGACGACTTGTGATCGCGACATTGGTAAGGTACCTCTCCAAACAATGATATAGGGGGTACCGCTTCATGCTCTCTGGAGTTATTGGGGTGCGCGCCCCCCCGGTAAGAGGAAGGCGGAACAAAGATTAAGGGGGACAAAAAAAAATGGGAGGAGGCGACAAAGAAAAGAAAAAAGAAAAATAGGAAGAGAAAGAAAGAAAATAGAAAAAAGCTAGAATAAAAAGCCTTAAGGTGAATAGTGAATATGGAATATTAAAGGTGATAATGGTATACAAGGAAGCGGGTGTAAAAAGACTACAAAAACCCAAAAACTGAAAGTAGTAGCTTATTGTGGTCATATACGCAATAAGATTTCCCACATTTATACACTCAGCCCCCCCCCCCCCCCTCGCTTGTCGCACTCATTGTCTTACAAGTCGGAGCAACGATAGAACCGAGGTCTGACGAACAATGTCACAATGTTTCCATCGCTATACAAATTTGTGATCATAAAATCATTAAACGCCCGGGATAGGCCATTTCCGTTCATCTTGGGGGCTTGCAAGTTCCAAATTTTTCGTGTGCGCTTCGCGCCAACCCATGGCAGCGCTTCCGCTCTACTATGAAGAATATCTCAACCCCCTGGGCCCACCCCCCCGACCGTCTCCCCACCACGAAGACCGCGCGAACAGTCGAAGACGTGAAAAAAGTCTGGGCGATCTCCATGCTTCCCCCCCCCCCCTCTCCAGTGCCAGTCCCATTGAAAAAAAATCCTTAGCTGCGCCACTGAAGTCAAGCTACCAACTGGTACGGTGTACTGCAATCTGAGACCTATTCTCTCGAAAACTTCTCAAAGGATCGAGGCCAAGCGCTGATTGGGCTCCGTTTAGGAACCCGGCAAATAATCTCCCACACTCACAAAGGGTGTGTGTAAATTATTCACATATTGTCACTTGATGATCAGATATTTTGGGCTAAAATGGAGGGGGTTGGCTCAATCCTGGCTACACCTGTTCACGTAAAATTGTAAACTTGCAGTAGGTTCTTGGTATTTAGTTTGAAATCACTTGCTGACGTATTCTTCCATAAAAATATAGAGAGGCCGTAGATGATGGTGTTGCTATATTTATCTGCCTATATTCTGCAGAGTGAAAATGCTTCAACATTCTTACCCCACTGAATTCAATTCAGTTTTTTGCAATTAGGCCCGGCAAGTGCCTTCCGGAGATCTTGGAGGTATAAAAAGCCAAAATTTCATGGTTGCGCTACGCGCCAACCAACGGTAGCGCTCCGCTCATAAAGTAAATTGCAGTCCACATGCCCACTTTTCGAAACGGATTGGCGCTTCTGATCTTGCATCCAGATACCTGTGAGGAAGAAGAAACGTCAGAGAGAATGGGCCAACCACCGCCACTGCACCTAGCATGGAAATCATGCATGATGCTCCAAGGCGATGGTTCGTCACAGTTCCTTTCATGCATTGGTAGCGCAGTTCCCAGCTCAGCTGCAGCAGCCAAAGCCAAGGCCAGTTAGCCCTCTTCTTGTCCGACTGAAGAGATAAGGCCGTGTTGATTGGCATCATGATCTCATCTAAGATGAATTGTATTTGATTAAGCTGAAGGATGCATGTCAAATCAATACGATTGCACTTCAGTTATCCAAACATGAACCGATTGTCACGTTCATTTTTCTCTGGTCTTGAAGAGTAACCAGTTAACTTACGGCACTGTAATCATATCAGTGACCATAATGAGAGGTTGTTTAGTGTCGGGCATATACTGTATGGGCTGACGGCAGAGGCATCGATGCTGTCACTCGCATGGCGTTGGTTTATATATGTGTGAATATAAATGTGGAGAAGGAAAAACCAACCCTCACATTTAGATTCAATATATTTCAGTGAGAGTGCAAAGATCAGTTTTGTTTTCAGTGTATTTCCACCACGAGAAGGCACTTTGTTTTTAATCGATAGTGTGAGTATATTAAAACGGTCCCTCTCATTCCCCCCGAGGGGCCATTTCCGGCGATCTGGGAGGTGTTAGAACCTCAACATTTTCTTGTACACTCCGCGCCAACCGATGGTTGACAAATCCTGCATACGCCCCTGCTCACTACTACATTATCCCTTGTTTTTTCACCTGAGATATTGGTGGGCCCTGTATGCAAACTTCAAACAGAACGGAACTTTGCAGATGATCCAATATACGCGTTGCATTAGTTTGTTGACTCGTTCTATGAAATGTGTTTATTCTCAAAAAAGAGAACAGGAATTGCCCTGGGCTATTTTCGATGGAAACAATTATCCTCCATCAGAAAATATTTCATTCTAGCGTTCTCAGAACAGATTATGCTAAAACAATAAATAGCTGATAGTGTTAATCATCCGTCGTTTTCTACTTTATTCTGGTTAACTTCGAGAATTTTTCCTCGGGAAATAAAAAGTTTATTTAGATCTTGAAAATTAAGTCATTACACAGACTTCATGTGTTGGCATATATCTATTTTGGAGGAATACAATTCATTACGCATTTCCAGTTGAAGATAGTAAAAAAAAATTCACTTTTAATTTCTTTATTTGACTTTTTATTCTTGCTGAGAATGAAGGGGTTGTTGAGGGGATGTCTTAATGCGAATCGACATGAGGTGAGGCTAATGAGTATAATGAACATTGCAGAACACTGTTGCATTATATTTCGCGTATTATATTTCAACACTTGTTGTGTTGGACATAAAACTGAATCGGGTATCGCTCACTAATTCAAAGTGACATAATTTATTTTCAATTGCATATTTGCCTAGCCCAATTTTGAATTTGTGAATGACTGTCTGGAAGGGGAATTACCGAGGTAACTACTCGCGAACTGTTGTAGCTATGATAGAACTATTCTTCGAAATGCTGTCAGATTCTTAAATAAGAATAATAAATTCGAAAACATTGGTAAATAATTTTTAAGGATATTATTCGGTCGCACCTGGACAATGGTTTCCTTTTTTTTGGTGATAAGTCCACCTGGGGTGACCATGTTAATCGTCTGGTTTTTTCCTGTGTTAATAATTGATGCTTCCTCACCAAATTCCTCCTCGTGTAAATGTAATTCGGGAATAAATGTAGTTAAGCGTGTGTTTCAACTTGAAAATCAATGATTCTAAAAAAGATTTCATTTTAAAACCTGCTCCTTTATTTCCTGGATTCCAAATGACAGAGGGGTAAAAGAAGAAATGGAATAAATTCGTTGCCAACTGAGTGGGATTCACCGTTTTATAATGGCAAACCCGATCGACCTGCACCAGGTCGATACTGTGTAGGCGGCTTAGCTTATTTGCTAACTCCAAATTGGGAGTTAAATGTTAAATGTGGCTTCAAACCACGGCTGATAATCAACAAAGCAACCGATGGATAGTTCAATGAAATATATATGCCTGCTAAGATGGTAAATTATTGAATTATCATTCTGATTCGCTTAGTCATATTTTCTTCAGAGAAAAGGCGTGAATCGCAGTATGCAAGGTACGTTTGTTTCTGTCTTTACATAGATGTTACACGGAGTCCATGTACGCTTTGCATGCACCAACATGTTGTAAGCATTCTACAGTACACTTTGCTCCTCAATTTTCATTATTCGCTAGTTGTTCTCTTTCAGGGTAAGTTGATTAGGTTTCAAACTTTGCAGTGGTGTCCTATCGAAAATTTAGATGATTGGTATATGTGGCGAACGCCCCGATGCTTATATCTAGTCAAATTGGTTCAGGATCAAGTACTTGACACTCTTTGTATTGTAGATACAAGGTTTAATGTGGGTGGAAATTAAATATGTTATTGATTAAATCAGCATTTTAACGTTAAACCGAAATTCAGTTTTCGTGCTAATAATTGGTCGGAGGTCATATTCTCAGTCAAGAATGGTGGTCTGATCAAGCTGAAATTTGAGTGTGGCCCTCTAATGGGAGTTCAACAACCTTATTGTTGTTGATGTAAATCGGGGTCAGTTTGTGGTGAAGAATATAATACTGATAATAATACAACGTTTATGGATAGGCATGCGGGTTGTAATTTTCCAGACTCCATCACATCTGCAATTCGAGAAATGCCTCTTTCAATAGGTTCAATAAACTTCTTATTTCTTTCATATCCTTTTACTCAGTTCACTCAGGAAGAGTTGCTGCAGCATCCGAAAGCATTGTCGATATGTGGCGGCGCGACTATCGCAGTATGTTTCACTCGGCTGAGGACCTCACTGTGGTGACTTCGCCTTTGAATGTTCCTCGTCTCCCGCATCAACGAATACACACAATGTGATTAGAATATCCCGGGAGTTCGAGTTTGACGCAACGTTATCCATTTTTACAACAGATGACAAGGGTGCTCGGACCGCGAGTCTCGTAAACTATATTCTTAGTCGCATTTTTGTTTTCACAGAATTCTCTTCAGGAGCTTGCACATTGCATCGAGTCTGCTTTCAATGGGTCCTAACTTATATATCAAAATTCGTTGTTTAATATTAAAAAGCACGGTTATCGCAAGTCTACATATATCGTAAGAATCATCAGTTGGAGATACAGGAAGTATCACAGCACCCTGTGCTTTCACTTTGAAGATGATCAGAAGGAAAAATCCCTCATGGAGTGTATCCGCAATAGCTTCTTGTCAGGCAACAATTTTCCCTTAAATGTTTAGGGTCTGACGCGCAAACAGTCAAAATATTACACGATGTAAATTGACCAGTAGTTTTACACAGTATAATAATTTTATTCTAATATGTTTACATTATCAGTGATTTTTCTAAATGAGGTAACATGTAGCATTGGACATATGGTAGGAAAACGTCGAATTTTGTCATTCTCTAATATTGCTGTGTTAATTAGTGGCTTTACACGAGAACCATTGTATAACTCTATTTTATTTTTTATTTATTTTATATCAAGAGGTACTCCATTGGTTAACAATCTAGAGATCTGCTGATAATTCAATTGTACGAAAACCGTTATTGCAGGAGACGTAATTTGGTAAAACAGGATAGCGCAAATATTATCGGTGTCGCTCGTTCGAATGTTAAGTAACCTTTGAATGTCAGTTATCCAATAAGGTAATCAATTACCTATTAGAGCCTCAAAATGTCTTAAAATGCAGCCAGCGTATACAATTGGATAATTCTCCCTGATGAATGTAACGTTGCATCACGCATAATGCTCAACTGCATAATCACAACATCAAGATAGGTGTTAGTGTATATGTTGTCCATGTTCCCATAATAATTGATGATATATTGTGGGAACAGCTGCAATTGTACAGTTGTGAACTGGACCTCACACAACTGGTCGTACAGGTTTCAATCATCAAGTAAAGGGAACTAGCATGGTCCTCATTAACGCACACGTTACCTGCTCATCGGTAGCCTATTGTAATTAACATTCATCAGCAAGAATGTCATCGCCGCAAGCGGTAGCCTACTGGTTATCACGATTCATGTCACTCAGAGAGTGTTAGAATTGTATTATTAGATAGTTGTCTTTCTCAGAAAACTGCTCCCATAGCGTGCCCGTGTGCATCGAAAACGTTCATAAATTTTATATATGATACTGTCATATCATTGGTTGAATTAAATGTGACCCCAAACGTCCAAACGGTGGGCGGCAAATATGCTAAATTTCGGGAAAACGTTAAGAAAGTGGAAGGAATTGCTCGATTTCTTCCCTGAGTTTCTGAAATGTTGGTATAATGCTATAGTATGGTTTCGGGCACCTTTCCGCAGGTTTTTATGCCACATAACTAGATAAAATTCGGGTAACAGTTTCTGGACAAAACCATACGCCTTTCGCGCTACTTCCGAGTTTTGTTTTCATAATAATCACATAACAAATGACGAGAATTTCAATTGACCGGCAAATTTTCCGTTGAATAATCGTACGCATATGAAATCTTCTAGTATAAATGTTTTGAACAACGCTGATTGCACGGGGGGGGGGGGGGGGGGGGGGGGGGGGGGGGGGGCGTATTGCTTCAACAACTTTATACAAGCAAGTATTCTACATGAGGCAGCGTAAAAACAAAAAAATGAGCAAAAACTAACGAACTGAGAATCACTGAATACAGCCAAAACTAACACGATATCTTACGTAAATATGTTCACAATGTGTAAATCATGGGGCGTTCAACTTGATCTGAATTAAATGAAAATTATTCTGTTGCTGTTCATTCTAATAATACTTAAATTTAGTTAATTGCTAGTTCGGTATATGACTAGTACTACCGTATTATTTAATTCAAGTGCAGAGCCGAAGAAGTAGTGTAGATCATCATTAGCTGTCATTTTCACTACTTTTCACTATGATGGTTAGTGGATACACTATTGGCGTTCCCTTCACATTCACGTTTCAGTTCCCTCTCAGCTGATAATCCACCCTGTAGCAGTACAGTAAATCAAGTTACGGAATGGTATTCAAGAAATATACCTGAAAATAGGATCAAACGGCAAGTCTTCAACCTTTATGTATCCAGGAATCCGCAAAAACGAGTGACATAAACACGTGAATGAACGTCGCTAATGACGCTGCTATGTTAATCACCTAGTCAGGGCCGCATTCAGCGTGTGGGGGAGGGGGGCGGGGCAACGCGGTAGGTGGGGGCACCGTGGCGTCAACAGTGGGGGAACGGGGCAATGTCCCCCCCCCACTTTTGACAATGGCTCTCCATTGACTTTAACATTTTTCCACACATGTACAATTTTGAAAAAGTGGCCATATCCCCCCACTTTGAGAGGTGGTGACGCTCATGAGGGGGGGGGGGGGGGCACCATAATGCAGCTTGAGGAACACTAGACACTGGTACAGTCATTCCGGGAACACTCAAATTTTAGCCTACTATTATCTCCAAAACAGACAGAAAACAGAAAACACTCATTGCATACTGGTGTGTGTTTAACAGGTCTGTTAGTCATCAGTACAAAATTCGGGCAATCGATAAAAAATCGGGTAACTCCTCAGCCAGTTATATTTCTGCCGTCAAGATTAAGCATCTGCTCCAAGATCTGGCGTTCGGGATTTGATCTTAGAGTCCCTCCATTTTGATAGAGGCGACCATAGACTGGCGACTAGCCTACTCGTTAAACAATATCCAGGACCTGCCCGAATTTTAGCGCCATACGGAAACACGACATAATACAGAAAGAGATCAACGCGCGCGAAGATCGCACAATTTGCTGCATTTCGGGCAAATTTAAACAGAAATTCGGGCATATGTAAACAAATTCGGGCAATCAAAAAAAAATCGGGTAACTCAGCCCAATTGTTTGGTCTCAATTTGGGGCTGCCGCTGTAGCCTCGTCCGTCCCCCCCCCCCCCTCTACGCCTATGATGCAAAGGAGGCAAAATCACGCAACGGAGACCAAAAAGGATATCATTTTGATTATCAGTCTGGTGATATACTCGATCTAGCACTCGTCTATAGCAAAGTTGACAAAGGAAATTCTGCGCATACTGCCTATGCGTGAGTGAATTAATTTCAGAGGTGACCCACCGTGGATTCTTGGACAAATCTACAGAATTCATACTTTGACAATCGGCAGCCTAGATGGTTAATCATCACTTGGTTAGAAATGCTGTACCTTTTCATGCTCGCGAATCCAGAGAGGATTTCATCGTAATTCAGCGATCTTAAAATGTCACTTTCAACAGCGGGAATACTGAGGTTTACTGATAGCGACGAATCACGTTGTTCTCATTCATGAAAGTTTGTTGGCCCGATGCTACAGACTACGATAGACAGCTGTTGTGCTGCAGTTCTGAATATAATCTCGTGACGTGACCAGAAAACAACACAGTTTAGGTTAGAAGTGGGAAACTGCCAACACAAATGATAGTTGAAATAGTTTATGTGGTCGAGTAGGATCTATCATCGTGAATAGAATAGCGGAAGCGTTACTCAACGTTACACCAATATGCAGTAATAAGTAAATTTGAAACATTTGTTGTGGCTCACGATATAACAGTTTTTGTAAATGGGCGGTCCCAATTGTGGGGGCTCCAATCGTGTGTTGGAGGGGGAGGGGGGGGGCAGGGCAAGTGCCCATGTTGCCCCGCCCTTGATCCGCTAGTGTACATATTACGTTCAAGAAAGTATAGGCTGCTCAGGTCCATTTCGCTTGACCCTAAAATCCAACACTTCAGACCGGGCAGTATGTATTTCGTCGACTACTAATTCCGAATCATTCTGAATTGGAGTCGGGATTTTAGGACTCAACACCTCCATAGTCCACCGTGTACACGACCCTCTTTCTAAATATTAGAAAAGTTTACCGAAACTAAGAACGACCATCTTTGGCAGTTCCCAGAATGAGAAAGGATATGTAAAAGAAATTGCGACAACCTATATCAATCTGTCATCGAACGACAATTTTGCATCCACGATACCTGCAGTATATACCAGTTATGACTACAACCAACTAGGCATTCTTGCAATATTCATGGCTATGTTTATACCAGTTCTCAGCGACATCGATCGGTCGCCGTAGATGTTGATTTTCCCATTTCTACTTTTTTGTTAGATTAATGTATAGTAAAAAAAAAAAAAGTAATATTACAGAATTGGTTCACACATGAATCGATAGTGACATCTCGTACACTCCCCAGACGAGTACTAATGGAGCATACACGGATCTTAATTAAAGAGTGGGCTTTCTGAATCTTCTAGATCGACTTCCTTGCTTATAACATCATGACATAATATTGATTCGGATTTGTGTGGGTGGAAGATGGTTTGAAATTAGGAATAAGGGAGGCCCCAGGATAAAGAGTGGAAATGAGATCAGAAGATTGATACACTACCTGTTTCAGCCATAAGGTGATTGTTAGAGTTACTTACTAAATAACAAACTGGTAGCACAACAACAATCGGATGGTTACGCTGTCGAACGATCATTTTTGCCTGAAACTTGGCTAGATTTAGAAGAGTTTAACCCTGAGTCCAGATGCCCCCGAGACAGATAATTTTCTATTGTTTTCCGTTTACCGTAAGAGACTCGTGGCTGTATACTGTGTGTCCAGTGAGCAGGGTGTTAATATTAATATTATTTTTTCGTGTACAGGTTAGGCTTTTGGAAATGTGGATAATTTGGTCCACGTTTGAGTCCAGTTTGGTCGTTCTGGCCTGGACATCGAGTCCATTACGAGAGATGCACGACCATTGGAATCATTGTACGTCGATGAAGTCTTGCGGAGATTTGGGGAATCTAGCCTTTCTGAGGAAACATGATAATCCACGAAGTACGGTATCGATTGTGACTGCTCTTCAATTATTCTTGGAAAGTTGAAAAGGACTAATTCCTATTTGCTCGGAGGAAAAAAATGCGACTTGCCATTGCCAAGCTGTCGACATCTGGACCAGTTGTTCATGGTTTTATATGATTAACTCACGTCCGATTGTCACACCCAGGTCCCAGATATCCCAAATATCAGCCGTAACTGTACTGTAAAATTAAAAAAATTATTATTATTATTATTTATTATTATTATTATTATTATATTATTATTATTATGATATTATTATTATTATTATATTATTATTTACATAATAACACCACAGAAGTCGAGTTTTATGGCATTATAAGACAGTAACTAGCCATTTCTATGAATAAATAATCTGTTTATTATGCCAAACGCTAATTACACCACCCATAAAGATATATGCATGCTACTTGAATTAGTGAGACATATACAGCCTTTTCTTCATTGAGAGAATGGATCGGCAAGAAAGAGCTACCGTCTGTAACTACGGGGAATTATTTTATTACTTCAAATTCACCCATCAGTTTGTCTAATTAGAAGCTGCACGTACTTCATGTGACTCAGTGGTTCACACGTTAGCATACAAATAGGCGTCTTGGTTGCACTCTAGTATCAGCTTGGAGATTCATCCCCGGAAAGGTTATCAAAATGTGTCCATAATATTATTTGGGGGTACATCTGCTGCTATGTGGGAAGGGAATTCGGATTTACTTCCGACTTCATCTGAAAGGGGGTATTCGAAGTACAAACGCCGAACATTTCATGGACATTGATCCGATCCACTTTTCGCTCGTCGTTTGTCTGTTAGAAAATTGAGTCGAAAATATCATGTAAAAAATGAATCCTCTACTAGCTCAAAATCTACACGGTCATTGTACATCGAAGTGCACATCGTTGGAATTGATAGATTTTTGCTGCACAGAATTGTATTGCGATTTTCAAGGTAAAGCTTCTGGAGGCGCCTGGATTGCTGAGAACGGACCCGGAGTGTGTACCACCTCTTACCATGGAAATAATGGACGTTGCTGTCAGTACCCAGTACTAATCAGCACTGAATAGTTTAACGACGCGAAATTACCAATGTAGCCTAATCACTAAGTTTTGCAGATGGTTTCTCTGTGCTACTCGTAATGTGAATATTGCGAATACACATGCTCAATGACTTAGATAGTACGCTAGCAATCACTAGATAGTCCAAATTAGGCCCAATGTGGAAACCGCGGACGGACTAAGCTGGTCCCCCAATTTAGGGCCCATGCGAAGGTTCAAACATGCTGTGATAGAAATATTTGTATTGGGGTTATAGCGGCACTTAAAACGACAACCAGGTGCGGGAGAGACGAGAACCAGTTCTTCTCTCTGTATATGTAAGTTCAGGGTGCGAAATAAATATAGTCTTCAACTTTCGTTACGTTGCTAGGTAATACGTCTAATAGCACTCATATTGAATATAAAGTATCGCAACTGACCTTAGAAAAACAAAACATATATATATATATATTATATATATATATATATATCTATATATATATATATTATATATATATATATATATATATATATATATATATATATATATATTATATATATATATATATTATCTGTGTACTGTTGACAGTAAAGATGGATCGTTGAATATTCGACGGGAAGTTTTGAAATTGCAATAGGGATGCTTATAAATGTACCTCGGTTTTTGGGTATAGAGCGCGGTATGAAGTGGGTGTTACATCCAATCCTTCAACGGGAATATGAAAATGACTAATATTGTTAGGCAAGTTTTCAAACGACCAGAAGTACTGCTAAAAGTGACCATCTACAACTATCGATACTACTATTACCGGTCGTAGTATCAGTATACGATTTGCAGATGTTTTCTTCATCTGTAATGCCCAAAACATGTATCACATTCTCAGCATTTCAGGTGTGTAAGCGGTCGCGATATGGAAGAAAGGTTAGAAAATATTAAAGCGACAGCATATCACTATCATTTGATAATCAGTTCCATGTCAACTAGGTAAATACGCATCAGGTGTTTGGTGAGTCTATGTAGTTCTAAAACAAAAATATACTCATTTGGGTTTACAGTGAAAAGGAGTCGATAGTGCTCTAACAACTTTTCATGCAGTTTGAGCAAAAATAGTTCGATTCTGAGGCGAAAACAAAAAGTTTAGGCATATCGATTCGTTCGAGTATCAGATTCCCTTATATTTCAGAGTTCTTCCTCTGACATATCGTTAATTCATCACAATATATGTTCCCACGATCGTAGCTTACACCGTGGGCAAAATAAATATGAGTCATATTGAATACATGGGTATCACGTGACCGCGGTCTATTTTTATCAATTTTGTACAACCCCAGTGGCACTGAATTATGAGGTTACAACAAAATGTGGCATATTGATTTGTTTGCGTATCAGATGCTCTTATATTCCTGTGGAGAATGTAATCTGCCTTTCACATATCATGAGTGGCGTTTATTTACCCATACGGAAGGAAGAACAACGAAAAAAAGAACAAAGAAAGAACGCACAAATTAATCCAAACGAAAAGAGCTTTTATAGTACATTATAAATTTATCCAAAGATAATATGTTGAGCTCACATTGCACAGACTAATTAGCAGCTTTTTAGACTGAACATTGGTGCTTTGCAAGGCGTGTTTATGTAGGATAATATGTCGCAACATTCCGTAGGCTAAAATCGAATTGCAATGAATGTGTAGTAGATTATGTCTCTGAGCTATCGTGAAATCCTAGTTACGCGTTTTCATGACACGGCTTTACAATGCGTGCAACAATAAAGGTGATCGAATGGGTCATCGCTTACCATTATATAAACGAAGAAGTATCGGGATTGCAATTCTGTGGGGCCCAACTACATTTGAAAATACTGTGTATAATCAGCACTTGGGTCTAATGTCTGATACGGACATACACTTCTTACCCCCCCGGTATTAGATGCGGTTTAATGTGACAATTTCCTTCCTAGACAAACCTCTTACACCACAGTACAGTTATTATTCTGACCTATTTATTCGGAATCCGGAAATTACTGGTGAATGTATTCGAGCGAGATCTACTGATCATCCTTATGTATCATACATCATGACATTACAGGATAGTAAGAGCTTTTCCGCTGATTGACGCAGGTTCAGCGTGCTACGCTCCGTATCGGACGCGTCACACTAATGCGATGCATGGCTGTAGTAATGGGGTGAATGTGCGTGTGACTTTCTGTTCTGATCTTATAACTGCGAATTGTTATCATTTCCTGCTCATATTAAAATTCCCTACAGTTGTTCCGGAGCTAGATCAGTAACATACTCACGAAAATTGCAAATCTGTGAGGCTAGTTTCCCACATTAGATGCTGTTGCTCTACTCAATACCTAGATGCGTTATCGTCCCTGCCCTCCCAGTACATCCCGATTATTTGTCAAAGGTGTTGTGTTTCAGTAAGCTTCCCTAAAATTCAGATAGCTTGTCGTGCACATAGTGGACTGGAAAGTGTTGGTAGAGGTTCGCCATCTCCACCTCAGTTGAAAATAATGTTCTGTTCGGCGCATGCAATAGTGCCCAGTCCGACGCGTCAGAGAACGATGGACTCCTACGACTAAGCAGAGTGTCTGATCATTCGAAGAGGGCCGGTAGATGACGTTCGACTTCAGCAAGTCGATTCAAGGGTCAAGCGAATGAACGTCGGTATTGATCGGTCCATACTTCCTTCCACGTAATGGGCATCTTTTTTTAATGGGTATGAAAATGTAACTAACATTCATGTCGATCCTGAGTTTAGTTTATCTGTTGTTTATTTACACCAAACGCTTTCCTGGAGGCACAGGAGTCAAACAAAAATAGGATCGTATCAAATAGTAATATGAGCAACACGGGCAACGAAATCACTACCATGCCACCATATCCCCTGATAAGCAATAACTAGTCATAAGTATTGAACTAATCAGCTTGACGTACCGCCGCTTCATTAACTACTTGCTATGAAGCGTTGACGCAAATAGCTGGTCCATTTCAAACAGCAACAAAGTAATTGTGATTCAGATTCAAAGCGAGTGTAAAATATAATGGTTATATGTATATTATACATCAGTTTTTTCTCTTCCTTATCCTCAGCTCTTCCCGATAAATCCGTCGGAGGAGGGGTAGTAATGTGTCCTCTTTCCCCTCTAAAGGTACGCCAGTGTTCTTTCAGGTATAATGGACACCGTAATTTCGATACGTAAATCAATCAATTGTAAACCCGAAGACCCAAATCGGGATTTTTGTACGTTCTCTGCGAGCTCGGATCGGATTGAATTCAAAACTCTGTATCTGGAATCCAAGCCTGTGTGTGCGGCGGCTCCTCGGTATCTTTCGAAGCTAATTGAGAGATAGCTGGTCCATTCTCAAACATCACAAAGAATTGTGATTCAGATTCAAAGCGAGTGTAACGCCCTGGATTAGACGTCATTTTAGGTTGGATAGTTTTGGCCCACCTTTCCCATTTTTAAGCTATACTCATGGGAATAAATACTTCGGTTCTAATCTCTGTTGCGCTATTCAACCAACTCCCAGCGGAATGAAGCTCCAGTGGTACCATCCGTCCAAATGTGATTAAGGAAATGAATTTGAAAGTTAGTACGGTCCAATTATGTTGCGGCATTAACTTGATCAAAGTAAAGTAAAACTCAATGGAAAGTGCAATCAGCTAACGGTAGCCTACCCCGAATTTAATCCACATAGAGTCGGTCAATCAAAAACTCTCTTTGTGGTTAACCCCTTCTTGCTTCTTATTAACCTAAATCGTTTTATTACTAACAAGAATAAATGGTAGCGTCTAGGCGTATGGTACTATTCTAGTTTTGTAGGCGAAACGATTCCTGCTTGGGAAAACTTGCCCGGAATCAGTCTGCATAAACTACTACATATTTATATATATGAAACCTTTTTTTTCTCTCTTCTTCATCTCGGTTGGCCGAGTGACAGCTTGAATTGTCACTCCACAGTATTCTCAGGCTGCCCTTCCGATTAATCTGTGGAGGAGGGGTGGTAATGGTGTGCACCTTCCCCCTCTAAGGGTACGCCAGTGCTTGTTCAAGTAAAATGAACACCGTCATTTCGATACGTAAATCAATCAATTATGACCAAAAGACCCAAATCGGGATTTTTGTACGTTCTCTGCGAGCTCGGATTGAATTCAAAACTCTGTATCTGTACTATCCAGGAGTATATGTGCGAAGGCTCCTCGGTATTTCGTAGATACTTGACGATACACCGAAGACACTCGGTCATGACCACTCAGATCCCAGAACGAAAGAATGCTAGTGGAGCCCGCGTACGTAATGGTCACGTACTGGTTATCTGTTGCGCCAAAGCTGTTGGCACAGGGGATTAGTGAGAGGATTTATTAACTACATTCTTGAGAGACAAGACATCTTGAAAAACTATGTTTGATAACTACAAGGACTGACTGGTTGTAGGGGAGTGAATTTGAAAAAAACTTGAAGAATAATAGTGACAGTGTTGGTATTATCATTATTATTTTGAACGTAGGAAGTCTGTCTGTTCGTCTATTTTGCTAATATTTTGTCAGCGTTTGTGACTCCTCAACACGTTAACCAGACTCATTCTGTACATCAGACTCGGTTTGGTTCACCTTTTTAACAGATATCCTGACTGAACAACATGGGGGGAAATTAAATTGAAAACAGATGAAACAGAAAGCAAAAAAAGTAAATGTATGCGGCAAAAAATGTACAGGTATGTTTCGCAAGCTATCGCTAAACGTTGGCCTCTTAACTGAATCAACTGAGTTCGTTAGAACAATATACCGAGAGTCTTATGATATAAATATACGTATATACGGCTCTTAATGTATCATGTGCTAGCAGGGGAATCGATGGAGATATATCCCTATGGAATTTCGTTTAAGCTTGAGATCAAACCATCGCCTTTGATGAAGACTCCGTCAAATTAAGTCCCGTTCCTATCAATTTCTAGATCTTAATGAAATATTTCTTGGATGCTGTTAGTATTGCAGAATATCGTCCCAACAGGTTAGGATCCGCAATTTGCGTTTATCCAGTGCTATTTATCTTTCTGTATCCAGAGGCCTCCATCCAACCAAAAAGCACTGATACATGTTGACGGAACGTCATTCGTGGCTGAACGTTCTGAACGTGTAAGGTGCCACGTTGACATTGTTGTTGCCGTACGACAGACAAGGCTTGAAGAAGTAAATGGAGCGTCAACACAGGGGTGCATGGTGATTCCATTCCAATTCATCACATCACTAGAATCCGTGAAGTGTCAACATACCGAATTTCAATGAGGGGACAACAAACGAAGGCATGTAATGTATGTACAAAGGCTGTGTAGGTATGTAAGTCAATTGTTATCAACGTACTGTCCAACAACAAACAGAACGACCCGTCATCATTGCGTGAGAATTTTCCGATGGCGGGACAGTCAGGTCCATCATGGAGACTAGTATGACAACAGTACCTTATACGTTTGACAACAGTGCCTTATACGTTTCTTATGTGAGAAGGAGCGGACATAGTATTTGTAATCCACGCTATTGTACGTTGTGATGGCACGGGTGCCTAGGTGATTTGTTAAATTACTGCAACAGTGGTGTTCAGCTGATGGCATTCACGTGCATGGCGGTACGTCTGAGAGGCTTGCCATACGAGAACCATACACTCATGTCTACATATTAGCAATGGTGCGGTAGGGTAGAGATAAGCCTATCCAGAAGTAACAGTACATGCTCGACTGAATGTAACACTACCAGTGCTCGCTCCAAAAATCGGTAATAAGGTGCGTGTGTTACCAAGTTGGTAGGCAGTGTCGTCAATGCGGATATCAGTTTGCAACATTGGTTTTCTTTGAGCGTATCCCTGAGCCCTGGTAGTGGTTGCTGAACGACCACAACTTACGTAGCTTCAGCCGTGCTACCCAACAGAGAAGGTTGTTCGAATGCCGCGTTCCAAATTACGTAGCATTCACTGTACATCTAGGGTTCTTGTGCAAAATTTGTGGGTCACGGAATGATCATAGGGGAATCGAAGCTCTACGGCGAAGTCACCTATCTACTGCCGGACAAACTAATGGTATTCGTGAGTGGAAGTCGTGCTAGTCTCGCAGTGGATCTGCCCATTTAGAACAATGGGAATATACCTTGATTAAACCAAATATGAGTACCGCCCGGAATAGGTCCCACCTAAAACTGTGATCCAGTAATGCTGGATCCCAGTTGCAAGTGCGGAGACGTACCAAATATACCACATACAACTGTTCCACATACTTCAATTATGATGATAGAGAGATAATAGAGGTTAGCATTACACCCACTAATAAGGAATCAAGCTATATCCATGGCGGTACTGTATGACAAACCAGAAAGGATGTGATAGGTAATTATCTTATTGATAAATGACATTCAAAAGTTACTTAACATTAACGCATGGAAATGATATTTCCCGCCCAATCCAATTTACCAAATTAAAAATCTTGGGAAGGGCAATACTCGGCGATTGCATTGTAAGAAAGCGGTGTCCTTGGAATATGAAATGATGAAGTACTCTGAACTGTACATTGGAACAACTTCTGCAGCATTACATCACACTCCATACACTACGTGTTATGCATGTAAGGAGTTCGTTCTAACCATCTTTAGCGAGGACGCACTATTTGCTGTTCCCTCATTTCGATACATTTTTTAACTGTTTAGCAATTCTATTTCAGTTGTGAAAATTATGGACTCACTCAAAAAAAAAAACTGAAAACGTAGTCATGCATTGTCCAAGCAATGCAATGTCCAAGCGAGTTTGGGAGAACACAAGTTAAAGCACTGAAACACTGAGAAGTCACGAATTCAATCTCAATCACATCAGGCTAACCTGTTGGATACTGGGAAGATGGATAATTGATGACAAGGTTACCGGCAAAATTGGTCCTCCGGTGGCAAATAATACCGTCATCATTGTAATAGTCGGCGTTGTACCCGTTCAGTCTATATCACCAGGCGATTCTCTGGGACTCAAGGTTGGATTCACTGTGCAGAGTATAGCATCGAAGTACAAGATGTTAATTCTTCAAGTAGATACTTATGAAGCCCGATTCTGATGATGTTGCCATATATATGTGATTATTTTATCGTTGGTGTGCAGGTTACTGTGTGACAACAGTTGTGTTTGTACTACGTGGCAATCATCATCAATTGGATCAGCAAAGACATCGTTCAAACGAACAAAAGCTACATGAGTATTTAGATCTTACAGTGATTGCGAGATACTCCATATGTCTCCAAAACTGAAGAAGACCCCACGCAACTTGTTGGTAGATCTAATGCAAATGCCAAAGGTAACCAACCCTCTTCACAGTAATGAGACAATTATTCATAGCGCTTTAATCAAACAGTGATGGAATGTTGTGTGTACTTATGGAACAACCCGTCTGAATAGCTTCTGTCCGAATGAAGGTAACATTAGGAGAAATTCACCGTCATCCCTAATCAGCAATCTTAGACGCTGACACTGAACGAACCTATGATCCGAGAAAAAGCAATCAATGCTCTCGACTCGACTAAATTCACGAATAATCACGGAACTAAACAGCAGTTAGCCTTGATTCTCAATTTACCTCTGTCCAAGGCAACTGACATATTGAACCTAATGATTTCCCCTAACTGCAGAAACATGACGGAAGTATTCCAGCTGTTGTCAAGGCAATTGGATGTACCTCCTCTCGAGATTAATTGTCACAATGCGAGAAAGCACAATTTGGCGCGAGCCAAGAAAATTAAAACGTATCCGAAGTTGGTATGTCTCTAATTGTAGATGTAGTCGAGTTTGGTAACTGCCAACCGAATGAATTCTTCACTCAACTGATTTTGGGATTCGAGTGTCAGTGATGAAGATATTTATGGTATGAAATGCGGAGCAAAGTCGTGGCGACATCTTTGAACTTGAACAAAGCACAACAATGGAAATGTTATCCTCCCGTCAATAGTAACCAGTGCTGCTTGTGTAATAGTTTCGCATGTCTATCCATTATCATGTGGGAGATTACATGAATAAGTTCAGGAAATGCACGGAGGGAAAATTGATATTGTGAATTGTCTGTCTTCGATGTTGATGTTGATATTAACTGACGATTCAGTGTAATTTACTAGAGTTCACTTGTGTGAACTTCTTTAGAACATCATGAAGAAGAAGATCATGAAGAAAGTTATACAAATTTAGTTTAGGACCAAGGTCGGTTCGTTTCCAGGGCAGGAGCTATTTATCAAAATGTTAATTTATCTCGCGTAAAATCATTATTGGTTTCGTAGAGATTGTCCTATAGATTGATTGACAAGAAACGCTTTGTTGAAAAAATGAAACGATTTTCTTCCATCTCATTCACAATGTCATCGATTCCGTATAAATGAACTACGCTGGTGATCACTTGCATTGACCCCCGGTCGTGCATTATTCTGCGGATTTAACACGCTTGACATTTTAAACCCCTTGATTGTGACACAAAGAAGAACAGAAGAACAGTGTACTGCAGGGAAAAACAAATTAACGAGTCACTCTAGTGACTCAAAACAGTGTGTATTGTCGAGGTTTTTAGGAGTAACGTGATGATCCATTCGACAGTAAATGAATACCCGGTCTGAAAACTGTTATTATAGGTTGGTTATCGGTTCGCTCTTTAATAGTAAAAATAAATATCTCATGAACATTGTGTAATATCCGCTGCCATGTAAACTCAGAAAGCCGAATTAGTAATTCCCAGATTTTAAAACAATGATGTTTCCTGTATTCAGTTTTTTTTTTTTTAACATATTCATCTGAGGGGCCTTATTAGGTAGGGTGGACTATTCGAGAGCAAGAAAAAAATCATTAAAATCATTATTTTTTGTTTACAATTTCCTGATGTTTTATCACAGTGACCCCAATCTGAACGAAAAACAGTGTGGTTTTTTTTACTACCCATGGGAAAGCTACATACCAATTTTCAGTTCGGTATGTCCAAAACCATTATGGACTAGAATGTTTAAAAAAGGCGAGATTTGGACTCTGTTGACCTCAGATGGCTGATCTCAAATCCACTTACCATGAGCTTGATTCTTTCAGGTGAGGTCAACTTCGTTGGTCACAAGCCAACATCGCCTCTAAAATACAAGGTCTAATTCTTACCAGAACCTGACCCCCCCCATCGACAACAACAAACAGTATGTTTTTTGGTAAACCCCATAAGGAAAGCTGCCACCAATTTATAGTACTTTAGACTTCACATACAAAAACTCACACACGCAACAGAACACATAACGGTCATGATGACAAAGATTCCTCTGATTTCAGTCAAGGAATGAAAAAAGGCCCCGTACGACCAACAGACGAGTCGGTGCGTGGGTAAATATCATCTGGCCATCTATCCCAATCTCAGTATTAAGCTAGAATATTAGATTCAGAATAGAGTTATCGTCTCAAGTTATACTCATCTTGTTGAAGAAAGGCGCTGTGCAGTTCGGGCTCGGATGAACACCATGCAGCGAATTCTCGCCTTCTCTCCTCGTGTCAAATCCACTAAACCCCAAGAGCCGGGAGTGCAGTTTCCACATGCTGTCATTCTCCCACACGGGGAAGGAGACAATCTAGGTTTGCCAGTGTTCTTAAGCCGAATTCAAACCTTGCTCACAATATGTTCGTCGGAATCAGACGAAAATTGGCATTGCACTACATTCGTCGACGGTTGACATCAACCATTCGAGGTCTCCGCAATCATCCATGAGAACATAAGAAAACCGTTTTTATCGATTTGCCTCTCCAGGCGCCGTCGTAACATAGGCACAATCCAATAACACCTACAGCCGGATGAGCGTCATGGGCGTATTTGACATCCGAATCGGCTGGAAAATTTGAAAAGTCTTAATGTTTAGAATTTATTTCGTGCGTTCTGCTTTTCTCCAATGGAAGTCATTTAATAATACAATAGTACTCCTTTACCCTTTGTAGGTTTGCTTGGATTGTGAATATTTTATTCATTATCGTGTGGGCTAACATTTAAACTCTTAATTTGGAGTTTGCTACTTTCCTCTAAATTACTCCTGATAAACTATCGGGTTCGCCGAGACTTCCGGTCCGCTGATGGGTTGGCTCAGCTTTGCGGGCACCTCATGGAGTTGGGGGATGGGCCAGGTCCAGGCTGTGTCGTTTGCCCGGAGAAGTCCGGAAGGTAGGAAGCGGCGGGTTGATGCGGTGAGGTGCCTTCCAGGCAGGTCCCATGCGGTGAGTGAGTGAGTGAGTGAGTGAGTGAGTGAGTGAGTGAGTGAGTGAGTTCACCATTGTGCATGCGGTAGATCTCATTCAGTTGGCGGACAAATATTATATCGCATTTCTTCTTCTTCATCCTGTAATTTGAGAAGCACGCAATGAACAGCCGTGCTCGGAAAGGTAATGGGCAATCGATAATGAAAAATCGCCTTCTGGGAACACACGTCTCACTATATTAACACCTCAATTACAATTACATGATGATGACATGATGATGACAATTCTACAACCTCCATCAATCCATTACTGCAGATACACCATCCTAGTTGGTTGACTGTCCAGCTCTATCCATCTTTGCACAAACAGGAAGTTGGTAAGAGCAACCCAACAATGAAATAGATTCTTGTTTGTTGTGAATTTGATGGCACTACTAACGTGGGAGTTGCCTGCTGGATGTTCAGAGATATATTTAGAGGGCAGTAAACCGCTAGAGAGATTTCTTGTTTCATCAATTTTGGGGTTGTAAAAAAAGATATAAAGCACAATTTCTTGACTACTGACGTGTCCAAAATCATTGTTGACTCAAAATTCAGCTAAATGACGACTTCATTTCGTCCGTTATCCAACTCATTATCCGATCGGCTGCGCTTCTCCGGATATAACGGGCTCACAATAGGCGTTCATCTCTGGAATCAACACGAGGTGATTTACATTGTCAAAAATGAAAAAAACTAACAATTGTGTACAAGTGAGATCACCTAGTTTGAACCATTTGACAGCTTTTTCGAAATATCGTATGTTTATACCAAATAATCTAATGGGATTTCACGCAGTTTGCCATTTTAAAGAGTAAATACCCTTCGCAAACTCCGCACACGTTCAAATAGAACAAGCAAAAAACAGTTATTCATGATACGTAGGTGAGATTCCTTGATCAAAGAAGTTCACAAATGATACACTGGCAAGAATACCGCACGTTGATATTCTAGGTAGAGCACAAAGGGCAGATAGCGCGTTTCCTACTTTCCACGCACTAACAAATGTCGTGCCAAAATCTGGCTTAGTACGGTGTCTCTTCAATTCACGTTGGACGCGTGCGCTAATAATCGAAAGACTCGCAATCTTGGGCACATGGTTTTGTTCGGTAGTCTTCGTACGTCCTCGGACTGCCGGATATTTGACGATATATGTTTTTACCTCCAGATGGTTCAAGAAAATGAGGGCTTCTCAGTTTTTTTTCTGTTTTTTTTTTCCAGAATAACGCATGTCACAAAACGTGTCACCAAACTATTCAACACTATGGACGGTCAAAGATTTCATAGGAACACCATGTCCACAAAGGTAAAAATGAAAAAACAAAATATGGTCAAACATTGAGCATTCGCACGTGAGGTCTTGAAGGCAATTAGATGATAATATTAAAATCGTTGTTAGTATATAGCACATGTGTAGAACCTATCTATGTAATGGTATGACTTAAAGAAATTAATTTCAATGTGAGCAACAATTCTGATGATATAATAGTTTGCAAATAGGCAAAGGTACAATGAATTACCAAAACAGCCAGAATAGGGGGACATTAAAGTCAAACAAAGCTATTCCAATTAGAAGTAAATTGATTTTTTTTTAGATCCTCGGTAGGCCTAGTGTGGCATGATCGAAATCATTGTTAAATTAGATCTCAAATCCCATGTTACAAATCAAACAATGTAGTTGTCAGTTTAAGTAAGAAAGGGTACTAGGCAACTTTATCAGGATTGTAAACGCTCAGTCCTATTCAATGAACCTTGGTTTGTAGGATTTATAGAAGGTAGCTTGCAAAAAATGTTTTGTTTTTTTTTCGTCGGGGAGCTTGAAGGAGTTCCAATAATTTGCCGAGTAGTTCAATATATAAAGTGAAAAACAGCATGGCAAATCTAAACATTTATGCGGTGTCATCATAACCATGATGTTTTGATCGAATCCGATAGCAAAGCATAAACCCATATATTTTCATTCAAGTGGAATGTATTCCTTGCCGTGAGGTAGGAATTATTCTATGAGATACTCTCTTATACAAATGGTATCGCGTAGGTTGTAAGTAGATGGATTATCACGCACTGTAATACTTATTAAGCTACAATCGCAATTAGGCAAAGGTTTCCGATATATCTCGTACAACGAAAAATGGCACAGTGAACATTACAAGTGACTTTTTAGGATTGCTGCATGGAACGCCTCGAATTGTGCGTCCGCACGCATTGCTTCCGGATGCCACGGGCGCGAATTTTTACATTTCCTTTGTGTGGAGCATAATATCGATGTCGAAAATGAGGCACAAGAAGCCTAGGTGGCAATAAATTAGATATGACGAAAAATTAAATATTGTGGGGTCCCGTTGTTGCGAACTGCTATTAGCAAAATACGGAACAAGAGGGTAATCCTCGCAATCCCTGAAAATTGAAAACTATTCAGTCATTCCAATCTCCAAATATCTTGCAAATATGTAAAATCATAAAGAAATATGGGTGAAAATAACAGTGCCCCAATCCATATTTGAATAATTTCAGAAATTTGCTGGGGAATTCCTGTTTGTTGGAATTCTTTCTACAGTTGTCCAAAATTTGGAAAACCGTCCCGTTTTCAACTCCAACTTATTTTACTTCTGACTGGCAGATTATTTAGGAAAAAAACATCTGTAATCTGACAGGCACGTAAACGCGCGCACGCATAAACACACACACACACTCACACACACACAAACGCACACGCACACCCGCGCGCACACCCCCCACGCATAAGCACACTATTCCAGCAACCGCTGCTATTGCAATAGTGAACATTAACTATAGTGAAATAGCAAAGATAATACAATACTCGAGATAATGATTGGCCAATGATGTGTTTGTTGTACATTTATAAATTTTTATTATGTAATACATAATTGGGAAATAATGAACAGATACGAGGGCCCTTTGATGCAAAATTAAAACCAGGAAGACGTTATAAGGAGGTTAGAAAATTCCGAAGCATAGCCGATGGATTCCTCCTCATATAAGAGTCGAACTTTTAAAATATCGCTCCGTGAAAGTTAGTTCTCGCCTTTGATTTGCAATCCTACTGTAACAGGTTTTTTATACAATCATAATAGCACCCGCAACGAAATAACACGCTCGTTTGTGCTGATAGTTTGCGTAAATAAGCCACTCTTGGCCATGTTATAATGATTGATGAATTGTAATATTACTTTCCCTCATTATTTTAGTTTAGGTAATGACTAGCTTAACTGACCCTGGGCTTTAGTACGTAAATGGCTTTAGAGTCGGAATGGACGTAGAACAATCGTTTTCTTCTGTTTATCTTAAAATTTAGATTTAAAAAACACTTCTCGAAGCTAAGTTGGTCGGGAGGTATGGTATGACGGAAATTTCAAGCTTCAGAATGTATTGGGGGTTCTATGGGGGCATGACTCTGCAAGCTGGCTCCACGACACTCCGGCATATCAAGGATATCCGTTCTCCTGTTCAACCTCCAGGTGATAATTACACATTTGGCCATGAAGCTGCATGCTCTCCGTAATCACAAGCATTATAAGGAGCTACAAATTATATGGGCGGCAGTATTGTAGATGACATTAAATGTTACTTAACATTGCACGGTCGACATTCGTTATCGCAAGCGCCTAATACGTAAGGTATCTTGGGAGAAAATAGTGAAAGGTGGCAGTGTGAAAAAGTCAGTTCGCTCGGACTTTCAGTGTGTTACTCTTCTCGTAGGAATTCATATTGCCAAGTTGATCGTTAGGAATCTAGGCATACCGCTGTACCAGTAAAGCGAGGCCGTTTTGTTCTCCTCGAGTCTTTTTCATTCTGGTCATGTGGGCTGTGAAGAACAAACTTGCTCTACTCTCAGACAACTCAAATACTCGGGAGAGATATTGAGCAGCAGTGGACAAAAAGATCAGGGAGGAAAACAGCGTTGGGTCGTAATAGTGGTTGTGGGTCGTATTCCTCGTGTCCGGAGAGGGTTTCATGTCAGTACGACATTTAGTTAGAGAGTGTGGAGCCTGGTGTCATATGCTTGATACATATTTATCTCCTCTCGCCACTCTTCAGCTTCGGCAAATTAGATAATTAAGTAATCTGAATAATTAATTGAAGTTGGTTAAAAACGGACGAGGCGCAGCAGAGTTCGTTATTAAGCGAAATTCAAAGGCGAGGATGTTTATGAACCATTAGAAGTCGACCCGCTGTAGTTCATTCCTATTCGACAACCCTCAAATCAAGATCACCCAAACGATTAGCGATATCTATATCTCTATATCTGTATCTTTGTATCTCTAAACGAAATAAGCAGCTAGAGTAACTATTACTTTAGTTCAATTGAAGTAAATCGCATTGCTTACCATACACAAAGATTGGCAGTGCGTACTTCTATTTCTACGGAGACGCAATACAACCACGCGTGCCGAAACCGGATGGTTCTGAGTATAATATTAATGCTAGAGTGCGCACTTGCTTTAGATGCGCATGATAGCATGGAGGCCTAACCTATGTACAAATTTTACATGCGCCATTTTTCTTCCGGGCAAACTGGACATTGGCCCGGAGCTGTTTGCGGTCTGCGTGAGAAGCGTTGGTTCAACGCGCTATATCATGTACAACATAGGGCATAATTAAGAACTAGTGGGCGGACTGTTCGGCACGCGCGCGTCAAGAAAGTGCCTACACCACACACAAACATATATTATTGCTTCGTAGTTACCTGCTCAGGCATAGTACGCGCGCGTATAAAACCAATCATCAATTGCGGTGTTTTATACAGAATTCCGCATCATCAGTAACACGCGCAAATAGCTCTCTCCGGGAAACTTTTGAACGCGCCCCTGTAGTAAGAGACGCGCGTATCCTATCGTTAGGCTACATCGACTGTGATTTCACGGGGGGATTGGTGCGTGCGCGTCCTGACAAGTAGTGTTCTGCGTCGGGCCAAGCATAGGGATTTTGTACATGATATAGCGCGTTAAACACGCGTTCTCAATGCAGACGCAATACAGCTCCAGACAAATGCCAATTTTGCCCGGACCGGTAATGGCGGCTATGCAAATTTGTACATAGCTTAGGCCTTCATGCGATCATGCGCGTTTAAAACAAATGCGCACTCTAGCAGTTATATTGTACTCTAGGTACGAATCCCTATGCTCGGCCCCGACGCAGCACCTCCTTTTTTTTTAGGACGCGCACGGCCCAATATCCATCCCCATGAAATCAATCACATCGCAAATCGCCTAACGATAGGATACGCGCGTCTGTTACTACAGAAGCGCGTTCCAAGATGCCCGGGGCAAGCTCCTTGCGCGTGTTCCTGGGTGATAGCCGATTCTGTACAAACCAACGCAAATGATAATGGTTTTATACGCGCGCGTATTCTGAGCAGGTACCTACACGTTGTGATATATGTTTGGTGGTTTGGTGTATGCTATTTTCTTACGCGCGCGTGTCCGAACAGCAGGTCCGCACTCTATTCTAAATTATGCTCTATGTTCTGCGCGTGTTCACGCAATGGCAGCAGCGAAACGCGTCGTTTCGCGCCCGTTTGTAGTCCGTTGATTGGCAATACGCGCCCTCTGAATCACGGCGTACTCTACTGACACCGAATCTGCGCGTACTGAACATAGAGTATCATACATTGAAGAACTAGTGCGGACTGTTCGGCACGCTCGCGTCAAGAAAGCCATACAAACCCACAGCCCCTCATATATTCAATAGATTATTTATAACTCTTAACTATACTCTAAGCATATTATCACTTCGTAATTAACCGCCGTGCTCAGCCTATGCGCTCTAATTAAAACCAGCATCAATTACGCTGTTTGTCTTTTTCAAGAATGGAGGATGGGTCAGCGCCTGCTTGCCGGGACGATCCCGTTGCTCATGGTGGGAGCCGCATTCGCGGGTCCATCAATGAGTTAGGGTTGAACAGGCTCTGACCAGCGGTCACTTGCTGGAGGAAGCTGGGGGATTGGAAGCGACCGGTGGTTTATGATAGTTGTTTTCTGGGCATGTGCTCCCAGAGTGGGTTGGTGACTAACACGGGTCTACTAGTGTATGTCTGAAAATTCGTTCAGGTATTATTACAGGTCGCTATATTCTGATGCCTTATAACACTCAGTTCATTCATCACATACAATCAAAGTGGGAACAGACTAGTGGCCTAATCTTAACAGAAGTTATGGCCACAGGGGACAGATAATATAAAGAAAAAAAATTGTTTGTCCAAGTGGAAAAGTGTTTGTAACATTTTCTCTCCCGCCTAAGAGCATACGTACTATTTTAAGACTGGAAAATCCGTGAGAAAGTGATCTGAAAATTCAAGTTTATGAAAATGTTAGTATCAAGTGACGGTCGTTGTTAACAACTGGCAATGATTTCTATCACGGTTGTATGAACCTAACTGATGATGGGTTACTTGAAGAAAAACATTTGTTTCAATCCACCTAGAATAGATCAGGACTGGACAGATTGAATTAACGATACATGTTTCCTCGACGTTTTATTAACTCTGAACTCTATAATTCTAAGAACGCTAGAATGGAAATGTTTGATAATGGAAGGGAATGTGTCTTGGAAAATACCCCGGCAATTTTCTTCTCCAAAAAATCGCATTTCATAGAAAGTGTCGCCTAACCATCCTTTGACATACAATATTTAATGCCAGCATAATCCTCGGTAGGTAATACTAACACACATCAAAGGCAGATCGTATGAGAATTTAACACAAATTTCAAAAAGCTCATTTTATAACCTGGGGACAAAAATATGAGTGATATGAGTTCTCATTGAATCAAGCGTTGTTAACCATCCTATGAAGACGAACGAAAAATAACAATGTCGTGTTCAGGAGTGAAGAGACGAGGATCTTTTTTCTCTTTGGGAACACGACTCGATTTTTTTTTCGATTACGTCATACGACCAGATGATCCCGTATCGCACTAGATTCAGCCTCTTTAAAACTATCTCCCGGATATACAGTAGCTCGATTACTGGAGGAATGTAAATACCTGAAATAAGTGAACGCAACAACTAATATGGCGACGAATGGTCTCACTAATTAATTCTTTAAAAAAAAGTGAGGGTTAAAGTCAGCTAATTATTATTTTTGAACGATCAAAGACGCATTAGTGAGTTTCAGTACGAATATATTACATACGTATAGTAAACTTTGGCTCACTTTAGACCGCATCTACTCCATACAGTGCAAAACATTACGATTTTTCACCCCTGTTATTTTCATAATGATAATGATTTGGATTCGTAAAGTGCCGACAAATAGAAAACCCAACTCGAAGGTTACGAATCATTACCCCTCGAACTTCATGGTAAACGTATCAAACCCTCGTACTATCTGGGCACAACCTGTTGTCGCTCCTGGCATACATTCACATACAACCAACACGGCTGGTTGGTTGGCACTAATAACCCTAAGGGCGTTCGAATCCCGGTAAGGTCATACCGAAAGAACTGGGCACTCAGCACAAGTTGCCGTCTACGTGTTGTGATCACTCCCACATGATTCAGCCATAGCGGTTTGCCATATTCACTGAACATTTAATGCACTGAGTCACGAGCTGGGCGCCTTATCCAGTCAGGCCATACATATAACGTTGGTGTCGTATCGCCATTACACCAAACACCCGACCAGAAATCTATACATTACAATATACAATTATATAACATTACAATACAATATATGAATATTAAACTTCACCAACAACTAGCAAAGTAGTGGGAAGGAAGGGCAGATTTACTTTCGACGGCAGTCGGGTGTGTATGAGTGGGTGTTCTCATGCGTGTGTTTGTAATTGTATCATGATGATAAATGTGCTGCGATAGCAACGTTTGTAAATTCACGAGAAATGAACTGTAAGTCGATACGGTGCTAGTCGAATGATTGAACAGGTCGAGTGGGAATTGCGCCGTAACTCCGTAGTAGGTGAGGCAAGATGTTGCAGAACAGACGGTTTGTGAAAGCTGTTGAATGGCGGTTGATACTTTGCCAAACGAATATGGTAGCTTTGAGTTGAACCATTCAATGTTACAGGCTTCGTATGGATCACAAACCGAAGAGCTTATTTCGAGAAGGTAGCAAAAAAAGCAGTGACTTGTAGTCACGTATTTCATTCTGGTTTCACAGTCTTAAATGTATCTACGGATCTACGGAACCTGTAATAGTTGTAATAGTGTGATTGTTACTCCGGCCAATAAACGGCACAGTCATTATTCCAATGCTCTCGAGTGCTTGGTAGTTTGACAAAGGTTATGGTTCAGATCCCGCGTACAGAACAGGCAAGAATTCAGAAGGCCGCGGATAAAATCTTGAAAACTTGCAAACTCAATAAGTCGGCAAACCATTAATCCTATCAGTTGTACTTCGACTGCGCAACATTGACGAGAGACAGAGATCACGAACTGCATCGCTCGTTATTCGACTGAGGGAGGCCCAGAATCATCGTAGCCTTTATAAGAAATAGGGTATATTTGCAATTCTATTCAGTAGGTGCAGTGAACCTGTATTCATGATGTCACGAGATGACATAGTTCCAGAGTCGACTAAGAGCTAAAAAAAAAAAAAAGTCAGGAGGCTAGGTTGAGAAGGAGCAGCCTGTCCCAGGCAGGCAAATATTATTCCCTTTCAAATGATCAAACGCTTCCGAAAAATATCCACCTTTCGTCTTCTTTAGTACTTTTGATGAAGTGAGACCGGTTTTCAAATGTCCAGAGTTACAGACAAGAGATGTTCAAGCCTATCGGAACCCGGCTCAGTCGTGGGATGGGGTATGCCAGTATATCCGTTAAACAAGAACGATCTCTGCATTTTCGTTATGTTATCCACTGTTTGACAGAAAAATAGTGATAGTCACATGTGGCGGCCTCGTGTGAAAGACTCGGGGTGACCCCCCACCTGAATACACACACCTAATACTGTGTGATGAGCGTGATAGATGATATCGATAAGGATCTATGGTAATGATTGGAAAGGGTTGTATGAAGTAATGTGCCCGTGATCGAGCTTGAACAAACAGACAATTATGTGCCAGAACATGTCCTAGGTTGCAGGAGGAGGATGGTACAATATGAGCGGAGCACTAGTGCTTCACATTCAAACGGGGTCTTCTATGAAAAAAAAACATCCAGGTCATTCGCCACTCATTGAATGCGTGAACTCAAAGCCGACTGAATAATGGCCCTCACCCCAAAGAAGAACCGAAGTGGATGGGGTAGCCTCGATCGAACTTGCCGAGATCGCCATTTCCTCTTTCATCGTATACACAGGAATAAAATTAAGTGCTCGGGTTTATAGTCTATATCAAAGCAGCGCCTCCCCAGACGACAAAGCGATACAGGTGACCTGATGAATACCATGTCGTCGATACCATCTGGTGCACGTCGCCACGACTAATACACCCCTAGCAGTCAGCGAATCACACTTTCACACGTGGGTAGCATGTGACATTCGAAGTGAAAGCACTGCGGAAGAAAGGCCTTCAGGTTTCATTGATATTCGAACTCGCACAATCATTGATCCCAAATATGCAGCTTCCACCGGCCTGAGCTAATCCTCCTCTTAAAAGTCATATTCAACATATCAAAGAACTTTTTGAACACAAGATAAGGTAACGTGAACAATATTTAGAAATCTTTGCATCAGTGTTGTATTATAATCATAGAATCCATTTAAATTAGACTAGGATTTTTGGCCCAATATTGGAAATAAACCAATTAATGGGCACGTGAGAAAAGATGGAGAAATGATGTTGACAGTTCATTAACTTTATATATATAGACAAAAAATAATAATAATGTCTGGAGATTGGAAAAAAAAAATAGCAGCGTGCTCGTATGTTTAGCAATAACTTCCTGCTCGGGAATTATATTGCCACAAGGTCCTAGTGAACCGAGTTCAATCCTTATTGCCCCCCAGTACTGACCACCCAATTGTTGAATCATATAGCAATTGAGCTATATGGACTAATTATCAGATTAAGAAAGAATGGGAATAGCAGTCACTTGTGGGAAGGGGAAATTAGGGTTAGTGGATTTGATTGGTTCCAAGTTTTCTAACATGATATATGCAAAACATGAATAACCTATTATCTTGCTACAGGTCTTGCAGCCACGATAATCTTCACAGTTGCATATATTTACACAGCGTTCCTAATTATATGTTCTAACTTCATGTAGCTTCACTTGCGACAATTAAGCTAATATAAAATGCTCCATATAAACGCCATATGACTGACCGAGTTGGCCTAAAAAACACTATCTAAACCAATTCGAGGTAATCGCTAAATTGGACCGGAAACATGGCTTTTTTTAAAGGATCTCCTGAGGCGACTTATATTACGCTTGATATCAATTACCACAACAAACTACATCCCATGGAAGTATATGAATACTCAGCAGCAAAACAAGTAATCGAAGTAACGATATACTTTTTGGGATCCAGCAGATTGAAGTAATTGGGAACTAGATATAAAGAATCTCGATCATCTCAAGCCCATTTAATACTACCTGAAGTCACGGTATACAACCTATAAACCTAGATAAGTCTCTACGGCATCATTGTGTACTTTCAGATATACTCGATGAAATATATATATAATATATATATATAATATGATATTATATATATACTATATATATATATATATATAATATATATAATATATATATATATCTATATATATATAATGATATATATATATATATATATATATATATATATAGATATATTCAGATATATCATATATATTATATATATATACTGTCCAGGGGTGGTAAACCTAACAGAGATCCGGATACATCTCCAAGGGTACGGCACATAGACTTAAACCAGTAAGCCATGAGCGGAAAAAATAGGCCCGTTCGGTGCTGTGCGGCTATTTGGCTAAGTCAGTTTTAGCCGTCTGAGGATCGTTAGCGACGTGAAACTTTGAGTAACGGCTCGAACTTCCCGGGCAAATGTTTATAGCTAAAGGCTCTACCACTTATAGTATATAAGAGGAAAGTGGATAGATATAAGTATATAAGGGACAAGGACAAATGCAAAAATTATATATTATATATAATATATAGATATATTGATATATATATATAGATATATATATATATATATGCATTTGTATATATTGCATTTGTACTCCGGGAATTTCAACCGGGGTATTCTCTAGATGAAACAGGACATGTAAAGAATACCTAATAATCTCGAGTTATGCCATAATTGTCATTGTGGTCCATTTTCTGTTCTTATGCCGGAGTTGATCACAGTGATGGGGTTTAGGAGAGTTTTCCATTTGTTTTCACAAAAAAAAAAATTTCGATTTCTTCCATCACCAGTCTAGGTATCATCGCGGGGGTCAGGTCCCACTCGCAATGTTGAAAGACGTCTTGGAAACAATGCAAAAGGATGAATACGCATAATTGGAGCAGCTTTTATTCACCAGTCTAGGACTTATGGTGAAAAGAACGAAAATGTAGGTTTTTCTGTATGAGGGGTAGGGTGAGGTGTCTTTTGTAGGGGAGGCCTCAGCACCCCAGTATAAAAATCGTTCGCAGGGGCGTTGTGTTCCTCGTAAGTATTAAATGATCCTATTGATTTGAGTTCTGCATAGGTCACCGAGTCAGTACCAGAATTCACTGAAGGTCTGGAATACGTGGTTTAGGTACCTCAAAGAATATGATATCTGAATGAGCCGGTCATGCCTAATGATAAGATAAGAGCCGATAGAACGAAGGGCACTTCCAGTGAGTGAACCTCAACTCGATATTACGAATTTCACCTCCCAGCAGATATATTTGGCATTGCCGAGAGAATCATTTAATCCTCTGGTTATTTCCTTTAGTGATGACATGTAATATTTTATCAGTGCATGGATCGTCACGGCATTGCCTCTCCCTGCAGAATTTAAGGGTATCGAATCAACTCGCCAGCTGAAAACAGCACAATGAAAATTCAAGTGGATACTAATATGATTACTGTCATGATTGATGGTTGTGTTCAACCGTTACTGTTTCCAGATATAAACAGGCGTGAGCTTTCGAATTTCGACGTATGTGGGCGTTTTGGGGATGACAGAAGTCTCGTCGACGTGAATGAAACGCAGAGCACCTATATATATATGGACAATAACCGCAATGCGCCGGAATATATTGCGCTATTTTCATTTCTTTAATCACTATTAACAATACGAATTATTTGGCAAATGAAATATAATTGCAAAATAGATCCCAGGGAACACGTAATTTGGCATAATTCTGTGAATATATAGGAGCGTATAAATATCATCCCGCAAAAGTGCTGCATTTTCATATTGCTTCTACAGAAGACATAACCCAAGGTGAGACAACTGGTCGCCAATGTTTATAGCTAAGCTCTACCATCTTTATAGTATCTAGAGGAAAGTGGATAGTAGAAATTATATAAGTGGAAAGGAACAAATGGGCCAATATATATATATATATATAATATTATATATCTATATATACTATATTATATATATATATATATATATCATTATATTATATATCTATATATGCAATTGTATTATTGCATTTGTCCTCCCGGGAATTCACCGGGGTATTCTCTAGATGAACAGTCCATTTTGATACCTAATAGATCTCGAGTTATGCATATTGTCATTGTGGTCCCTTTCTGTTCTTAGATTCCGGATTGACTCACAGTGATGGGGGTTAAGGAGAGTTTTCACTTGTTTTCAATCGATTTCGTCCAATCACAGTCAGTATCATCACGGGGGCTCAGGTCCCACTCGCAATGTTGAAGACTTCTTGGAAACTGCAATGATTGAATACGCTTATGGGAGCAGCTTTTTAATTCCACAGTCTACTGACTTATGGAGCTTGAACGGTAATGGGCCTACCAATAACTTTTTCACAAAAACTCGCACAAGGAATCGACTGTGTGCTGGCTCGAATACTTTGGCTTCTTTAAAAAACAGTAAACAGCCCTCATTCGGCGACTTCCCATTTCTTCTCCAATTTGGTACCTACACAATAAAAAGGAACATGATTCAGAATAGGATCGATGCATTCGGCAATGGGACCTTCCTTCAATGAAAAATCCCCCAACACAGATGTCTTGCGCTTCGAGTACACTTGCAAATGATAAAGGCGACTTGATAAAGGAATCCTTCAGAATAATCGCCATTGAGTCACAGGCCAACATTAATTACTTAGACTATTTGATATTGTCCGCCCTGAGTAAAATTATTACTCAACATAATTGTCTACCTATTTGCGGTCGTTTGTCGTGGAAGTTTCCTTGCTGGAGTGCAAGAGCATAAGTCGTGTGGGTCCAGGGAAGTTACCATCGCATACCGAGAAATCTGGAAGTGGTGGCGAGGATTCTCCAGACCTGTTGTTCAATATATCTTTTGATCAGCTTATACATATCATAAGGTTATCAATCCTCCCAAAAGAAACTGCACGTATTGTAAAAACCCCGCGTTTCCTTCCCGATTTAATGGTGATTTCATTAGTGGTCGTTTCTGTCCAACATTGAACGTGGAGGGGGTGGTCACGAAGCACTATTCTCATGGAGATGGTCACCATGTTACAACGGCACATCACGCTGACTTTTAGCAGGTCTTTACAAGGTTCCCTATGACCGCCTGTTGCTAGGCCATCTCTAACGGAAAATGGGGAGAATGGAAAGGGCACAATTGAGACTTCGACGGATCGGAAAATGTACCCGCTGCCTATTGCTTTCGTTAGCAGACGCATTCAGTGACTCTTCTTAGTTCTTACTGGAGCCTTATAATCAGTGTGGCAAAGGTACCTATGATAATTGATTCTCCTCCCTGATACCGTCACTTCACTTTCCTTGATGAAGATACGCTGTCGCTGTCGGATGTTTTGAGGGGCAACTGGCCATGTGTACCTCACCTCGGTATTCCCCTGATTTGGAATTCCTACTTGCTAGGAGTACTCATCTGAATAACGATGTTGTTTCGTGCCAATGCTTTCGAACATTATCTTCCAATTGTGGCACGAACGTCCCGGTTTTCACAGCTTACTGGCTGAGCCTGTCTCAATTGAGATGCCGTGACATGTCACTCATCGGGGCTTGTCATTATTAACTCTCATTTAGACCTAAGGCTAATATAAAATATGCCTCGTGGGGATAATTTTCATTGAGATGGCGTAAAAATGATTTTTCTTTCTTCAATCATCATGACTAACAATCGATGAATAACACTGATGAATGATGGTCTGCTATTGAGCGTTAGCAAAACAGAGAGAGCAGTTTAGCTGGAACAAGTCACATAATATTTCCTCTGGGGAAAATGGAGCGCTACCGAATGTTGATTTTTAAAGAAGCATTGCATCATATCGTCGCCAGCATTGCCTCGGTAGTTGGACAATTCCTAGTAGGTCAGGCTCACACTGAGGTGAAAACCAATATTCACCGCAATTTCAACCAAACTTTGGAATTATATCAGTGCCCAAGACATTCACGGACATCATCACCCGCCCCTTGTTTTCTTCATATAAAGAGCACTGATAAGTGGATTGTCTCGTTTCCGACAGGCCTCTTTTAAGTCGACGACATAATAGAACAATACACATTGTGTCATAGCTCACTATTACTCACAAATTATAGTGTGTTCCTTGTTTTCAAGCTAAGCTATGTTGATAGGTATTGTTTACTTTTTACCCGCCGGCACCCTATGCTTTCCAGAATACCTCCTTCAGCCGAGCATGTTTACAGTACAACCAACATCTGGGTCCTTATACAGCGACATCCCCGAAGTATCTAATGCGCTCTACAGCTATTACCCTAATAACAGAAAAAACTGTACACACAATGGTCATTCAATGGCCATTGAGGAGAGGGGCAGAGATATGGAAGGTCTTGCCGAAGGACACCACAGAAAAAGGATAATCGGTTTGTGTGCTGGGGGTGCTGCAGCACCCCCATATTTTCCTGAAGGGTGCGGAGCACCCCTACCGATTTCAGGTCACTGGTGTCCAGGCCCAGTCGAGGTTTGAGCTTAAAGGCTGTTATGGAGCAATTATTGCACGAAATTTGGTATTCCCCCGGTTTTCGATCAGCTGGCCTGCGTCAGTTTGTATTCAGTGTACTTGAGCAACTTGAATGGAAGATATCCTAATTGACCCAAATTAACTTGATTATTTGGATGATTGAACTGATAGATATTGGAGAAAGATCTCTTGAAGTTTCCTTATAATTGTTTTTCAAAATCCTCAAGGCACCTACATCTTGATAAAATACCGAAAAGTTAGTCGAGGGAAGTGCCGATCCCTGCAATCTGGGAGGGGGGAGGGGGTGGTCTATTTTCTTCTACGGTACGTGTCAACTGATGGTGTGCGCGAATTGTAAGTGAATAAACGTAGATCAGTTCCTTCAAAAAGGTTCCTTGAGATATAACTTTCAGAAATTTATTGTCAATTTGGGGATGTTGCTTACTGCCATAAGACATGGAAGTACCGTTTCCGGCAATCTGCTGGGGGATTCCTAAGGCTCCTTCAATCTCGGGGTCTGTAAAAAAAACAATTCTTACAATACGCCATCAACAAACCGAGGGTGGCTCGAATTGTACGGAAAAAAATTGATCAGTTCCTTCAAGAATGTTGCTTGCTTAAAAAATCGGAATTTATTGACGATTTTAGGGAGGTTGCGTAAGTGCCATATGACCCCAGAACTGCCGTTTCGCCATCTGGGGGTCTGTAAAAACCAAAATTTCCTTGAACGCTACGCGCCAACCAATGGTGGCGTCCGGCTAGGATGGTGCTACCCTCATAGGTCCCCCCAATATTCAACACAGATCGCTGCCACTGATCTTTCCAAACTGAAAAACAGTGAAAGTAACTATTATCAAGTGATATGTACAAAAAAAAGCAAGACATTTCCAGCTCATTGATCTAGTAACAAAAACAATTTGGCTCTTAAGAAACAGCAGACTGGACACTCCTGCCCGTATACCCTCACGGACGGCGGTCCATAATGAGGATCCTGAGTTAACTTTTCCCCTCACCATTAGAAAAACCTCGCTACTCGCACGCTGATCACTGTTATTTTGCTTTTGTCCATGGGTTCGCCCTTGCCACGTGCTGCAAATAACAGATTAGGGGGCCGTTACCACGGGGTACATCAGGAATCGGAATCACGCGATTTGCTATAACTAAAAAAAACGGAAAAATTGCAAAGAGAAAAAAATATGAAAAATGAAAATGAGAACGAAAATGTAGGTTTTCTGTAGGGGTAGGGTGAAAGGTGTCTTTGTCAGGGAGATCACACCCCCAGTATAAAAATCGTTAGCCGGGGCGTTGTTCCTCGTAAGTATTAAATGACTGCGATTGATTTCAGTCTGCATAGGTCACCGAGTCAGTCCAGAATTCACTGAGTGTCTGGGAACTAACGTGGTTGAGGTTCCTCAAAGAAGATGATATCTGAATGAAGCCGGGTAATGCCTAATGATTAAGATAGAGTCCGATTAGAAAAGAGTGCCCCTTCCAGTGAGTGAACCTCAACTCGATATTACGAATTTCACGACTCCCAGCAGATTATATTGGCATTGCCGAGAATATCAATTAATCCTCTGGTTATTTCCTTGATAGTGATGACATGTCATATTTTTATCAGTGAGGGTCGTCACTGCATTTGCTCTCCCGGCATGTAATTTAAGGGTATCGAATTAACTCGCCAGCTTGAACACAGCACAATGAAATCAGTGGACTCACTATGAATTTACTTGTATGATGCTGGTTGTGTTCAAAACGTACTGTGTCCAGAATACAAAACAGGCGTAGCTTCGAATTTCGATCTGTGGAGTTTAGGGAGACGAGTCTCGTCGACGTGAATGAAACGCAGAGCACCTATATATATATGACAATAACCGCAATGCGCCGGAATTATATTGCCTAGTTTCATGTCTTTAACACTTATAGCAAAATACGAAAATTATTTGCCCATGAATAATATATTGCAAAATAGATACAGAGGGAACACGTTTTTAATTTGCATAATTCTGGTGAATATTAGAGGGGAGGAGCGTATATCAGCAGAAAGTGATTGCATTTCATATTTTTACATAAGACATAACACAAGGTTGAGAAAACTGTCTAATTGTCAGCTACTGGGACCTACAGAAGCATAACGTGCATGAGCGCTACTCTAAACTGGTTCCGGTATTCGATCGATTTGACATGAGTCTACAGAATAGGAGGCAATCTGTGGATCATCGAGAAGAATAAACATGACCTTAGTCCATACTAATGTTGTCCTACCAGGTAGTTACTTAGAAGAGTAGCGAACACCATATGTGTCCTTCGGGGGACACGAGTAATGTGACGTACTGTAATGTTGCGTCAGTATAGTGCGCTGTAGGGTTCATGTCATAATTGTGGGAAATACACATATCAATTACCAAATGTGAGCTCAATCCATCCAGGTGGGTCGAGTATCGTGTTCATCGAGGACCAAAGAGGCCATAATATTTTTTCCACAAAATTTGCAGTTTATTAACGGTCGTCATCTGCACCAAGAATGATACGGTCCTTGTACTCTTCACTAGTACTTGTCACCTAGCCAGGCGTTGCATGCATATACATACAACACACAAATTACCCCACACACGCATACACACACTACCACGACGACATAGATTTCTTTGACTTGCCCAAGAATAAGAACAGTGATAGCCATATTATTCAAAACGTGAAATGGAATCAAACCCTAGATCAGTGAATACAAACTGCTGTTAAGAATACCTTATGTTCTGCTGTTCCGTTATATAGGAAAAAATGGCGTCATTCAGCAAAATTGCCCGCGGCGCGTGTGGGTCTAGTTAAGCTGTTTTTATTTCTCTCGATTTCGTAAAGTGAAAATCGATTCCAGGTTCTTTTATCGTGCGGGTCGGGTGCATCACTCGTTGTTAATATACGACATTAAACGGGATTACAGTCCGGGCATAATTCACCAACATGAACAAAGTAGTGTTAACGCCTTTGCAAGTGTGTGAGGCCTCACTACCTCGTACAATTAGCCCTCGAAATGCATTGGCTCTTGATACTAAAAAATATTAAATCAGCGTCAAGTTAGGACCTGCGTTTTCTCTAATCGAGACGAACGTTCACACCATCAACACGCTAGTGAAAAAGTTGTTGACATTTTCCAGACTAGGAGATTGAACGACTATAATAGACCAGTACCAGCGTTGTGTTATCATTTATCAGTCTGATTCAAAACAACATTCGAAGCAACAATATTCGTCTTTAAAGAGGATTATGGTGAGTCCACTTGTTTTCCGTTATATACTTATATACTTGCTTTTAGATCGGTTTGAAAACTCCAACCGTAAAATCACAAATTTAGTGTACAATATCTTTGCAACGGAATGTGGTACCGAGACGAGAATGAGAGCAAAAACAAAAAAGCGTTCACAGATTAGTTGTGATGTTGATAAAGAGTTTTTAAGGCGGCAGAGATAAACGATAACTTTTTATGACCGATGTTGGGCAGTAGGCTTCACATTTGATGCATCTATTGAATGGGTAATGTTTTATCAAACTAACAGCTGCCGACTACTGGTTTTCCGTTCTTCCCCAGCCTTGCATCACACATTTTTTTAAATGCTGGTATTTCTTTTGATATAGCCTACTATCAGTGATAGTCCATCACGAGCAAAGGCGTACGATACAGAGGGGTAGGGGAACTACCTCAAATTCCTGGAGATATCAAAATTCGAGAAATCAAATTCCATTTTTTCCTTAATTTATTTATGTTATTTTTATTGAATAGTACGAAAATCGATTCGAGAACTCCAAGGAGACCAAGATTTCGTTTATTGTGTATCATTGGTAACGGTGTCAAGCCTGTCATTGGGCGATCGATACGTCAATACAATATATACATCATCTGTTCTACTGCCAGGCATTCCGCGCTCAGGCTCGATAAGTAAGATCGTCGATCGTCCTAATTTCATGATGAATAATTTCCCCTTTTTTTGTTTAGTATGTCCCGCAATTTTATATTTTTTCGTATTTTCATAGGCCACGATGGTTCTTTTTTAAGGCTGTTTACATGCACTTAGCATGGCTCGCCAGGGTTTTTAATGGGAGGGGGGGGGCACTGGGGGTGCACTTGATTTTGTTTGGGGCACACCTTATTTGGTCACCATCTGAGCGGAGCGCCGCCATGGGTTGGCGCGAAGCAGCATATCGACTCTGTTTGATTACCAAATTGCCTGTCTGATTTATAATTCCCTGATCTGAATTAAATGTTTGACACTAATGATCGAACATTGTGCGAGATCACTATATAACTATGCAAAAAAAACATGATTCACTGCTTACTGAAGTGGACCTGACAGTATTTATTAGAACAGCCAGGCAGAGACAAAATAAATTGTTATAAACCAATGCCTACGTTGCAGGAGGCTAGGCTGGTAAACCTAGGCTGATACGCAGAAGTACCTGGCTGAGCACTATCAGGATGAGAAACTGAAATACAAACTGTACTAACTACTACTAACTACTTCCTGCTAATGCGAAAGACAACTATGAGAGCTACAGTACAATTCCATGAACCTTTGTACTTTGGTGATGATGCAGCTATATTCAACAGCATTTGCCCCTGCCCGTACATGATTGATATGCCTCAACAATCACAAATCAGACTACATAGTCTGCATTATCAAGTTGCAAAATTGACTAGACATTGACTATAAAGTCGCCATGCAATGTATTATAATTTAAACTCTTCTGAGTTACAGTTCATTTTGACTTCCTTATTTCTCTTATTGAGTTGATCGTGTTTACCAACTTCCGGATTCATTAAATTTTCGAAGAGCCAATTAACAGCGCAGTCCGCATTTTAGAATACGTTATCTGCCCCAATATCCCATATGAAAAATACACGAAGTCGTACTCGGACCACTGACCTATATATTAATATAGAAGTCAATGACTCGGACACTGTGTTTGGTATTCCAAGTGATGTGCAATATTTTTTAAAGACTGCGAAGCTGTAACTCAACACGGGTTGTGTGTATGGTATACCAACGAGAGGATTTTGCGTTAGCCACGATGCTGTCCAGTGATCCGAAACCATTCGTCAGATTCAAATTGATTAAGGGGCAGTTAGATTGGGCTGATCGATTTCGATTTTATGTTTTCTAATAAAAACAAAAATCAATACATGATGTCAGCACTCAGTCAGCAGTTGCCATATTTTTTTTATTTTTCTCATTACTATTTTTTTTTTCTACAACCCCCAAATTTCATTTGGGGGGGGGGCACACGTGGGGCACAAAATTTTCGGTGGTGGGGGGGGGGGCACTTTTCCCCCCCCAGTCCCCCCCCCCCCTTGGCAACGCCACTGCAACTTAGAATAACCGGGAAGTACCGTTTCTAGCCACCATCTAAAGGATTGTAAAACCCCAACTCCCCCTGTTCGCTCCGCGTCAACCGATGTTCCAGTTAGATTGAATCAGTAACGAATATAATTCGAGCGAAAATTTATCTGCCGATGTTTTGCATTAGCGTTCAAGTCACTTATTCGATGTGAAATGTTATAGACATTCATGTGTAAATGTAACTCTGCTAACATGCTTTGCCAAACCAAAAGAATCCATATTGAATGTTGGGAATTTCACGCTGTGGAATATTGAGAGATTACGTGATGGCGTGAACGTGGCGAGCGATATACATCTGTTCTGAGAACCATTTTAGTGCCCAACCACTGGGGAAAGGGTTGTCGTCAGGTTGTCGCTGTTTGTTGAAGGCGTCGAAGCTCATATGCATGGATACACCCTGAGCGACGTACCAACTGAGGGATTAATGGCTGCTATTAGTACAGAGTAAGAACTGATGACTGCTCGCAGAATAGAGAAATGTGTGTGTGTATGTGTGTGTGTGTGTGCGTGCGTGTGCGTGCGTGCGTGCGTGTGCGTGCGTGCGTGCGTGCGCGCGCGTGTGTGTGTGTTATGTTGAGGAGACAGACCGCATTGCTGTTCGACAACGTAGGCCTATGTTTCCTCGATTGTCTCATCAAGCTGCCGGTCTATAGAGACCCGTGAGTGACCGAAGCGCTGCTGCCCCGGCTGTGGAGCTCTGCTTTGATACTCGACATAAACCAGAATCTTCACCTTAAGTTCCCTCTTTTGTATCCATTTGAATTAGAGGCTGATTTTGGTGAGGAAAAAGCATGTCAATATAGTAACTTCAGAAGAGTTTTCAGACACTTCAGCGTTCTGTCCTCCATACTTTTCATCTGTATACATAACCGCCGTGAGGCCTGCAAACTACTCCCTCAACAATCATTCTCACACTGCAGACATCCTAACCGTCCGCCTTCATACATCTACAGTAAGCTAGGGCATTCTACTCTAGTGCCAATGTTTCCTCCCATTAAAGGCTGGTCATATTGAATTGACCGTTATCATTACTAATGGAAATGCTAAGTCTATTCATGATATATCAATATTTGATCTGAATCCAACAATAACGTTTTCATTTCACCTTTCTTTTATTTATCGTGGCGCATATTAGGGCGGGAATGCCATATACTGCACCTAATGTAACGTATTTCATCCTACAGCCAATACTACTATAAATATTCGACACCAGGGTCGGGTCTGCATCAGATTTTTACCTTGCAGGACATCGTTTTTCAACTTGGTGGCACCAACATGACGGCAAGTTTGTGATGTGACCCGAACGGGGAAAATACTTCGGACCTCACGGTCGCAATTCAGCTGAATTCTGAAACATCTGGTACAACAGTGTTACCAGTAAAAATCCCGTTGAGTGGGGTCATACATGTCGAAAAGTCCCGACTTCTGAAGCATATCAATCTCGACGTACAAGCATCTTCTGCAGATATATGGGCACTAAGCGAATGACTTGCCAACTGTTGGAACAGTGTGGAATTCGGCCTAATTGCATGAGATTCAGCCAAGTTGCAACCGCTGCAGACCTAAAGTTATAGCACAACTCTCCGTTTAGTCGCCTCTCAACGAGAGCCCGCACATGGCCATCTTCAAACTTCCATTGCGTCACATCGCTACTCTTGGTGTCACGGTCCAACACATGGTGCGAAAACGTTAATCCTTCTTTGGTAACAATCCAGTTAGCTTATGAACTGCTAATTGTTTATTTGAAGCGACTTATCAATTATATGTTTGTTGCGTCATGAAGTCTCCATATATATAAGTCATGTATTATTGTATACGTCCACTTCGTAAGCTAAACGAGCCCAGTCCGGTGTTCCAATCTTCCTTGATGAAGATGGCTAGCTTGATCGCTTCCATTTACTGAGACAATCTGCTCCTCTCCCAACGGCATACTTTTTGCCTTAGGCAGGAGACCAATCCTTGTTTTATTCCTACTCTTTCCATGTTAGCGCAAATAATTTATTTCCTATGGCGGTCCAAGTATTACAGGCCGTCTGTCATTTCTGTTAATTGGAATGTCAGTGCGTAATCGTTATGTCCGTAGCACTCTTTTTTTCTGCTTAGAATTCTTTTTTCTATAAAATAAGTAATACTACCAAAATGGGAAACATATGATTTGGTGACTGAAACGAGTGAAAAATTGGTCACCGTTGTGCATTATTGAACCAAGCTCAGCTATCAATTGACCAGACACCACATGAAACGTTTCAACACAGATAATAAACACCATACAGTATTGTAGGCATGTGCCCATTCTCCTACCTGCCTACATCATAAACACAGCGACCAAGGAACAGGACTTCAACTTACATATACTTATATATATATATATATATATATATATATATATTATATATATATATCTTATATATATATATAATATATATAATATATATATATATTATATATATATCTTATATATATATATATATTATATATATATATATATATATATATATATATATATTATATATATATATATATATATATATATATCTATATATATATATATGGGTTCGTTAAAAGAAGTTGTTCTAGGCCGATAAAACATAGACCTCTTAAAAGCCAATGAAAGTTCTAGTGTGTGCTTTGAAAACTCATTAAAGTTAACATTTTTATAATTCATGGAGTGACGATCAATTGCACAACTCTCTGGTTTCTGGCACATTTGATTATTTTTAATTGATTTGTCATCGTTTTATCAGCTGAGACTCTTCCGAAATCATTTGTGCTGAGGTTATGGGCATTAATATCTTGGCATACTAAGATAATTCTTGTATAGAGTACAATAGGAATCAATATCCTGATTCCTTCGCATTTTAGCAGAATTCAGTATTATTCTCTCTTTAGCATGGAAGTTGGAAGAAGTTGGGGACTGAAATGTTTCCCTAAATCGTAAAAGTAGTCTGAAATCTCACAAGCTTGTTTGCATTCACCTTCCACCTTTTCACGATAGAATATATTACACCGCGCAGGTATTTTTCCTGACTAGACAAAAAAATTGATGAAGAATGTACAATGTTACTGCTCAGTTGAGTCTAAAATGCAATTATTATTTGATCTTATATTAGTCTCTGTCTCCCAAGTGACGAACAATTCCCGTCAAATTAGTACATATTACTGCAGTGAGTGTGTAGGGGAATGATCTATTAAAACAACCAGAGAATGGCGTGAGACTGCTGGTTGAGCCAGAAGTTTGAACATTGAAGAGTATTAAACCTATAACTTCCGTTTGAAATTTACTAGATCCCATTCGCATGAACTGGTACCTGGAATGACAGCACAAATTGGTTCTTGTTGGGTTACTTGGCCATCATTTGATTTTATCAGTTTTTTTTTTCCATATCTGTACCAGCATGTGAACAACAAATTCCTCCGGAACAGTCAACAGAATTAGATTTCATACCCTAGATTTTGCACCCTAGAAACCTTACCCTACACCCGAAATATAAGACTTATATCTGATAATTTCAACCATCATCGCTCATCTCTCACCCCACCTACATGATCGAACACGTAGACAAATAAATGTACATCCAAATTTAGGAACTATTTACGACTTTACATGCCGGAGTGCCTGAGACTCCCATTCACATCAAAACATGTTGTCGGAGTAGTGTTTAATTTTCTCCGTCGGGTCTGTATTTGGATGCGAAGATTGGATCCACTTCCAGTTGAAAAAGAGACACAACTCAGATTGAAACGAGACATCGATAGGTGCCACATATCGAACTTATAATAATTTCGTTATTGTTCTACCGCACTGGTCAACATTATCAAATAATTCTCCAGATGACATTTTAATCTTAATATCCCTCAATTTCGCGTGCCACAATCGTCATGATGATCATGGCGCGTTTTATGGTTTGTTGGGTGGTGTCAATGTACTGATCGCATGAATAATGTTTTACATCTTTCTGAGGGGATGGGATACGGGAAGCCTTCATCAGATACGCTACCAATGCTCAACGGTTGTAGCAATTATTCGGAGAGCTGATGGAAATACTAACGACACTAATATGCCTACAATTTGTTCAAAACTGAGTAGGAACAAAAATATAAATTCCTATTTTAGTTAATGGAGTTGCTACACACTTCTTTTTTTTTTTTTAAATAAGAGCCGACCATTCGGGAGCGGGGTTTCCGATCGGACCCCACTTTTTTGGCCTTTTTCGTTGACTATTAACTGCTACGAATAAACTGGGAAAGTTCTTATAGATAACAAGTACTATTATTGAGGAACAATGGAAACTTCAGTTGTCGTGGGGAATGATAACTGTTCATTGATGTTCCTCAAAGAAGTTGAGTTATATAAAGTGATAGTAAAGAACGAAAATCCTCCTGGACGACGCGAACATGAGGAAGTTGAGAGGAACAACTTTCTAGACTGTCCTTGAAGGTTTTAATACATCTTCTGGGAGAGGGGCACTTTCTGGTGGAAAAATATATAAATAATTTACGCATGTCTTACCGCTTTCTGAAGTGAGCTAGCGTAAGGTCTCTACGATTCTACTGACTTTACAGCGTGTTTCCTATTCGTGAGTTAGATACAAACAAAAGTAGTATCACCACCTGTTGCAAAATAATTTTGTTCCTGGCATATTCAGCATTTATACATGAATGTATACTTTGTATAGGAGGAGGGTCACTGACTTCTTATGAAATATAATAACCAACCATCGATGTGTGAAGAGACGTTGCCTATATCTAGGACCTAGAACTAATATTAACTATGAACTTACTGGATTTAATAGTTTTGTAGCTAAATGCTCAACTACACAATGGCGGGTTACTACGAAATTTCTACGGAGCCTCAGGTTCTCCAATAGTCGACCGTTACGTATCGCCAACTACATACTCTGTCTCTCTTCTGTACACACCAGGTAGTGTCCAGTTTTAACATATGTTGGCAGATAAGAATATTAAACCAGGAATTGAGTACGTGGTGTGCATCCGATTTTAATCTTCTCATCCCATAGTAGGTATTTATGCAGAGTCAATGAAACAATGATCCCAAATATGTATTTCTGGAATATTTGTGTAATGTCTTGCAAAGGAATACAAAGTGCCCAAACCCAACTACGTCACGAACTGCAGTATTGTATTGTGTTACACAACTGAAAAGGGCTGTGACCAACCCTAATTGAATCAAAAGAGGCATAAAACTCTTTTTTAAGGGCTAAGTTCAAAATATTCGTATCGAAATGCTCTGCCTATTTATTACCTTTGCAAGCCCCTCCACAGACACTGCGACTACTCCCAATAGTCGCCCATTAATCTCGCGAATAGAATACATCTATAGCTGTCCTCTCAACTGCTGAGAATACCGTCATTATACACTACATGCAGCTGCATTATTTATATACTAATGAAGGGCTTCTTTAAAGGCGGGTAGTGTAAGATTAAACAATTGTGTGAATGAATTCTTGTCCTTGTCGTTAGTATGATTTTTCATTCCATAACAGGTTTCTTATTGACTGCATTCTGTTCGCAGATGGAGGACGGTTAGAAATGAGGGGAATGTATCGTTCCGAGGAAATTCTCAACGGCTGATATGGGGAACTGCTTGGGTCATGGGTGTAAGGCAAAAATAAAATTGAGAGGGAGGGGTTGCCAGAATCTTAAGTCGAAGCTGATTCGGCATTGCAGTTCACCCCAATTTGCATTGGAATTATGGTTATCCATTGCTTCCAACGGGGTAATAGCAGTTGATTATACCCATGAGTATACACGGTAATACGGGTAGCTGGACAGAAACTGATCGGTGAACTCCACAGTTCATGCAAGACAGATGACAATTACCGTTTGTTGCCTAGAATCGCCTATTTAGCGTGAGGCCGTTTCTGTTCCGAGGGATATATTCTGGAAACATTAATACTAACAGTGAGTTGCCTAAATATATCGAGGGGTAAAATGAAAGGTACGGAGGGTACTACCGGCAAGCCAGAAAATGTGGATGTTTAAAGCAATCACTTTCTGCTCAAATGAATAACAGGTAGTCATGAGGACCGCAGATGTTCACAGAACTGAATAATTATTAAATAATACGTCAACTTTACATCAAAATAGGTTTACTCATTGGTATTTAACTTAATCCAACATCTTCTCCCTTCTTTCAGTCGCCTCCTACGAAAGGTGGGGAAAATCTTTTCAAATGAGATACTCTACTTCTTAACTTCTACCTCACCAACGATAGGTTTCTACAGAAAACATAATTCGTTTTATAAAAATAAGCGATAAATGCTAGCTTCACGGTTTATTTTCAAGCTGCATCTGACTCAAACAGGACATCTGCTCGCTCACGCTAATAGATACGGTTGCCTAAGGCCGGCGAAAACCTTCTTGACAGTCGACAATTTTTTTTTATATGGTCATTTTAGGTTAAAGCTTCGCCAGTCATCTAATACAATACATGACACAGCTGATTTATTGCCGCCTGTCGTTTATATTTTGTCCCACTTACAAATTTTAGCTCATTTGAACAGTAGGACGAGTACCAATGACGGACAGACCACTTCAAAACGAATATTCTATGCAGCCCACACGTTATTCGGCAAACTCTCACAGCCTCGCCAAATCGCCCCCCCCTCCTCTGAAACCCCCCTCCCCCCCCCCCAAAAAAAACTATATCTAGATTGGGTTAAAAAAGTCTAAATTGGCGGTTCATTAGTAAAACCTCGTAACGCACGAATATGTTGTTTTCACATTACGGCATAGTCGAGAGGGGTGTATGTTTCACTTGTGTCTGTGAATATCTAATACATTGATTCCTTTGAACATTGGAGGTAGATTTAATATATATAGGCATTTCCTGAGGGGGTCAGTTGGTGTGTGGTCAGAACTATGTCGGGTTAGTGCTCTTTATAGTATAAATTCATGGTGTATGGTTGCTTACGGCAGCTACTAATTAAATTTGCGCTCTATTTGATAGATGGTGACTTTAGCTTTCAAATCTTAATTATCTCAAGTTTAGCAGCCAATATATAAACCGGTTGTGGACGAATACGCTTTTGATGGGTGCGATGTTTCACGTATCGCTACTGCTCTGAATAAATCTCTAAGGATGTAGGCTAGTCATGAAAGTTTAAAGATGTATAGGATGGACAATGTTGTACTTTACCCTTATTGCAAATGAAATCTTCACAGGTTTTTAGCAGGTGAATCAAATGTAAAACGGGTCTCCAAGTAGCGCATTAATGTATGTTCAAAGTTGGTTACTCGGTGTCTTCTTGCTAGCCGTTTGATAGGCAGATAGGCCTCAAGTTTACCTGAGTCAAGACCAAATCGGGGGAAATTGTTCATATACTTGTTATTTGTTCCCTAGCTGATCACAGTTGCTTCCAGTCTCACCAAAGTGTTGAATACAATTGGATACATAAATGGCTTTAAGTGATATAGGTGTATTAGTTGTCAGGTAGTTACGGATAGGACTTCTGCTTGGTTCCAGCACAGCCTTCGAACAGTCAATTGTGGTGGCTTGGTATTCAATCAAACTCAATATGGCAACACCTACCTCAATAATACTTGTCACTCGAAGGCGCTGCTGTATCCCCTTCCACCTAGCAAACCACTAACGAGAAAAACATATGAAAACAATGCTTCTCATTTGGCACTAAATATGATGTTCCCCTTCCGATGTGGCCATGTTCTGCATCATTATGAGTATCTCTATATTTATTGTAGCTGGTGCTCTGTCGAATACTGACCAAGCGTCGAACAACGATTTGAACAATTCACCTCATGGCTGTAAACTATGTTGAAGACCGAGGGCTGGATGGCATTAATTTCATGGCTACCTGCGAATCCTGTGTTACATTGTGTTGTTTTTTACCTGTCCTAGCTTACTATCAGAAAAATCACACATTTGAGGCTCGTCCATGATAAAAAGTGTATTGGTGGTTTCGAACAGTACGTAGGACGTATCACGCATGTTATTATATTTTTCTTGTACCGTAAATAGGATTTGTGTTTCTCAGTAACTATCAGGCTTTTTTATTGATTCACATCCACGGTGATTATAGTCTGGCGGTATTCAATTGACAACCCACCCCGGGGGATTACCAAGAGTAGTGAATATAGCGACGGTTGTAGTGAGACGATACATACAGTTGTTACCCACACGATCCCATTTCGGCTTTGTCTACTGATCTTGGTCTTGTTACCATTGTTCTTTCTGAATATCCTACAACCTCTAAGATGGGATGTAGAAGGCAATGTCGTAGTAAGCAATGAGTCAGTGTAATATGTTGCATCAATAGTGTTATTGAGAGAGAAACGCTGATCCAGGCCAACCGTCAAAAGAATAATGATAAAAAAAAATCTCGTTTAGGAGGTAATTAGAACCAATATTGGATTAGTGTCAGCACACATCTTCAACGGCCGGGATAACCATATTGCCTCTATTTAACAGGACTTTTGGACAAGTACCCGTTTTTTAAGGAAGAATAATGGACAACATTCACGGAAGGAGCTCCTAATGTAACAGTGATTACGATCATCGTTGAATACAATGATGCAGTAAACCATCATTACAATCAGTGTAATATGAATAAATGTTCTGCCATTCGAATGAAAAAAATACGTGCGCATGCGTATAAGACGTGAGGTTACAAACTGCAGTAGTTACTCAATTTATGCTAGATCAGGGGCGGCGATCCTGGGGGATGTGGGGATGTTATCCCCCCCCCCACCCAAAGTGTGAGGGGGATATGCTATACCATATCCCCCCCCCCCATGATTTGAGCCAAGACATCAGAAATTGTGGGGTAATGGGATGAATAGAGCCAGGTAAAATAAAAAAGAGAGGTCAACCACTTGCCTCTACACCCACGCAGTTGCCCCATCACAAATCTCGTAAACAGCTAACGCAGCCGAAGCCGCACCACTGATTGGAGATGCCTGGACGCGACACAGGTATTTGGGACTCTTTATACGCAGTCCCGAAAATTCCAAGAATTCTGTACCATGGCATCAATTCGGACCAACCCGAGGGAGGTCCTAGACTCTTTGAAACCATTGCCCGATACGCTGGCTCTAACAGGAAGTCGCCTGTATCATCACTCTTGAAGAACTACAAAACCACACTCAGTGCTCTCGATGACGCAGATAGATGCTTCGGAACCACAGCAGCTCGAGCAGTGGCCTGTACACCACCTTAATAGGAGCAATGTTTTCCTTCCCTCCTCGGACTCAAATGTTCGCTGCCTCTCCTTGGGATGATGGAAGGCCTTAACAGGTGTCTTCAAGGTACGGAACAAAAACAGTAGTCGGCATGCTCCAAAGCGTAAACATTGCTAAACAAGAACTATGTGTGCAATGCGCGACAGTAAAAGTTTCAGAGAGATGTTCGTGGAAGCCGATGATCTGGTGAAGCATGTAGATGCTATGGAGGCTTTTCCCCCACAACCCCGCAAAAGGAAACTCCCCTCACGTCCTCGGACAGGATTTGTGGCACCACCCCATCAGAGCGTGGAAGACTCTTACCGTGTGTTCGGTACTTCCGTCCTATTCTGCCATCATCTAATTTGTAGTCTTACTTCACGTCGCGGACCTGCGAGAGATGGCAGGGCTTCACCATGCTGGTTACTGGATAGGTTTACAAAAGTCAGGTGATCCAGAAATACCCGAAGCTATCGGAGGACTTGGAACGGAACTCCCGTTTTTCCGACGTCGCTTCTTGAATAATGAGGAACATCCGACTATGATGAGTTGAAGATAATCAGGAAAAATCTGGGTTCACACTGAACCCCAAGTCAGATAGTTTCCCTGCGGTAGGCACTCTGCGACATCGTGCTTATTTCTCCGCCGAGCTCCTTCAGCTGAGTGCACTCAGGGCGAATAAAAACCTGGTTAAGGAATACAACTGGAAACAGGTACGCTTGAACCACCTGATGGTAATCTCATTACATTCTTCCCAAATCCTGATGAGAATTGGCCCCAAATCCTTGCCCAGAAGTTCATTGGTAAGTTGCGACGAGCGAAGGAGGTGTTTTTGGGTGCTGCTCGTAAACGATCCACTAACCTGCTACCGAGACATTGTTGCATCAGACCAGCGGAATTTAAGTTAGTTGAGCATTGGGAGCGACTTGAAAGCCTGAATAATTTAGTACAATCGTACATTGGGCTGTGGATGTCGGTGTGGGGGTCGGGTGGGGGGGGGGGGGGTTACGTTGTGGCTTTTGCTCAGGTGTTGTGTGGTGCTTGAATACCTGAATAGGCGGGGGCAAACTATCTGAAGAGGAGGAGAACGTCCGTAATACTCCAGGGGTGTTAAAACCACATAACGCAGCATATAATAATAAACAAGCATTGCTATTGATAATACTAAAAAGACTGTAATACCCGAAACTTCATACTTAATAGTCCTGTAATAGCAATACGTTAGGTTAGGGCGTGTTATCTCATGGGGTAAGACAAGAGAGCCCTCGAAAATTCGAAGGTGCGCAAGCCCGAAAAAAAACTTAAGAAAACTAATTTGAATGCTGAATATGAGATATTCCGACATGACTATCTCTTTTAGAGCTGGTATATGCTCTTGAAACCACGAGAAGTGGCCGTTGCCGGCCACATAAGGTTTGTAATTCCAAAAATTCTCCCTACGCTCCGCCCAACCAGGTGCGCTCCGCTAGATAGTCTTACAAACTTTCCCCCCCCCCCCTCCACTCGAGGCTACAGGGTCGCCCCGCCCATGTCTTAGATACGTGCAACTGCGTTTCTAGGTTGTGACCATAACTATAGGCTTGTTTGAAAATAGCTATGATACCGTTCTGTGTCCGGGTGATTGATATTGTTGGGCGAAAACGCCATAGTTAGATTAAAAGTGTCACAATATATTATCTTTTTTCAGTAATTGGATCAACCTAAGGTCACTAAATTATTGACAGTTTTCATAATCTTCTTGGATTCAGTCATTCTCACATTATTGCTTTGCAGTTTCAGTGAAAAAAAGTGCATATATTCGTCGTGAGTTTTAATTAAGGTGGTAATCGCTAGCAGTCATCCAATGTTTCCACTATGTTTACTGTTTGATAAGTACGCGAATATAGATAGCTCTATCAGTACTCATATCGTATCCACCTCGAAAAAACTCAACCAATCATCCATGTTTTACTTTGTTATTGTTTTTAATATGGAGAACAATCCTTCAGTTTTGTTGCTGTAGGAGTGTATTTTTTGTTAGGCGCGTTTTGAAAGCTGTTTTGCTCACTGTTCATGTAACTTCAAATGTCAGTGTCCCCCAAGACCTTTGACACAATAATATTATCATCACATTGATTTTTGGTTGGCCGTGTGAACAGGCTTATGCTCCGTCGGGTCGTCCAATCCATTGCTACAAATGTGAAATCAGTTAAGACTACTACACACATAGAATAACGGAACCTCTTCATCAAATATTTAGTTACGTCTGATTTTTGCCTGGCCTGAAATCACCTATTAATAAATGACAGAAGCTTTATATTCAGCTTAACTTCGTTAGCATAGCCTGTATGAGAGAAATCGGGGGTCATTGGACTAAGATGAGGAATATTTTCACACAAGATAGCAAGATATGTAGAAATATGAAGAAAACGCCTCTTTCAATACGCAAGAAGCTTCACTCGAAAGAGATATAGCAGGATCTTATACTAGAATATGATTGAAAATAGTAGGGAACCAAAACACAAACGAGTATCCACAATTTGTTGGTTATAGGCAGCAAGATTCTATGTGAAAACAACCTAGGTATCAGTCACCAGATCAGTATGTATTAACCTTTTGTCTATTTGCCTCATTCTTTTTAACCAAATGCCTATACAGTAACCTAGGTCGTTCAACGTTGTTCCCACCAATAATTTTCGTCACTGCTACTTCAAGAACCTCCAACGGTAATATATTTGGAATACAAAACGATATGCGGACAGATTACTCGGTTTAAGGGTTATTTTTAGGGACGTTTAGATTACCGTCGTTAAAGTCTACAGATTTATCGTTTCAATACACTGTAAATAGCAACGTTCTCTGTTCTGGCAAACGTTTTCTGTGCAGCAGATGCGACCAGGAATGTATCAAACCGATACCTCAGCGTTTACACACGCACCGTATACACCTGTAAGTCTTTTACGGTATCTGAAAATTGATGGTGGTATAATTAGTCCCAGTTCGGTTAATATCACGACGACATTGGTAGTGGAGTTGAATTATGCTTTTCTTTAGGCTAAACCTACTCAGAACCTCTCGAAATCTGTAGGTATTACACAATATTCGAAAGGTTGTGCATAAAAGCACATCATTTGTGTGGACTATACCACAACACATTGTGTGAAAATGGGGGTGATGCTTTAGCACAAATGTTGTGAAATATGATTTTTTTTCATTGACATTTCTATTGTGTCGACAGTCGATTGTGTTTATATCCACATGACCTCAATCGGAGGCAAAATTTATTTCTGGGGCCAATCGCGCTGCATTCTTCTGCATCGCATTATTCAATTCCCAGTCACATAACCCTGAACCCTGTCTAAATTAAACCACCCCGACCGTTGATCAAGTCCTAATTCGATGTGCGATGTATCAAGCCATCTCCTCATATACATAAATAATACCACATGATTAGCGTTGATTGCAAATAGTATTAGAATTTTTTTTTTTTTTCGAATAGTATTTCACGACTGGTGACCTTTCGATCCCGCAGAGAAACAAAGTGTCTTCATATCATTCATATAGTTATAATGTTGCACTTTCACTACCATTTAGAATATTTGTTCTCTCCAAACTTGCTAATCCTAATTGACACGTCGATCAGGGAGGTAATTTTACATTCCTTAGGAGAATATTGACGCAGCCACGCAACACGTTTGAAACTCAATTCATTTGAGTGATACGAATTAAAATAAACTAATTTCATCTGTGTCGATTTAAAGTCAAAAGCTGCATGTCATATTCCTTTGAAACTATGGCGATGAATCTCACATGAGTGGCATTGCAGTGTGAGAATTCCGAATTTCGAAATTGTCAGGGAACATGAGTATAATAAGCTGGGCAATAACGAAGAAGAAAATATGCACTGCGCAGATACAGCTGTAGGCCTACACAGTTAACGCAAATAGGATGTATGTTTGCTGGCCATGGGTTTCACGAGGAGTTCTATGATGTATAGGTGAGAAGGAATTAGATTTCTCAATCACAATTTACATCGAATCATTTTTACCCTGAAGTAACCTGAGCCAGAGTCACTCATTTTTTTACTATTGCACGCCTGATATACGTAAAAGGATACAAAACGTTCTTTCTTTCTGTTCTCTCCAACAATCCTAATTAGAAATACTAGAAGACACCAACGAATATACCCGTGGACGGACAAGAGAGTAATCCGCAATATTAGCTCAGTTACACACGTCCATTACGAGGACTGTTTGAAAATATCAACTCGTCTCATATTACCTTCGAAAAAAAAATCTGAAAAAGACTAACAGTATTCACAATGGTAGAACTTGAATGATTGCATTCACTCAGACTGAAAGTACCCCAAAATAGAAAAGCACCATTAGCCGTAATTCGTTGCTGAGGATGCTTTGTTTTCTTGTTTTTCCGTGTTTTGCTTTTTCAATTCTCATCATTGGAAGGTGAAATGAACGAGCCGCTACTATCCATCGGGACCAGTCATCCAGGACGAAGTTCCTCTTTTGTGCTATTCTTCTTCCAATTTGAAATGTCACCGTGACCTCCTAGCCAGTCATTAATGACAATTGGATTATGCAGTCAACGATTCTGCTTATGACGCAAATTAGGTTATTGAACCTTTGGGATCCAACAAGGAAAGCCTATTTTGCGAAAACTCGATGTCGAAAGGAGCACGATGTGCTTTATCTTTATACCGTCTCATCATTTCTAAGAGTTTTCTAGATTAATAATTCGTATAATTCCATTGATCCCGCGTAACTTTTTTCAAACGAGGGCCAAGTAACCTAACCCCTTGTCCATGGGAGCAGTCGTTCATCAACATCCGCCTCTGTTCCCCGCAAGTCGAAAAATGTTCATGCTTCCGTTCCCCCTTTTCGAGCACCTCAGTTGTGAATCGAGGGAGCGTGGAACAAGAAGTTCATCATTACTGTAGCTGGGTTCCGCATATGTGTTGACTCATAAATCACCCCACCATTGGGTTGCGCACTATGCACTAACCACCACTCCCAAAACAGAGATTTGCAGAACTATACATTCGTGCGACCCGTCTCATTCTCTTGTTCTAGGTAGCACCCTTGGTCAGTGGCTAGCCAAAAGTTTTTCATTTCGGGATGGGATGGGGGGGGGGGGGATCTGACAGTGGGCCAGCATGAGCTGATATTGCACAGGACCTGAACTATTTTTTGCCGTTAGTGACTGGTTTAGGGATGGGAGAGGTGGCCTAGCGACGTGGTTCCAGCCATGCAGCGGACCTCTCTGAGCTCAGCCGGGAAAGGAATGTATAGTTTAGAGGCAACAAACACGTGGTTATACTGAAAGAGGGAACATGCGGTACTCAGGCAGGATTGTAGTCTGTACTGTACATGCATGCATTGATCAGACGCCTGAGGTGCTGCTAATACGCAACCCCTCTCACAGACTTTATCGGGTGGTGGCGCCTACGCGATACTCTCAAGAAACATCTCACATTGCCTAACGTGGGTGTTAAGGACGCAACCACTATAGTGGCCCAGGGGGTTGCAGTGTCAGTGTGGCTGTCGAATGTTCTCGCGGGGCAAGGCCAAGCCATTCTTCACCAACCCCAAGGGCACTTAATGAAACTTGAGGTATCGAGGCTCGGGGCTGGTTATTGCCAGGACCAATCCAGGCAGGTACTACCATGAGTGAGTGAGTGGTTCACTGAATTCTTTCAATTTATTCGTGCACTCGGAAAATCGGTTTCTAAATTTCAGACATTTTCTTTTCGCTTGCTCCTTACCCCTTCCTCTACCGCCATTTCCAAAAAACATCTTACTAAAATAATATTCATGCGAGGCGAGGCGGGGGAAAAAACAGGAAAACCGATATTTGGTCAGGGTGCACATCCTCCACAGGAATACGTGATGAAGAAATAAGTTTTGCAGAGCAGTACCTGGCGACAATCCCTCGAGTTGAAACGGCCCAGCGAAGTCAACAGGTTACCATTTTAAAGCTCTAGAATATGACCCGACTGCAATTCAAGCCCCGACCCGCGGGTGGAAAACGTTCAGAGGTCATGTAGAGCTCTTTTCTAATTTCCTATAATCCTGATAAATAGTAGCTCAGTGCACAGAAAAAAACAAAAAAAAAAAATAGTCTTGTGAAATGCTGCGGAGCCTGTACATGAATCGCCGCCCCACATGGCAAAGAACTGGTCAGCTCGGAATTTATTTCCGCTGCAACACAGCGAAAAAACGTAGCTGTAGTTCTCGTCATTTCAATCCTAATATGACAAATTTTATACTTTACTCTTCATTCTGTTACATGTTTAAACATATCTGAGTTGTACAATGGGGTATACGTCGAGTCGCTTGACTTTATATGATTGTAGCTTGTGACGAAGTATATTTGGCGAGGGGAAAAGGGGTGAGTTGACCCGTGACTCGTGACTACTCTTCTCAAACATAATTAGGAAAAGGGAATAACTACTAAATCCTGTAAACCATAACTTTTATATGATGAAACTTCGAGTACGAAGAAATTCAGGGATATATAGGATGTATTGCCATCAAAATATATGGTCTGACATGTTTAAGATTCGTACACCTAAACAAAGGGCCAACTCGATCTATCCAGGATATGGGTCTGATAGAATTTCAAATCATGAATTAGTGACGTCGGTGTGCGAGCGGTGCCAAACGGAGAGGTATCACTAGGCTGCCCAGTTTGCACGGACTGACTGATTATGGAGCTTCAGTGTTTCTGAAGAAGTTCGATGTCCTAAAAGGATTGTTAGTAGATACCTTAGTGTTTTCTAACGATAAACCCGTCAGATTCATAATTATCATCATCACTTGAAGATTGACTGACTCAAGTCAGTATGGTTCAAATCGTTGATCGTAAAAATGAGTTTCCAATTCCATATTACTGGTAAGCTGTGCCCAAGGCCCTCTATTATCCTCGTATATCTCCAACCCGGGTGCGAATTGGGACAGGAGAGGAACTTGTTCACAACCGGTGTTGTATTAGCCGTTTGCTAGTATTCTCTGGATTGCCAAGTGCGGTTGTTTTCTTTGATAGGGGGTAGGTATCGTGAAGCGTTGTGATCACTCCAGTGGGAAGGCACCACACAAGGCGCGATAAACATCCATCCAACGTCAGTATGCACGTAGCTTATTTAAGGCTTCGGTAGACGTACATCACTGTATGTAACACGCCGGTCGTTTGTCATGAAAAAATGCGTACATAAATAAGCTTCATTCCGTAGAATATTTATGAGCTCATGTTTTGGTTATTGGTTTTTAAAAAATCGATGTGGGCCTATTCACTTTTCACTTCGAATTGAACGTAATGATCAATGTAACCGTCCACGCAAACAAGTGTATTTTACTTCCGACTATAATGTATCCGATTTGAATATCTTATTCCTATCCTGTGTGGGCCAAACTTTAAGACCACAAATTCGAATCATGTGTAGTAATTTGTGGCTTTATTGTCACCATAAGTTTGTCTCATTTACAAGCTGTTCAGGCTTAATTGGTATATAGTGAGGCCACTGAAATGTGATGATCCCTGAGTTTGTTCAGAAAGAAAAACGAAAATTCTCAGAAAGGTGAGTTCCCTCAACTGTTCAGTGTGTTTCAATAATCTGCCAGCGACATAAAGGGTATGTTTGCCGTCATGTTTCCAGAAATGATCGGGACGAGGACCGACCGTAAACTGGAGTCTTCGCTCTTAGGCACACCGGTGTTTCGGCAGAGGTTGCCAAATATTCGAAAAGTACTATTGCCTGAGTATAAATATTCCATGTAGAAAAGGGAACAAATGATCAGTGCCAAATATTTGTGATGCTGGAATTCATAACCTGCCGTGATTTAGTTGCTTCGCTGAGTATATCATCAAGTTTGAACATTTACAATCAAAACCTAGGAACCGAAGAAGCATAACTTATCATCCTCGTTTCTTTTTATTCGGGTGGTAACAGAATATAACATTCAAGTATTTCCTTTCCCCACCCAATGTTGTCTGACTAACAAACTAGCTGATGACCACAATTTCGCTCCGGGCCGGGTTTTCCCCAAATCTGTTACGTCACCACCCAACAAAATTCGCCAGCTGACCTCACCGCAATGTGTGTTTATTAAGCACCAAAACAGGGGCAGGGACCAACTGAAATGTTAAGTTTCCCAACATAACATTTAGACATTTGAACTTGAACACTAATAATTGTTGTTCTTTTTACGAAGAATACAAACAATGTGAGAGGAACTCTTTCTACTCTCAACGCCCTCTTTAGTACCTATACACTTTAATTCTACCAGAACTGCTATTTGCCTTTTGCATATGGTAATCGGAAAACTCCTTCAAATATTTCCTAACACTGGATTGTTTGTTGCCCTAATACTTGGACCAAGTATTCGGTTGAGGAGGTTGGTTTATGTACATTTTGTGTGCATTGCTTACGACCGGTTTCGTTTTTCCTCCAGTGTAGGCGTTTGAAATATTGCGACAAGAAAAGTAACTAGTGCTGGTCGATTGAAAAACTTTTCTTTTCCTTTTCTTTGTGGTATTCACTGGCTCATTGTGGAAGATCGTAGACGAAACAATACCCTTTGAGTGTGTAGATTCAAAAGAAGACACCAGTTCGGGGGAAATGCAGTACTAATAGTATGACTAATCCCAGCCACTTATGACCGTGAAAGCTGAAGGAAATAAAATATTTTGAAGCGTCGCTATGAACAAAACTAACGTTTTTAACTTTGATCACAAGCCCTGGACTATACAGTATACATTATTCTACAAAGGCGCATTTTTTAGGATAATTTAATTTGACCTAATGCAGCTTTTACTTGGATATGTGTTTTCTCGTAAAAATATATCACTGCCATTGATTTGAACTCATATAGATCACGCTAGTCGAAAAAACTACACGAAGCGTACGTGGGTTAGGTTCGTCAAAGAATAGGTTAGCTGCAATAAACTACTTATGATGATGATGAGATTGATGATAGAAACGTGCCCTCTCACTGAGTTAAGTCCACGACTCATACTACAAATGCACCTCTGGGTGTATCATTGGATCGCCGAGAAGATATGAATTCATAACGGGTAATCTTATATCAATGAATTTATTTTCTTCTTCCAGTACATGGATAGTCACGCCACTGTATTGTTTCTTTTCTGCATGTCAAATGGCAATGACATCGATTTTACCGCGACGGCCTGAGAATGGCACAATGAATCTCAGTAGGTACCAAACTGACAAGTTGCATTACTGTTTTTTATGATGCTGGTGTTTTCCATAGGGTCGAATTGAAAGTGTTGCCGCACGCTACTGTTTCCGGAGGCCACAGGGCGCGAGCTTCCCAATTTCCAAGTGTGTGGAATATAGGTCCTGACGACGTCAATTTAAACGGAAAAACCCATGTGACAATAACTCATACGCAGAATTATTGTCTGATCCCATTCCTTCGATCACCATTAGTGAACTACAAATGATATATTTATTTGCCAATTAGTAATACATTGAAAAAATGGATAACATAGTACACGTCATCAATTTGACAGGTATATTGAGGAGACCATCAGAACACAGGGGTTGCATTTCATATTTCATATTTAAACATCTTGAAACTGTCTAATATACAATACTGCCACGTAAGAGACTTTTATCATGTCAGCAACGTGAACATGCACTAAGTGCTACGTGAACCGGTTGTGTTTGGTATTTGATTTGTTTGATTTGATGATTGACATTGGATTGTTACGCATGTTGAGGAGTTAATCTAAGCTTCACGAAAAAAAAACCATGACCTGTTCCTTCTTTGCTCAACAAGCGTCCCGCTTGTGGCTTACAGTCTGCTTCCATATCGATATTCCGTCTTCAATCTCCCATCTAACGTAAGTCAGTGTGAGGAATCCGTCTTTGTACCACTATCCATATATGATGACAAGAAGTGACGGGGAGTAATGTGTCGTCATCACTTATGAAACCAATTTACTTTCCCTAACCCAGACAGCCTCATCATCCTATACAACTTCCAGCAATACTTAAATACCCCCGCTTTTTGTTTTGTTGATGGGGCCAAATAGCCCGGTGGCCTGGAAAATTGATAGGCACGTTAACTGGTTCATCTAGCGATTTTTTTTCACGAATACATAGTCAATGTGGTTTGCATTATAAAAACCACTGAAGCTTTTCAAAACTAATATGACAAAGAATATAGTAAAGCTTCAGTTACTTCGACATATTTTTAACCAAACCCCACCGAACAATATCCAGTTGGATAGAATAGACAAATAACATGAAACATTCAATCGGAAAGTGTATTAGTGTAAATAGTATATAATGTTTTCTTCTCACCCGGAATGACCCGTTGTGAACTCACTTTGTCAATGCACTTGTTCACTCTGCAAGGACACTAGTTGCGTAGTAACATGTCCTCAAAAGATGCATGCTTGTTGCGCTCTCCGATGCGTTAAGATTTGTAAAAACCAATGAGGTCAATATTGCCACTTAACCCTCGGTGGCTCTCTTCATGAGAAGAGTGTTCCCCTGATATAAAGAAAAACAAGACAAAACACAATGGATCCAGCAGGCAGACAGAGGAGGAAAAATAACACTCATAATAAATTACAGACGGGTAAGGCAAAGCAGGGTAGCAATAGGCTATCAGGAGATGTTATTAGCACAAGTAGTTCATATTATGGCGGAGGATTTTATTCGTAGCTAACAATGGAAGTGAATTGGGTCGTTGCGCACTGTCTCGAAGGCATTTATGGGTTGGCTACAACTAATCATCATCCCTAATCCTTATTCGGAAACCACAACAAAAGGATATAATGCTACATACAATACCAGAGATGGAAAGAGAAAAACTTCTGAAGCAGTGCGCATCAGCTGACGAATCAGCTGAACATATATTTAGTAATAGGATATTGTCTCCTTGAAAGTGGTTATCAGTGTTGGTAACGATGCAAATTACCCGAGAATAACCAGGAAGCCGGTCATTCTTTTGGTGCCCAGACCTCTGACCTCAGGAATTATATGGGATTTTAAAATGAACCTAATACGGTTCATGCTATAACCATTGTGGACTTGTGTTCCACAGTTGTCCGACTCAGACTCTCATATCATTTTCAATTTCGATTTTCCCACGAGAAGGACTTCGCCGGTCCTACACACCAAATTTTACCTTGATCGAACGCAGCACTATGGATTTATCGTGTTAGATATAACCAATTATTTAACCTCTGTTAAAACTTTGGATGAGTTTGAGTATACCCTGGGCAAGGTTTAATGTACCCATCATGGGGATCAACAACCTAGCATGGACTCCAGGCGGGGTAGAGCTATCGGTTCAGAAGGAAAACACCGAATGAATATCAAATGTTCACCAATTTCCCCATTTTGACTAAAAGTCCAAATGACGGAGTTCGCATTCCTTCGGAACCAATGAAGCCCGTGAACTCTTCCACATTGCGGTGGCAAGCATCTTCCCTGAATTGTGCCACGCCACGCGACCCTATTAGGAACAAAGCCCCACACGATGAAAATGCTTACTGGAATGCGTACGTCCGGAGGCAGTGACTTTGCATAGAGGTGGTGTTTGCACAGTACCGGTCTAACGAGTCACTGATTTCAGGGGTAACGACTATACGTTTGTAAAAGCACTATAAAGCAACGGGTATTACTACAATTCACTCTCGTTAAAAAAGGGGGGTTTTGTGCACAATGAGAAACAGCATTACAACAACATGATTGAATTCGGGGTCAAAATTTGAATGCACACAAATTGAAACCCGGAGTGACCTGACTTTAACCACCCCGCCTTCCCCTCGAAAAAAAACTCAAGAAACCCATGTACCCACTCCCAAATTTGAGCGTTATATAACAGAAAACTGCCTGAGCACCCAATTATATCGGCTGTATTTTATTTAGATAACTCAACCGTGCGGGAGGTTGTTTGCCTTCTTTCTTGATTCGTAAGGTCAAATTCGATTTCCAGTCGTATATTTGTAATGTTGTGGCTACATCTCTCAACGTAAAGACCGGCATCAACTGTGTGATCAAGTATGTCAGGTACGCCTGCAAATTGATGGGAGGCCTACACTACCTCGTCTGAAGTTAGCCTGATAATGATCGTTCCGTTGATACTAATGATATTGAACCAGCGTCAAAATAGACCTGTGTTTTCCCTAATCAAGGACTAACCAGTTATTACCCCCGACCGCTAGTGATGAAAAAAAGGGAATGACAGCTCCAGGACTAGACAGATAACGGCTCATAACGCATAAGTACCAGCGTTGTGTTCCAATGTATCAGATTGCTTGAAAAAAACATTCGGAAACACAGATCATGGTCTCTCAGAAGAAGGTTATTTCTTGTACCTGAAGCTTCGTTGTTTGCCTATTGGCCTTTCAGTAGGGTGCTTAAGGTTGCGTTATATTCCCATATTGCCTTCGGTTAGTGCCCTAAATCTATATTTCCGTTCTGCCGTTCAGTTAGTTGCTTTGTTACATGCTTTGTGCGAAGTTCCCAGGACGGAAGATAACAACTAAGATACAAAGTATGGCACGGGAGATGACGTGTAGCAAGACGGGTTGGATCAATAGACTCAGTGAGCCCCAACCTTCTATTAACGGAGGAGCCCTTCACACACGGCCCATTCGAAACCGTTTAAGATGTCTCCGTTGACACTATGATGTCGAAAAAGGGGGAGGAAAAAAAAAAAAAAAAAAAAAAAAAAAAAAAAAAAAAAAGAAAAGGAAAAAAACACACTAGTATGTGGTAACAGCAGGCAGTTTACATTACCGAGTTCGCTGTTGCCATGCTGATCTTTAAGGGCAAGATATGTTGACTCCTTTTGGGGCTGTTTATTAATGGTTTATTTACTCGCTGCTTGTTCTATTCTGTTTGTTCCGTTCTTTAGTCGATCACTAACCGTGCAGCACGTGTCATTATTTCCTGCTGATTCCATCAGACATAAATAATCCAATGTTTCTTGTTTGAACCCCCAGGCCCCTACGCCGTCGGTGACTACTAGCTATGGCATGATCTACTAACAGTATAGTCAATGTTTTATAACATTTAAACAGTTACAGTTGCGGAAACCGTAATTGATATTTTGTTTGTTGTCAATGCATATTATCTCTGTATGACTGAAACATACACTCCATTGAACATATAGTTATTCTTATAAAAACAAAACTCTAACCCTAACTAGTCAACAGTAACTACTGTTTATGCATGATCTTATTGGTAGTACCAATAAAGTTAATCGCTTTGTTTCTAAGCTAATCTGACCCCATAACTGGTCATCAATAACGGTACATACAGAACAAAAATCAATTCATATGGCGAGTTCAGAAGTGTTGCTTGACAAAAAATGAGAGCATTGGATGTGCGAATATTGTTTTTGGGCACGGAAGTTCGTTGAGCTCCCCGATACTTCACTTAACAATTGGGAAAAAAACAGCTGATGTACCTTTGTGTGCTCGGAATAGAAAGTTGGTTTATTGTGATTTCCCGCTATTACCCAGAACATTGCACTTTAACCTTGATGTCCAACGTCCAACGCGTCATTACACACCTTCATATACAAAAAATAAAAAATCCTTGCGCCTTTTTTATACCCTAAAGATCAAAGCGCATAATACAACTTCAAAATTGTAGCAAACGAAAGCACCTCAAAATCAGGCTATTGGATACCGATCTATTTAATCTTAACACTGACAAGCCTCGCTGTTTCTCAGGGAGGGGGTATCCACATCCGAGGAACCATATAGGTGAAATACAGTTATGTGCGATTTCAGCGCTGTGATGCTGTTAGCATAAGTAACGAGTGGAATCGGTAAGCCTAACGCTGTGGTTTGTAAAGAGTGGAGATTGAAGATATTACCCGGTGCTATATTTCTGAGGCACTTGAAAACAGTAACCAAGATTAAATTTTCACTCTATCCCTACCGGTATCCCATATGTTGATTTAGGAAATGAGACAGACCTGAATGCACGTAAGTTGGTCCAAGGCCGGAATTCTGCTCTAGCAGTTAGCGGCATCAGGAAAATAGATAGATTAATTGAATGATGGCTTAGTTGATATGCAGTCAACAAAGTGCGAGATAATATGGGTATTTTTTCCAGCGTGTAGAAAATATGGCGTTGTGGCCCTAGTGATCATTTTCTTAGCTGTGTGGTGTTACAATCTATATGAGAAAACCCTCGACTGTTATATCTTATATTTTACAGTTGAAAACAAAAACAAAAAGTGAGTGGAAAAAAATAAAATAAGTAAAAAAATGATTGTTGAGATGACGCGCTAGGTAATGCTAGGAGCGCGTTTCCACATAACAAGTGTACTGATCGTGTTGATTATATGGAAGGTTTCAGCTACTGCCTTAGAATATATTTCTCACATCTGTCCATTCGAGGATGGCATGGTCCTCTATCGGACATTCCACACCGCTCAACAGTTGTAGCCAATTAATCTCGCAGACAGCTGCTGTGACTACGCCGAGCAAACGTGCGTATCTCTGAGGATACTCCAGTTTCGACGTACGCAAGGAGATATGAGAATTCTCTACGCACGTCCGCTGCTTCCAGCCGTTCTAGAGCAGAGATTGTGTCCATTTCAATTTTCAGAGATATTACAGGCCGTCAGTTTTCAACAAGAGCTGAGCATTCGAAGTGAAGTCTCTCTATTCACATGTAACTGATATTTACCTTTTTTTTTTTACCTGTGTCTGAATATTGTCGTTTGACGACGGACCGCCTAGCGCGCGTTTATGAATTAGTTGTAATAAGGAAACTTCGCTTTTATAGGCAACATGGGTGAAGGTTTTCTTTGTTAAATGTTGGACAATACCTAGCCTTAACTTCCGATGCAATTGGGTTATACATAGTTTAAATGAACCTTCTGGGTCCTCTTCCACTAGTACATTGAGCTTCAAGTACACGGCACCGCCTATATATTTCGTGCACGTTTCATGTCGTGACAGGGTGGTACCCAGATGAATATAGTAGTAGACAAAGGTCTGTGATTGTGCATCTGCGGTTTTCCACCTCAATACTTATGAACAAACTTGCCGCGAACATTGTATCTATTGGGATATTTTCATAATAATTTTAACGGGTATACGAACATGCCTCGAACCAACTAACGAAACTAATGCAATAAACTAAGTAGCAAGAATACAAATAGGGAGCTTATATCGCAAATAGCCACTTCTTTCGCGGACAAACCCACGGAGGACAAAGATAGTGGGAGGAGGCCCTCTTTAGTGCAAGTAAGCAATATCATCAATATAATGCGACTGGTCCTGCTATGGTATCCAAACCATCCGTGCCCAACCACTGGGACAGGGTTGTCAGGTTTGCCGCTGGTTATCTGAGGCGTCGAATCTCATGTCATGGATACACTTACATTGCCCTCAACGAACTCAGTCTAATAGGCTCGAAGTGTAGAGCTGATGAATGATTTAGATGGAATTATTCCACAAACGGCAACCGTACAAACTGTGGCTGATGATGTCTCACATATGCAGCTGAAGGCTTATAATTCCATATATTACTTCGCACGCAGCTGATGGCATCTAATTCTACTTGGTGCAATGTTTCTCTGTATTTGCTTTGAATCCAATTATTACTTTTTTCTCACCTTTCTTTATCGGCGACTTTCTTCTTTTCGGCGACTGATTAGTGACGGACCTTATGAGTGCAACTCAGTGGACCTATTCATCCCATAGCAATACTAATATAACAATCGGTACCCGGGTCGAGTCTGCATCAGAATTTTTAACTTATAAGACAGTGCTTTTCCACCACACACGACGGCAAGTATTTAGTGTGACCCAAGCGGGATTCCTTTCAGTTCTCACGGTGCAAGTTCGGCCGAACTGTGACTCATCTGCTCAGCAACTTATCAGTTTTCATTTACATCCAGTCTGGTCTAAATTCAAATTGTCTAGTGAAGCGATTACTTAATGCTCAGTAAATGTTCAGCTCATATTGTTGAACTGAAAGCCCCAATCTGCGCGATACGATCAACCACTGGTTGAGTATATTCTATAATGGTATATATAGTCTTGGAAACCATCTGTTCGAGGAAAATCCCAGTTCTTCTTTTCAGGGAGCGTTTGTATGGGTATTGAATATCAGTGCGTTATACTTTTACTGTTATCATATATTGTTTGCTGTGTCATTGTGTCCTCTGTGTCATTAGTCTCACATGGATTGTATACATCCACTTCATAAGCTAACTGCGGAGTCTCCAATATTCATTTATTTTAGTGCGAGCTTGACCGCTTCATTTACTGAGACATCTGCTTCTCTCCGCTATGGATACGTTCTGCCCTTGGGCCGAGAATTCAATACGTGCTGTCATATACTCTTCGATCGTTTGTAAGCACAAATATCTTAGTCCCTTTGGCGTTTTCGGCATTACAGGCCCGTTCTGTCATTTCGATAACTGGAAGGTCAAGTGAGTGATGGTTGTGTCGGTTATACCTTGTTTCGCTCAGAATTTGTTTTCAAGCAGCGCATCGATACCAGTAGCCTCAAAACGTGATAGATGTAATTCCACTAACATCCCTGTATCATCTATGATGGGTTAAACAAAGCCCACGTACTAAAACGAGGAATTAATCGCTCTGTTGAGCATAATGTACTGTAAGAATCAGCTACTATTGACATCCAAATGGAACTTATCATATTGATTATGATCAACCATACATCGTGTAATATGGCATCTATACTCCTACATCCTCCACACAAGATTCGACACAAGTATCGATTTCAATTAGTTTGATTTATTTGGAAAGTCCCGAGAATGCTCTCAACGTATTTGATGAGTTAGCTGGCTCTACAGAATATTCTTATTGAAAAACTGGATGTAGCCATACAGTATCAGTCGTGATTATAAATTATCATTGCTGACCCCCACAAAATTTTGCAAAGTCTAATAAAAATGGGAAATGAAAAATAACTGAACCCGAGTGGAATTCTGAAACAGATCTTTTGACCTCTTGCAATATGTCCTAGCCACCCCTTATGAAGTTCAGTATGAGAGTTGAGTTGAAGTACTCAGTTTAATGTTATTTTGACTATTTTGACTATTGGGATAGGCAAATATTCCATCCCTTGTAGCATTGAACTTGATTTTCTTAAGACAGTGGGACAACAATCTATGTTCTGGTTTCTCCAATAAGATGTCATGGCCTCTAATTTCGAACTCTAAGTGCATTTTATATTGGCATTTGTTTGCGTTCATTACTCGATATTCTGCTTTGAGGAGGAATTAGAGCGATTGATTTTCTTTATTTGCCCTGTTCTATCACGGGATGAAGTGTCACAATCTCACGATAAGAGTCATATTCTGATTCTTCTCCCAGCAGAGCTGAAAATTATTCCCTTTTTAGCATGGAAGTTGAAAACACAGTGCATGGAGGCTAAACGTTCTACCCTTCTGTGAAGGTCGTACGTTACGCCCCTGCAACTCAGTTATTTGTACGCTCGGTCAGTTGCCGTTGGGTCTAGCTGCCCACTCTCTCTTACACGAGTGAGCGGGGATTTCACTGATAACCGTACGCTTTGGTAGACGCTTCTCACCATCCTCACCAACTCGAGGACCAATGAGAAGTGGCGGAGGAACTCACTTACGTCTTAGCTGGTGGATTATACAACGTACCCCGCCGCTATTTTGTGAAAAATGAAATTACTGATACAACGGAATATCCATATATTGTGTGTACATTTTGTTTCTTCTTGTTGAATATTTGATATCAGCATACAAAATAGAATATTTCATTCTCTGAAAAAACTTGAAAAATGAAAAACATATATCTGATCATTTTGACAATTATCTCTTATTTCCTACCACACCTACATGAATAGCACGTAGTCTGATGTACTTCAAAATCTAAGAACTATTCACGATGCCCATTCAGTAGTGCCTGGTGATTCCCATTACATAAAAAATATCGTTGCGGAGTAGTTAATTGCTCAGTCGGGTTCGTAGAACCGTCATATTCGAAAAAGAAAGATTGGTCCTACTTCCAGTTGAAAAAGAGACACAACTCAGATTAAAACGGACATCAAAGCGCAACATACTGGGCTTTTAGTTCCTTCCTCGTGACGGATGGTTACCATCATCGAAGATTTCTTCAGATGGCATGGTTGTAACCTAGTTACCAGAAATTGTTCGAGTCAATTCGTATTCATCCAAAATATTGTGCAAGTCAAGCCATTCCAAGCAAGTCACTGGACAAAGTCAATGGAGAAGCAAGAAATGAAACATTCAGTCAAGTCGTATTCATCCAAAATAAGGTGGCCAAATCAAGTCATTTCAAGCAAGGCACTGTACAAAGTCAATAAGAGCAAGCCACTCAATTACTGTCAAGTCGCCAGCACTTTAAACCCCAAGTCTCAAGTCGCGATTTGTTACAACATTGCATATTCATATTCTTCACTATCTTAATATGCCTAAATATCGCGCGTCACAATCCTCACTATGACCATGACGCTTTGTGTGGTTAAAGGTGGTGTCGATGTACTGATCGTAAGATTTATACTTCACATCTTTCTGAGGAAATGGAATACGGGAAGCCTCAATTTGATGCATTACAATGCTCAGCAGTTGTAGCAAGTACAGTAGCTGATGGGAATACTTTCGATGCAAATATGCCAGGCCTACATTTGTAGATATTTCAGATATTTAAAAGCTTTGCAATTGAGTGAGTAGGAACAAGGAAAGAGATCTAATAAAAGCCGACTATTCAGGTAGAAGTCCTCTGAATTTAAAATTTAAATTTTGTCTGAATATGTTGACTATTACCTGCTATGGAATAAACGGACTCCTTTTGAAATATAATAACCAACCATCGGTGTGTGAAGGGGACGTTCCTAAGGGACCTATAGTGATACTCCAAATCATATGTATGTCATAACATTTTATTCCAAAATAGTTGCAATGCCCTAATCAGCTCATGTAAGCAAAATACCCAACCACACACAATGGAGCTACACGAATTTTCTGGTTCTGGAATACGTAGACCGGCAAGTATCGCCACCTTCTGTTCGGTTTGAACATCTCGGCAAGGAAACGTGTGTCAACCAGAATGATTCCGTGGTTTTGCATTGATTTGTTCTACCTTTCCATACATAGATATATTTATTACGAGTCCACTTACAAATGTTCCGCAAATTTTATTTCTGAGTATTTGTGTGATGTCTTTCACAGGCCTACAAAAACGTGCCTCAAATCAACTAACGTCACGAACTACAATTTGGCCTGCTGATGTCATCATTGGAACCTCTCCGCCTCTGCAGAATAATTGCAGATTAAACCACGTATCGAAAGTACAAGGGGGGGGGGGTTGTCACACTAGGTTCATACCATAAGAGGTAAAACTAGCAGTTTCTGCTATACAATAGTGCCAGTAAATTGTAGAAGGAGAGGGTATCAATTCCACGATGGAAGGAGGTTAGCTTAGGGTCAATCTTCTGACCCCCCCCCCCGACTCTTAATGAATCAACTGTCATTATTGTTGTAACTTGACAAGTTATTATAGTCCGGCATCACGTGTTACATAAAATCCCACAAAAGGCTGGCTATGACGACTATTTTTCTCGTTGGAGATTTTTTAAGCATTCGGAGAGAGTCCCAAAAACGTTTTGAATCAAAATGTCTAAGAGTCGAGGGAGGGCATGCTATTCGCTGATGACTGTGAGCGTCAGTCTCAAGCCTAGAGATGGACCATACCATATTCTGTAGGACTCCTTGGACCCGCCATCATAGCCAGTTCAGTGTATAGACGCAAAAGTTCCGGAAATCCACCGTGAGGGCAACACACGACGAAAGCTCTGATGGAACACTTCTAATTCTTTAGTAGCCTGATCGACCTTAATGGTTTGAAACGCCATATCTGTCGTTACAGCCGCCCTGATGGGTTCGAAACGCATGGAAAATACCTGCTATATTGTTAGGGATAAGAAATCATTGGGATATTCGGGCAGGCGTGTTATTTTGGCCGAATTAGTATTTTCGGTCGATTACTTAATCGTTCTAACGTCCATTATACCTATGACCCGATGTACGGGCGATTACGTAATCGTTCTGACGTCGTTATAACCTTTGACCCGGATTTTCGGGCTGATTGACGTTTCTACGTTCTGACGTCATATAACCTATGACCTCAGGTCCCTTTTGACGAAACCACAAACAACAATAACAACACCAACAACAACCACACAACAACAATACAATAACACAAACACCAACAACAATAACCAACACACAAGTCGGACAGCACAAATTGCCCCGATTGCCACAGTCGTCGGATGCACGCAAATCGTACGTGGGCGCATGCTATTCATGCATGACTGCGCTTGTGGTATGTACAGGGCGGGAGTCGAAGGCCATTACCAGACATGTGCGGTTACAATACCGCACGCGTCCACAGAACGTGACTTGCATTTTCTCGCAAGTTCTCGGACTTATATGAAGCGGTAATAGTATGAGGTAGACGTTAGATTACGGTGGTTACCTGACCAAGTTAAGGTGTGAAGGAAGGCTCCGACTTAGGCTTTAGATGAGCCTAACGTTAGGCCCTCAGCTTGCCGCCTAGCCTAGGCGACATAAAAATTCACATTACAAATCCACAAATTACGGTTGCACAGTCGCCGCAAGAATAGAATAGGCCAAAACACTATCCAGCCCAATATCATTCGAGAAGCCTTACTTAGTTAACTATAATATTGTAATTGTGTAGTAGAATATGAAGTTGTGAGTAATGAATAGGCTAGGCGTGTACTTGCATAAAGTTGTTACCAGGGATGTGGTCGAGACCGGTCTCGGTCTCGAATAATTCTCGAATTGCCGGTCTCGACTTTCGAGACCGAGACCGCCATACCTACAGTGTAGAGACTCAAAATGTGAGGCTGTCCTCGGTCCGGCCTATCCGTCTCGACTACATCCCTGTTGTTACGGGCCATAATGTTCTCACATCGCTGGCCATTGTGGAAAACAGGATGCAGGGTTTTACGTCAGTCAAAATAGTGACCAAGTTGAAAGCCTACATACAGTCTCTGCCTACGTTATAATCTTTTTGGTGTGTGGTCACATAAAGGCTGAACAAACTTTCCATTGTGGCGCGCCAATAATCCATGTAGGAAAATCACAACAAAGTTGATTTCAGTTCTTTTTTTTAACTCTATGAGTTTTTCGGGCTTGACACGTCAGCGTAACTTTACTTTCCACGTGAGAAAACCCAAGTTTTGATGTTGCTTTTAAACCCTAAGAATTTTTTTTTTAATGATTATAATGATTTGAGTTCGTTCTTAACATCAACAAAATATGGTATGTATGAATTGGAAATAGAACCCTCTCATAGGTGAGAGGATGCATTCCCTGTAGGGTAATGCAGCCTCTCACCCCAAACATCTTCAGCAGATTCTCCATGCCAAGCTCACGCGACTATTCTGATTATTCAGCAAACTGAATTGCTCTCCAGCCAAAAAGGCACGTGTGAAAAGGCAGCTTACCACACTTGAAGCGTTGGGGAATAAGCCAAACTTCGGTGGGGATTAAATTATGGATTCTTTTTTTTTGTAAAATGTCCAAGTTTATACTATTTTACTAACTAATAGTCACTCTACACATGGCCATTAACTCCCTGGTCGTTAGTAGCATGGGATGGAATCCTCGTCACAACTTATTGGTTTTCACAACTTAATATACCAAGATGCGCATCACAAAGGCGAGTCATGACACGCATGCCATCATTTCATATTGGCACCTTTGCTCCAACCCAGCAATGACGGCTAGTTCTGTTGATAGTGAGACACACCGGATAGGTCCTTCCTACTAACTACACTTCTGCATATATTAAATCCCCCTCTCACTCGCCATTGACCACACCCGCAATGAAGGCTTTAAATCTGGTCCGAAAACTCTGGATAACAGGCTATAATGCGGTACGCTCCCTACCGGGACATGCTCAATAAAATTCCAATAGGATAAGCATTCTTCCCCATTCGAGTAATGGGAGAAGATTATAGCATATTTCTTCGACACAAAAGACGTTTGAAGCGAGGCATGATACCCTGTCTGAATCGAACATAATGTTTTAATTGTATAAACAACATAGTGCAAATACAATTTTTTTTTTGGGGGGGGGGACGACTCAGTGTGATAGAAAAAAATCTATATAGCCAAATCAAGCTGAGGTAACTCAATCTTCTTAATCACTGAATATCTATTTGGGCGACAGTTATAGCCTCACGATTTGCGCGTTCTTATTTTTATATTCGTCAAGTGTCGTTTTAACTGAACATCGGCATATTTCATTGTTCCCCTTATGAATGGAAGGTGTATCACAATTGTGGTTACAGCGAAGTGGCATTTCTAGGTCTAGGGGATCATACTACTGGCGAATTGAACTATTCCCTGAACTAATACTTACTGGTGATGTGCTTGGTACACCGCAATATGATCAATTTACAAAGTAATGTTACAGAACTGGAAGGGGGCCGTCATCATCGCAACTGGACGTATTTATTCTATCATCCAAGCTAATTCCCTCATAATTACATGTACCGCTCTGCTATTGTATCTACCATCACAGGCCTCTCCACAGACACTGCGACTATTCTCCACAGTTGCAGAAAGAAATATTATATCATATCTAAGCTGTTCCTGCCAACTGCTGGGAATACCTTCAATATACCCTACATGCAGCCGAAGGCATTTATTTATATATTTGTGAAAAGTTCCCTGAAGACGGGTAATGTGAGATTCAACAGTTGTGTAATTGATTCCTGGTCTTTGTCGTGATTACTGATTGCTTCATCTCATCCACAGCGAGGTTCTTATTTTTATGCCTTGCCTTGTTCACAGAGAAGGCTGATCAGAAATGAGCGTGGACTTTTGCATTATTTCGTGGAAATGTGGAGGGGTCTCAACGGTTGTATCGGGACGGCTTGGGTTCATTGAGGTGGGAGAAGGGGGGGGGGGGGGTACCAGAAGCTGAATCGTCCTAGCAGTCCACTCCATTTGCATTTTGAAAAATGTTTATATCTATTGCTCAAAAAGGGAAAATGGCGGTTGGTTTATACGCATACCTGGATATTGCGGTAACAAGACGGAAGCCGAGAAATAACACCGAAACACAGATGAATGATTTTGTGTTGCATATGAAAGCGCCTATTCATGTGGGCTGCTTTTGTTCTTCAGACAATTGATTTTCTCAAAACTTATACTTCACAGTAAAACTTATACAGGGAGGTGCCTTTAACATATAGAGTGGTAAAATGGGAGATACAGTAGCCACTAACATCGAAGCCAGACACTGTGGAGTGGGTTGGCTGTAGAGTACCCTTCTTTCCGAATATTCGGTACTCATACGGACTCGGAGATGTTTCCCGAATGAGAATGACCAAATAAATGACGTCAAACGTTAGCATCAAAATACGTATTACACAGTGTTTTGGGTTATTTTCAGAACCTCCACTCTACGAAAAGGGATGAACACCTCTTTAGTACATACAACTATAACTATTCATTATCTAACACCTTTGAGCGCCACATGATAGAACTACCTACAGAAAAGCCCAATTCTTTGATAACAATAGGATGCGCGCTCAACGGTTCATTTCTCTGCCATCAAATTAAACGGACGCCTATTCGATCACGTCACTGGATAAGTTTTGCCCAAGGCGGAGAATACTAATACGTTCTTCAACTCTTCTCGAAAGCTCGGTATTCTATTTCCTTCGCGTTTACGTCAAGTGAATGATTGCTGTGTCGTTTATATTCTCGTCGACGAGTATCAATGACAGATGGACCACTCTAAAACGAGAATGCCACATGGCCAGTCGACGTCCGGTATTCGGGAAACTAGCCACATTGTCCCCCCAAAAATCTGTCAACTATTAGATTTACAGAATAATAGAAATGTATTACCAACTGTTTAGAGTACATACCATGTAAACACTCATATTTTCGTTTTCACAATACGAAATAGTCAAGAAGGGAGATTGATGCTCCCGCTTCTGTTTGGGAATAATAGTTCATTATTCAAACAATGGATGGTTACCGTAATTCAACATATCTAGTCATTCGCCTGAGGGGTCAGTTAGTGTGTGGTCATAGGCTATGGTCCGGTTTGTGTTTCTTTCCATAAATATACTCATGATATTGTTGCGATCTATTCGATAGATGTCGCTTCATACAGCCTCTGTTTCATGTCCTCTTCTGCAACTACGACCTACCCATACGAAAGTACAATTCTATTACTGATATTAAAAACTACAAATGGAAAAAAAAAATGTTGAAACGGTAGTATTAGGTCAGATTCGTAAGTTCGTGGGATTGGTCCCTGTGGCGAAACGAGTACATTCGTTAAAGCCGGCGGTTTTTTTTTTGTTTTTTTTCTTTCTTTTTTTTAAATTCGCGAATTTTCTCCAAAATAGAAATGATTCGAGGGTTGTAATTTTGACTGCAGTTTTTCTTGTAGGTGCCGTATAGAACGATTCCATTCATTTTAATATCAGTACAGCCTGTTTATGAACTTCATTTTATATCTTCCAAGTTTTAGGAAAAGGAGGAAAGTTGGAAGGAAAGTAGGCAAGTAACGTTCGGAGCTGCCCTCCCAACATACGTGGAAAACACGAGCGGGGGCATTTTTTTTATGATCTATAAGTGCCGAGAGAGGCTCGATTCTATCGAGGCCAGCAAAGGTGAGACCTGGATACAGCACCTAATTGTCAGCAGCGAATACTTCACCAGGAAGCCTCTTTGGTCGGTACCTTAACGCCACCCGTCAAACGCAGACGGCAACTCGCAATTGCCTACCCCTCGTTGTCACCTGCTTCCATCCCTTGGGCTGAGCCCCCAGCGAGAAGGCAACAGGTTCCATTTTTCAAGTCTTTGGTATGACCATAACCCGGGCTAACGAACCCGGGTCTCCCGGGTGTGAGGCTGACGCTCTACCACTGTGCCAACCACTCGGTTAGATCCCGACACCTCGGTCCGAGGTCAGGCGAAAGGGTCAGTGTTTCCTGACCAGTTTTCCTTTCCTGCCCATTCTCTATTTGCCAATGAAGCAGGCAAAAAGCATCATTTTTGCCTTTGATATGACTTGACTGGGATTTGAACCTCAATCTACCACTCTGCTTTACCCGCAATCTATAACCGATTGCGACGAATACGATATTCCCGAGTGCGACATGAGACGGTCACGTTACACGTATCGCTATACCCTGAATAAATCACTCTCCCTTTTTCATGTACATGATGGACTTGTTGTATTCTCTCCTAATAATTCGAATAAACTATTTTATATGAACGTTTTTCAATAGGTGGATAAAATGTAAAACAAGGTTTCGCTCAACTCCAATCACGCATTTACGATGGCCGTGTGGTATCAGTGACGTTTGCAAGCAAAACATTCGCTGTTTTCGAAATTCAGCCGTCACCGGACCTAGGTGGCTGTATTTGCAATTGCTATAGGCGAGGTCTTGATCTTCACTTCATGGTACCGCAATAAGCCCCGTTGGCCACCTAGGAGCAGTCACGTTGGAAATGTGTCTTCCGCTCCTCCAGGTTGCGAGAAGGTGGTCGGGTCCATGAGTTAACTGATAGTTCTTTCGGAGGGGACGTAAAATTGCAGTACCGGAAGTAGGTTGGAAATGCTTACACTCCTGCCCGATATCATTTAAGCACACGCCGAGAAGAAAAGGCGAGTTAATCCCTGGTGCTACCAACATCACGACTAAAAAAACAATATGGTCAGGATTCCTTGATGAGCCTACTCGGCTTCCTGAACCCGAAGAAATCCATCAAAATGTCTTCTCGCGAACAGTTGATAGGCTTCACAGACTTCCACAACTGGAGACATTGATTCATCGACGCTACTTCCCCAGTCCCCCTAATTCGTTGAAAACACTCGTATACATGCACTTGCTTGGAGAGTCACTTTCATGTACTGAGTGTGTGCAGGGCCAGTTTTTAATCAACGACAACCTTCTTGTTTTGCACACAATTCAAACCTACGACCACTACAGAAAAACGAAAAAAAAACACCCTGTGACAGTGCTTCTCGTGGTTTATTTAGCACGAGAAGGTTACAAGACTCGAACCGAACTGCCAACTTGCTATATCAAAAAATGACCACGCGTTGAACAAAGATTCGAATAATCCACCTCATGGGCTACACCCTACGTTGAAGACTGGGCAATTTATATCATCAATGTCATAGCCCCCTGCAGATATTGTGTTACAATTGTTGCAGCAATTATTTCGCAAAGGAGGTGACATTTGCACCGCTTTGCGGACTAGTGGGGATACTTTCGGTCGTAATTTTACAGCTCAGGGCATTCTCCCTGTCTTGCCGTGTTGTTTTCGGTCGCCTTGAAAATGTTTAAATAGGAATCCATGTGAGTTGCTGTTTTCAACAGTGCTGGTAATAACTGTAAGTCGAGACAGTGTTTATGTTCCCCCTCGTATCTTATGTTCTCTTAGCAGTCTAGTGTCGCCACGCCCCGCCCACTCTGATTACTTACCGAAGACTGAGGTGACATTCTTCGAAATATTTCTAAATATAAAAGGAAACTCCAGTTCCATTTTTTATTTAACTTCATTCTTTTATACTGTTAATCATAACAATGTGAGAGTTGTTATGAACTCCCGCAACTCCCCCAACAGATTTAACGCAGGGCATTCCCCTCATCGCTAACTACCCCGGAATGTCGATCATAGTGGCGGCACACACGATTTGTTACTGCATCTCTCTGCCGTTCTTCCTGTCTTCGGTCCACTCACAGAGCACATACTAGTTCGGGCACGTCCGCTGATAGTGTTATTGTTTTGATTTAATGTCATTGGAGTATTACAGACTCTCGAGCTATCTTCCTTTACCCTTAAATTCAATTTTTCGTGTTGCTCAAGCTCGTTCAATTGACCTCGTCAGTATTCGAGACTGGCGATATTCAGATAACAACACCTAGCGAGTGTACCACGGTGACCGGTTTTAGTGAGACATGCATACAGTAGTACCCCCACTGCGCCATTGCTCTTTGTCCACTATCTTGGTCCTGTATCCAGTGTTTCCTGGCAATATCATATAACACCTTAAGATTAGTCGTAGTTTAATCTCATCAATTTCATAAACAATGTGTTATCATGTCACACTTACTCATTGGACATCTGCGTCAAACCCATGAATAATGTATCCGTTGGGTTTCCATTGTTTACACAAATGTGTACATCTGTCAGGCACTTCCACACACAAAGGAACCTGACGCTCATCTTCGTCATTTTCGCTGTGCCTGATATCTCCTGAAAATATATAACGGAGGTCCTCGTATGAGAGCTTCACTTCATTAGGATGCCTGTATAGGGAAAGCGGCGCCTCGAGTCTATGACTAAGGTAAGACGTCTTTCACACAATATAGCAAGAGTGTGAATTAAAAAGACTCTCCATTTCACAGACACAACTTTCATAACATCAGAGGCCTCACTATATCAGTTATAGCACATCCGTTTACTAAATATGATTGTATCAAATAATGAGAGTAAAATGCCTGGAAACCTACTAACGCGTACTCATTAATTCGGAGGAAACAGTCTTGAATCTTGGTGTCTTGACCAATCAGTGAGCCTGATATTTCCTGAATTCCGGTTTCCTCCCCGAGATTTTGCCTTCAAGCTAATAACTTCTCCTCATTCATAAAAAAGGAGGTCTTTGGCAAACTGAGAATATCGTCCTGTGTCCCTCACTAGTGTTAATTGTAAGGTTCGGAGCATACCTAGTCATTCCAACACATGCCTATTTAGACGCCTACTCCATTTTTCAACTGACACCAAACATGGTTTCCGCATGAAACTTCTACAGAGCCACAGCCTTACCCGTACTATTAAGGCTATTGCTAAGTTCATAAGCAACAGGAAACAGTGGACATTATTATCATGGGATTCCTGCAAAATTCTGATTTTGTTCTTCAAGAAAGGCTATTACAAAACTCAAACGTGTGGTATCAATGACCAAACCCAGAACTGGATCAGTAACTTACTCCAGCGCCGAGCCCAGCGTTTTGCTGCGGAGGCAAACATTCGCCTGGGCTGAATTGGACTCGGGTGCAGGGTACTGTGCTGGTGCCTCTACTTTTTCGCCTACATCAACGACTTCCAGACCACATTAACGTCAGCTTTTCTGATGTCTTTGTGGTAAGGGACTTCATATGAAATGAATCACTGGTCTTGCAGCGGGATCTCGATGCACGATACACAAAGAAGTGACAGATGAGCTTCGATGCTAACAAAGTGTTTTCGTTATGAGCCACTCCTATTCGGGCATTACTATAACAAACAAATTTAATGACCATATGAACCGAATTACTGCTGTTAACCGAACGTTGCGTTGTTATATGAGGAGGCTCCATGATTGCTCTCCCAGTTGCTAAGGCCTATTAGACTCTAGTGCGTCTCTCATTGGAATTTCGTCAAGTTGTGTGTAGAACCCGCAAACCGCTGCGTCCGCTTAACCCTAGAATCAGTCCATCGTAGGGTTGCTAATATCTGCCTGAAAGACTTCAAATAGGCCCGCGTTATGGTTCATACATTTGAGTTTTCAATGGTCACTTTTCAATTCCTATTAATAACCTCACCATCACCGGTCAATCGATCTTCTCGGCATAGCAAACACTAGATCCGTGTAGGCAGCGACCAAGGACTGGCACAAGTTCTCCGTTCGGCTTGTACACTGATTCTTTGAAGCCACTTCCACAATTTTCCCACTCCGCAGGCCCAGCCAAATCCTGACTACTTGGTTCCACTGTACGTGGCCACTCTCCCATCAAGATCAAGATCTGAGATGGCGTATGAACTCATTTTCAATGAAATGCGACACTGCAATCGTGAACGTCTGCGCACTTCGAAATATCGTCCACTACCACTTTAAACACCTCTCAACAGTCATCAACTCCACCAAGTATAATCACACCATAGCCATATAGTTTCTGACTTGATGGTGAGGAAAAAGATTGGCAATATATTTGGGAAAACAAAACAGATATTCCAAAAGATTGCTCCGATTTGTGGTTTTTGACGTTTTAGTTTACCGAAGTTGAAGTTCACAGATTTAGTTTTCCCATTGTGTGTAGCACGCTTCCCTGTTCTGGCGAAAGTTCTTCGCGTCGACAAATATTACCAGGTATGTATCACTGGCTACACAAGCACCAGTATGCGCTGACAGCTGCCAGACCCTGTTCATTCGACATTTTGAGAAGGAATTACTCTTCGTGCCAAAGATGGAAGGGTCCCACGGTGTCATCCCCCTATATGTTTCGATAGTTACTTTTACTAGTCCTTTTTGACTTTTCATGCTGTAAGTATTTTCCCTATTTGTCTACAGCCTTTTTGTCATTTGGAATGATGGTGGTAAGGTATCCCAGTTTACGTATCACCACGACGACACTAACAGTGGGAGTTGACTTTTAATTTCTTGCTTTCTTTGGAGGCTACCGACTCTGAAACTGAAATCTTTAAAACATTACACAACTCTGGTAATAGTATATCTCTTCTCTCAGGAATGCAGGGGTATGTATATATATATATATAATTGTGCGAACTGGAGTGAGAATTTTGGCATGAATGTGGGAGTGTTTATCGACATATCACACTGTCTGAATGACGAGATAATGCAACTGTCGATTGTGTTATATCCACATAACCACACTCCTCGTAGGTCAATTTCATTCTGCATGCCTCTCACTGCGCCATTGTGATCGTCATGATTTCCTCTCAAGTCGTGATTTATTCTCCTCCAAGCATGTCCAATAACACGATCTTGACGTTGAGGCCACAATGAATACTCTAAAGGACTCTTTTAAGCGAATGCTCCCCATATACAGATATATGCTGCACGATTGTCGTGGGCTGTAATTGAAAAGGAAATCCTTTTCAAATACAAATTACCACGTCATATTTCTACACTGCAAGATATTAAATTAACATTTCACTTCATTTTGCACGTCTTTACCATCAGGAGGATCAATATCAAATGTTTTCTCCCTCACCTCCAATCCTAATTGCCACGTCAATCAGGGAAGAAAATTTGATAATCCTTTGCAGTATGTTGATCCAACCACGCAACAGTTCGAACATGGACGTGCCAGGATTGAATAAACAACTTCGTCTGCGCCATTTTATCATATGCTGCATGTCATATACTTCGCAAATGGCAGATACTTGACATTGCATCGTCGATTTCCGATGCCGATAAAGTGGCATAATGCATAATGTATAGGTCCTTAACATGGCAACGAAAATTAAAATGCGCATAAACATCTGGACACAGTTTGACTCCAAACGTATGGGTTTTACGTAGAATTAGAACCGTCTTTACCCCTGCCAAAGCAGAAGTCACTTAATGTGGATCCACTTCTAGCTATTATTGGAAGGAATATACAGTTCTTTATGTGCTCTCCAGTTTCAATTAGTAATCTTAGACGAAACCACCACATACCATCCGTGGACTGACAGAGAAGTAATCTGCAATATTGGCTCGATTACACACAATCATCACGGGGACTGTTGAAAACACCAGCTCGTCTCGTATTACCTTCGTAAAAAAAATACAGTATTCATAATAGTGGAACGTGAACGGACTGTATTTATTGCGGAATAAAAGTACTCCCAAGAATGAAACACACTCTTAAATTCGTCGCTGCAATAGCGTGTTTTTTTTTGTGTTTTTTTTTTCGTTTTCAACAGTAAACAATTAACAGAGGAATGAACTGCTGTTAATATTCAGTTGGGACCAGTACTCTCTGGACACTACCAGTAGGTTTCTACGGCGCAAACTGCATGTAGCGTACTCCCATAGGGGAGTGGGCTGAGGCGAACCAGCAGCTGAAATGACACTGATGAACAGGCGCGATGAACGGAAAATTAGAGTTCGCCCAGACCGGATCCTTATTTGGATTACTCGGCTATCTGGCTGCTGATTTAACTATCACTGCATGTGGAAGGAGATCCTCTCACCTTTATTTGGTCTTCACCCTGCACCCTCTTAGTCCCGAACACAATCCCTAGACCGCTGGGATATTTTGTTGCAACGAATGAGTCAGTCAGCAAAATATTTACTCAGTAAATGGTTAAGCTATGCAGCATATTCGAAACTGCAACATTTTCGACTTTTGGCTGGTAATATATAAATTTCATATGTTCCAATCTGATGAATGTCACGTGACTTTAATAGTCAAATAATAACAAATGAAAAACATTGCAGTGAACGATTTATGATATGAAGCAATATGTGGTTTTTGACTTTTGGGATCTTACAAGGAAAGCTAATTCTGGGAACTGATTCAATGTAAATTGGGGATATTCGAATGAATATATTGGATGTAAATATTCGACATAAACTAGGTTTTTGCTAGTATCAATTCCTAATACATGTATTGGCCCCGGAAACCTACCGCTTTTGTCATGGGGAAGTCTGTTCACATGTCGACCTGTTCACCCGCAGGTCGGGGGATGCTCATGCTTCCATTTGTCAAGCACCTATGTGTAATCGGTGAACGTGACACGGAAATCTTATCATAAAGTGAAATTGGGAGTCACATACGCGTTATACTGGACAAAAACGCCTCCATCTTGGGGTTCGCGCAATATGTACTACCACTACCACCAACATAAAGCAACGCAGAACTACATGTACTGTAGTGAGAGACGTCTTGATTAGAGAAAGAGCGGGAGAGAAATAGAGCGGAAGGGATAGGGAGAGAGAGAGGATAGAGAGTATTGTTTAGTATGGGATCTTCATCGTCAACGAGAGGCTGTTATTTAGGGCTTATAAAGATGATGTCGTATGCTATTGTAGAGGGAATACTATCAAAAAAGGTTGGTATGATCATTTCACGATTAGTTACTGCTGTCTATAAAGTATTGGAAATGTTAGGGTCTAATGATGTACATCCTTATTTTTTGGGCAAAAGTGGGGACGAGTTCCATAGTTTCATTTTTGTCTGCTCACCTCGTAATATTTTGTTAACAGAAACAGTGTCAAAATTGGAACATGTAATTGCCAACCTATATATGTTATGTCATCTTTAAAAAGCAATTAGAGGAAGTAGAGGAACCAAGAAAAAGTCGATTCTTTTCTGGTATGGTGCCTTCGTTCATACATGGTATAAACGCATATAATTAAACCCATATGTTAATACCACGCTCAATCATACATAGATGTATGCTCACAAACACTGGTAACAGAAACCACATGCAGACACACGCACGTGAACCATATTCATGTTTGGGCATGAAGAAAACAGGAAAAACGAAACAAACAAACCTGAGGGTGTTGCAAGACACAATCATTATGCTGCTCGTTTTGGCAGGGCAATACCCTCGCTATTCTCCCACTATTTCCGAAGACACTCAATGAAACTTAGGGTACCAAGGCCCGGGAATTGTATCACCGGATCGCCAGATCGCGGCGGGTGGATGCGGCTAGGTGCCTCCCAGGTCAACCTCTCATGAGTGAGTGGCTCACCAAATTCCTTTATCTAGTCACTCGGTAAATCGAATAACCTTCCCCTCAATTTATATTCCGCTGGCTAACCCCCCCCCCCCCCCACACACCACACACTCATCGCCACCTCCCAACCATTGTCTCGGGCAGCTAAGCGCTACTGGCACATTTACGTGAGGCTTTAATAGGCCGGGGGGGGGGAGGGAATACGATTCAGGGGTATCCTCGCTGAGGAAAGAAACGAACTGGCAGTGGTGCAGAACATCCAAGAATCCTGCACCAGGTCCATCGAATAAGGCAATGTTCTTGGGTAGAACTTGCGACAATTTGCAAATTGCCTACCGGTAGTTCGTATACGCACCCAGGAACGGACTCGAGCGTACGAATATTCCCCAAATTCAAGTCGTCTATTGGTTGTAGCAGAAACACAACGAAAAGCGTTGCTGGAATTTCGTTTTATCTCGATATACGCATTATCCAGCGACATATGTATGATGCCACTAAATGTTTATGTGACTTACTACATAGTACAACATACTGAGTCCGGACAACACGCCTGCGTTTTGGCCGTTGACTTCGAATAATGTACGTTGAGGGTACATTATTTCAAGGGGGTGGGAGCGACCCGTCTCGTACTTTTGTCTCCCACTTAATAGTAAGGAGAACAATCCTAAATCTGTCATATTTCATCTTTCATATTAAAACATTCAAATGCGTTAATTCAGGTATAAGCGGAATTCTTGAAAACACATATAGGTCATGACATGTGATAGGACGCGTACATCTAAACCAGGACACTTCATTTCTATTGCCGAGTAAGGTCTGATAGAGGTCCAATCCCATCTACCGGTCAGATGTTCCTTGTGCCAGTCACATGGACATGCCCATCTCAAACCAGATGCTTTTTGGGACCTGAGAGGAACTTGATCACGACCGGCGCTGTATTAGCTGCTGCTATTATTGTGATTGTCTGATTGCGTATCGTTTCCCATGATCGGAGTAGCATCTGTAAAAGGCTGTGATCACTTCAGAGGGAAGGCCATTCAATCGAACAACCAGTTTACAATTGGCTTACGCCAGACTTCGTATTATCATAAAAGCAAACAGGTTCGCAAGCTTAAAATACAGTTTGAAGCTTATACGGTTTGCAGTTACGAAGTTTGTTAGTTTGTGAAATGTATTGTCCTTGAGCAATGGTGTGTCGTCCTACCGCAAATACACGATGACATTTGTCGAAGATGTACCTGGGCCTGTCGTGAGTTTTGTTAATCCATCGCTTATAGATGCTTTTTAAACTAATCCTGGTTGCTTTATAAAGTAGGATAAATTTTCTCTCGAATCCATTATCGGCATGGCGAAAATTATCCATACATTTTACGCATTCGCTCGAGGCATTTTGGCAATTTATGAATAAATAACTAAAATTCAACTTTCAGTTCCCCCTCCCCTATTGAGTCCCAGTTATGAATGCGATACGCGTTATAAGCGCAATACCATCAAGCTATATAACGTCATTACCCGGATGTTTCCTTCGTCGTCATATACAGTCATACGTAGAAATATCCACGCAAACTTGTGTTAGATGGGAACCCAACTGTACACCTCCTTCCACTCCATGGGGTTCCATTCTGAGCTGTAGCTTCGGTCACTAAGCCACGTGATCAGGGGGAATTAACTCCGCAAGAACATCTACAAATTACGATAATTTTACAGATGTTCACCGTGTGATATTCATTTACGACACAGCAATGGCAGTCGATCAGCCCCACTTCAATTACTCTCTGCGGGTAATGAAGGTCAGTTTCAGATGAGCTGAGGCTGTTGCATTCTTATTTGTACCCCTGTTTGCTTTATAATTTACGCGACGCGATCCGTAATTAAACTTCAGCAACAGAAGAGTTCAAAAGACTTTTCAGCTAATCTCAATTAGAGACGTACTCGTGAAGCTGGACGGCGTGAGATACGCGGTCCGGTCTATCTATTGAGTTGTAGAAGTCAGCTGATATGTCATTTCGGCCAAAACTACTGGTATTATATGACGTATCATAGGGTGTGTGAATTATGTTCATTGAATCGAACAGCAATCATCATTGATTTTTTGGTTAGATATCTAATTATTTCCTGGGATCACCCCAGTGTTGCCCTATCTCAACTCCACGTATTACACAACACTTTTCCGTTCTGGCTGATTTTCTTATAATTAGAGACGTTTGAAATGCATCCCAATTGCCTTAACAGATATACATAACGATAGGCTTCATTAGAAGGGTGAGGAAAGAGTGGAGATTCAGAATTCCTGGTATTTCCATATCACCTGAAATACTTCTCCAAACCATAGGTTGATACATGGAGGTTACGTCATCATACATATATATATATGACAGCGACTGCGAGCCCATGTCTCAATTGAACATGCAACCAAACAGAAGCCAAAATGGCGGGTAAAATCCACATTTCGCAGCTTCAATGGATCACCTAAATTGTCACGCAGAAGACCAAACCGTGGTTCAATCTACGTTTCCTTATCATACGTGTACTTGTGAAGGAGGAAGTCGACCACATTTCCGGCAGTGGTTCAAAAAAAGAGAAACCTGGCCATCTGAACATATCAAAAATATAAAAAAATAAAGGCTTGCGTTCGGAGACAACTGCCTGATAGACTTCACTCAACTATGGAGGAGGGCCTCAGCATAAGAGTAAGGAGACCTATTATCGTTAGGGATTTTCAACCCAAAACAACATCTGGGTCTGCCAAATGGGAATTTGAAGGACCCTCGAGGGCTCATTGATTATCCTCTCGTCCTTTGTGTATACTATGGAAATATGGGGGGATAGTTTCCTTAAATGAGAACCAGACACAGAAAACAATGGGGGCTTGGCGTTGAGGTTGGCGGTCAATTAGAGACATCGCTAGACAGTATACCAGCCGAACTTTTCGTCAACTATGCTTGGAAATGACAGAGCATTCTGTGGTATATGATGGGATGCGTGGCTACGCACCCCCTCCTCGTAACGCCTATGGGTCAAGTCCCAGGTGACCTGTCCCCCCCCCCAACCCGGGGTGTGTTCCGATGACGACGATTTTCGCGACACAGTCGCTACTGACGATGACTGACGACCAACCGTCACTTCCAACTGAGCAGCCTCGGAGCCAGGAACACCACAAGTAGAGGATGTTCATGTATTTACCCCGTTGTTTCAGTATTTCCCGCGTGATCAGAACGAAGCTTCGAGTAGTTGGCTCCCCCACAGTGATTCTGGTCTTGCAGGATTTCCGCGTGGGATTGCAACATTATCACTTAGTTCTTCATTTTACGAAGAAGACGCAGCTGCCTAAAATTTAGGCCTACAGACTTACATCCTACAGAGAACACTAACCACAACCCCTGCCGAATTCCGTTAGTTGGGGCGAGAATAAAAAGTATTGCTGATGTGCACGTTTCGAAGGTCTGAAACTAAACTGAAACTTCCCGGGAGGCTTCAACCCCAAGCTATCTTTCCAGTCTTTTCACCTGTTCCCCTAAAATCTCTCCAGTGTGTTAAAAACGTACAATTCAAAGTATTCTTGTCTACATTCATTATTTTGGTCCAATGAAGTCACTAGGCTTCCCATTTCTGAGGATGAAATTGCCTTATGAATTAATCAAATGAAATCATAGGTAAAAAAAGTCACGTTCCACACTCCCACTGACCTTTTGGGTTTATTTAAGAATAATTCATATGTTTTCTAATGGGGAGCTACAAAATATCTTTCCGCATATATACATCACACAGATAATTGCACAACGAAGCGCAATCAGAGCACTTGTCGGGAGACCTTGAAACTACACGCGCTTTAAGGTAAACCTTCTTACGGGTTCGAAAAGAATCGTTGTGCCCCAGAATAAATGAATTTTAATAAATCGTTTTTATTATTAGAGAGCTGCAAAACAAATTATCGTGAATACTTTACGCGCATTGGCGTTCAAGGCACTGTTAAAGTTGAAAAATATTATTGATTCATCGTTCATTTAACTCATTTCGATAGGATTATTCTTGTTAAGGCGTCTATTGTCTTCCCTAATGATTGTTCGTCTATTCGCTGGGCTGCTGATCCTGTTGCTAATCACGTCTCGTCCCATGTTTGCCATCTGCGGTCGATAAAGTCATCAGGTGTGTTCTTATCGCAAGTGGGTAGAATAGAATAATACATATGATTAAGGTGGCGTTCGCCTGTCTATAAAATGGAAATCAGGCTCTATCGCTCAATATGAGTTTGCTGTGTCCTTATTATAATTACTCAAGAAATACTTTTCACAAGTTTCGAGTCTAGAGATAACCTCTGAGCGATAGATGATTGATGAGAGCCAATACATTATGAACCAGTACTCGTGAAAAAAAACAAAACCATGCATGAAGCCTTTCGAAAAAAAAACCAATCATAACAGAACACCATACCTGGTACTTTTTCACTGGTGGAACATAATCAAACAAAATGTTACACTGACTTAACGAATGTCAGTCTGATTCCAGTTTTGTTCTGCAGATCATCAAATTTAAATGAGGGCATTATATTGTCGAAGACACTAGAATAGTCCGTATATTAACTCATTTTCTAACGCATGTAACAAGTGCTCTTCGAAACTGATTCTTTCGAGTTCCTTGTAACTTGAGCAAACTAACCTCTTCCGAAATGTACACAAGAAAGTTAGTCGGTATTGGGATTATAAATGATCAAGAGCAGTCCAGTAAATACGTGCATACATAGCTGGGGTATATGACCAATACATTTGCAACACATCACTAGGTTTAAGCTCACAGGACCTCCGGGCAGGGGAGCATGAAATAAAAAGGGCATTGTCTACCCTTGTCGGAAATTCCTGAAAATATTCGTGCAAAAAATGCCATTTAAGAAAAAGTTCAACATGTAATCTACAGATGTCATAATATTATTATAGAGACTATCCTAAACGCATTGTTCGGTATAAGTTGTTGGAGATCCTTCACAGTCCGGGAGATGGGTCATGAAATAGGGGAAATGAACAGAAGTAGGGAATCTGTATGCGATTAATTATGCTAACGTCGTAATGGCGAATATTGAATGGCCGCCGCACAGTCGTTTGCGAATAGTGGCTCAAATAACGAAACGATAACCTGATACCTGACGGAACCAGAACTTATGGCTATTATAAGCTGCACTATGCTACGGCGCGTATATAGCTGTTTTGATTGATATATTCTTATTGTGATCATAGCGATGCTATCACCGGCAGCAACAGTCCGAATTACCCCTCCATTTTGACCTCGCATCCACTGCGAATAGTTAGTCCGTGAATATTTTCTTTCAGCTTCTATGAACACAATAGACTTCTCAATTGGCATTCATTACAGTGCCATTGTGACCACCTACTGTCTATTAATTGACAGAAAAATAATTAGCTTGCTAAAATTACACGCGCAATACCAAACATCAGTATCGTACTTCATTCCAACTCTGCTGGTTTCATAATTACCCTTTGAACCTATGGTAACCTCGAACATATTTTTACAACCCCAAACCATTGCCATAATGGCTGACAAAAATACATTGATGCGTGTATTCACCATTATACAGTGTCACTAAGTAATACGACCTTTCTAGAAAAGTCATCCAAGTTTCTGACCCGTGAGTAGTCACAGTTCTTCCTCCTTTTTCATTCCCCGGTTCCCGTAGGCGTGGCGATTGTGATATCTACGGTCAGCATTCCCAGCCTGATGTATCATGAGACGACTCATGGTCACCCTTACGTATATAATCTGAATAAATCACATTAGTAATAACCACGGGCGCCGCTATAGCGTTCAACTCAACTTGCCTGTCCACAGGAATAACTACAACTACAATACGTACTTACCATAGTGATGTATCACTAAACTTCGGCTGACGAAGCCCAACAGCATCTCAAACCCGCACCCATGCTTTAACCTTTACAGCAATAATTTTCGTTCAACCCTGGGACTAGGACTTGTAACCTAGGCCTAGCGTTATTGTTAGGTTGTACTGGCGTTTACTTCTCAGTTCGTTCAACAAGTTTCTAGTTCTTTCCACTCGGCGGCGAGTAACGCTTCTTCTTGGCTCCACATGACGTGACCAATGCAGTTTGATAGCCTATAAAACAAATCATTCAGTCCTCTGACATCAATATTTACTTTTTCCTGAATTTCATGGATTAGTACTTGAACAGAAAGAGTATTTGATTAACATCAGTATTATTTGATATGTGCCAATCATTTTCAACCGAAATAATCCCGTTTTAAGAACCTTGCAAGCGTCGTTATCCTGATGGACCTCACCCAAATAACGAACTAGCTTACCAAATAGGTTTGCTGTATATCTAATGGCAGGTACAACAACCACCTGATTGTTTAATATTAAGTCGGGGAGGGATTCAGCGATTGCACTTGCTTTATCTAGAGATTATTAGGCATGGGGGATATTTATCGCGATCAATGAGAGCGCACTGATTCATACGCGATTCCTTAATCCACACTTTCATGCCAGATTTTCGATCACCTGACTCTGATGGGCCAATCACATTTCCAAATCAGGATTCCGACCATAGGAATGAACACCTCAAATTCTGAGTCTTAAGTGCGCAGCATTTTGACCCATTACACATAGTTCACAAGCTGACCTTATCGCACCATCAGTTTTGTCTCATCTACAGATTTTCCACTCCCTGGTCGGTAACTGAGGCCACCTAGTAATGTCCCCTAAAAAGCTAATGTAATGTTCCCTAAGTTGGTTCAGAAAACGGAAATTCCCAGAACGCGTAAACTCCCTTGACCAGTTGACTGTAAGATGTATTTCAATTAATCTGCAGTGACCAGGGTATGTTTGCTGTCATGGTTGCAGAAATGATTGGGAAGAGGTTTTGACGTAATTGGAGCCTCTGCTCTGAGGCACACATGTGTTTTGGCTGGAGTAGACAAATACATTCGAAAGTACGTTTGCCCGAGTATTAATACTCACGTATACAAGTTGAACGAGCAATCGGTGCAAAAATAAACCTGATTGCTGGACCTGTATACCTTCTGCCATCTATGTGCTTCATTAAGTGTGTATCAAGTATCCACATCTACAATTAAGACCTGAAAACAAAGGAAGCATACTTATAATCCTTGTTCTATGATTATTCGAGTAACAGAATATAAAAATAGCAACGTATATTCCCTCCGGATGTTGCCTGATTAACGAACCAGCTAATTGAATAGCATCAACTGCTTTCTTAGGTACCTGATGCTTATCAAGTACCGAACATTTTCCATACAGAGTTTTCCTTCGTTTAACTTAATTTTACGTCATTATCCGAAGTCAGCTGCTGGCCTAACCTTATGTATATAGTACGGTACCACAACAAGGACAAAGGCCAAATAATATATAATATTTCCAATTTTATAATTCAGACATGAACTCGAACACATTTTTTTTTTTTTTTGAAAAATACAAAAATGTGAGAAGAATTTCTCCCAAACCTTTTACAATGTTGTCTCTCTGAAAATACACTCGCCCTTCGTTGAGAACCTCAACCTTTACTCTGATGCCCTTAGTACCTACACACTAATTCTCCTCCTTCACTTCATATCTAGCATTTTACCCTGTCATTTACCTTGTGCATGTGAGGAAGTTATTTTGGTTTTCACTAACAATAGTTGTTTGTAGTTGCACTAGTACCTGGATCTGAACCAATATTCAGTTGGGTGGTTGGTTCATGCTTTCGTTTTGTCACACCAGGACTGCCGTAACTATTTTGTGTGTGCATTGCTTACCACCTGTTTAGTTTTTTTTTTTTTTTCAGTGTAAGGGTATGAAATCTTGCGACTAGACTAGCCATTAGTGCTAGGCGATTGAAATGTATCACTGTATCAATTCAGCGGGATACGGAAAACAGAACAAATCAAATATTGACGTGTTACCTATGTTCTAGGGTTATGGTTAGGTTAAGGACATATAGATCGAAAGGTAGCATATCGGATCAATATTGATGTGAAGTATGTGCATTCTGACGAGATTATAGTAGGAAGAGTTTTCTTTTATATCGCAAGCCAATTTTCCTGGTATGAAGAAAACTCAGTACTGAGGACTGATGATATGGAACAATTGTCCATAAAATCTGCATGACCCGGTATCGTTGAGTGCTATCTCCAAAAACTTGGAGCAGGTGGTGATCCCTTGCAGATACCATCCTGAAGATGAAATGTGAAGAAAGGGGGAAATATCAGTTGGAATAACAATAATTCAACAGAACCCCCACCTGTTCATCACCAGCAGCTACTGTCTATTAAATTAAGAAAAAAATAATTAACTTGCTAAAATTACACGGAATACCAACATCAGTACCGGTACTTGCTAACTCTGCTGGTTTCATAATTAACCTTCTGAACCTATGGCACCCTCGAACATATTTTACAACTCCGAACCAGTGAATGAATGGTTGACAAAAAAAAAAAAAACGTAAGGGTAGGGTATGAAGTCTTGTGGCTGGACTAGCCATAAGTGATTGAAATATATTATTCACGTTCATTATGGTCTTCGCTGGCGGCTTTTGTGTTAAAGCAGATGTAGAGATTCGTACACTTAGAAGACCATAAAGTTTAATTTAACAATAAGATAATGACAAGTCCAGTCATTTATGACGTCAAGGCCAAAGCGAATATCCAGTTCGGATTAATTTCTTTCAGCTCTCTGTGAACAAATTATGACTTTCTCAAATTGACATTCATTACAGTGCTATTGTGAACTTTTAACTTGACGCGAGACCTTTCACAGAAATACAGTCTATCATCTATAATTTATTCAGCATTATACCCAGCAAACCGTGGAGCCACTTTGAAATTCTGAACCCTTGGGTTAACGTCCTTATCTATTCATATACACCCACGTTTGAAGTGATTGTTATTAAATCATGTTTTCACAAGAAAGTAAATATATACAATATATTGTGTTCCTTCTTTCTCACTACCTGCACTCTTTTCTCATCTACCTTAACCACTGGCTGACTCGAAGAGGTCTCAGCATGTGGTTCGATATTCGTGAGAGGAAGGGTCGAGTGTTGCCTTAAAATGTCACAGCACTGACACCTACTGCAAGTTGCTGTTAATAATAACACTATGAATATCATAAATTATTAGTAGTGGTAACTAACGCAGCTTTCCGAGTCAGAGGGGGCGAGACGATCTATCCCGATTTTTGCATTTTTTCCCGGCGTTTCCCCCAGCTCACGGAAGTGATGAGCGTGAAGGGGGGACCTCCAACTCTGTGGTGGCGTAAACAAATATCACCTTACCCTCATTGTCCTCAGTGTCATTTTGGGCCCACTTTGATTATAATAACTGTTTCCCAACTTTACTGCATTTTTTCTCCTTTTTTTTCCTATTTCCCCCCCCCCCCTCCCCTCCTCTATTTCCCGTTTATTACCCTTCAATTTCTCGTTTCCGAGTCTTCGATTTCCCGATTTGAAAACCGGGAGAGGTTGTAACCTCTAACTCTCTGGGGCGTAAACAATAGGCTTCTCTGTGCCTCGCCATACTCTCATTACCCTCAGTTATTTATTCAATATTTTCTCAACTTTACGGGATTTTGTTTTGTTTTCCCACTATATTTCAATTTTTTTCCTCTTCCCTCCTTCTTCATTTCCGTTTTTACCGTTCAATTTCCAGTTTTTTTGAGCCTTCGATTCTCCATTTCGCCCTTTTCATATTTGTTGGGGGAGAGGGAGGGGGCAACTTGCCGATCGCTTACCCGACGATACATTCCTCCTGCACTTATCGTTCAACGACCTAGGTTGCAGTAACGACATTCAATTGAAAACTGAGGAACAAATGGATACACGCTATTATGGTCTGTTGATATCGAAATCACAATATATCTAGTTCAGATAAACCGGTTGGTAAAACGCATAGGAACAAGCTTATCTCTCCGAATGACGTACACACGAGGTACTTTCTCTAATGGAGTATTTTCTGTTAGTATCGGATCCTGCTATATCTCTGCCAGTAATGCTTTTGATATATCAAAGAAGGCGTTTGTTTGTGCCAAGTATTAACTCTACAATTACATTCCTTGCAATCGTGAAATATAATTTAAAAAAATCTCGGAGGCCACGCCCGTCTTGTAGTCTGCAATTTATGTTACGCACATACAGAATGCGGGCAATTCTCATTGAGACTTCGAAAAAATATTTCCTCTATCCTACTGCCAAATTAATTGTGCCCAGGGCCGCCACAAAGCTGACCCAGGTTCTGTCTGGGCTGTACATGAATCTTATTTGACCAAAAACAATAATCGAATTGTGAGGCAATTCGTCCGTGATCTCGACGCTAATCCATTTATACACTCTTAAAAATGTTGTGTAACTAGCACACCTATCCCGGTGCTGTGTGAGAAATTACACAAACATCATGTTTAATCTGCACAATGTGTGTATTTTTTACACAACCTTCACACATGTTGTGTCATTCCTTACACAACACTGGGATAAAATTTTCAAGAGTGTATAATGCAACTGCTAATAGAATATGCAATGAAAGTGAAACAAAAGCACGTAACATCATGAGAAACAAGATATTTACGAATCACGCACGAATAGGTGATTTAATGCTAATATGAATAGGATGTTGAACTGCAAGTAAAACATGCTCACCAAGTTACCCTTGTAACAAGTTGGGATCATTCATCTCTATTATAAGCAGCTTAAAATCTGCGCAAGCTATAGAGGTTTTCACCGGAGTCTTCCAAGAAGCAAACCTCTTAAACAAATGTTCCGCTAAGCCACACGATAATCATCATTTGACCTTATAGTTATCAGAACTGACAGATGGAACCTCGATACCCAAACTGTCAGAGGGTTTTCCATATGAAGCTTTCAACGAGGATAAAATGGCTATTGGTAATCCTGCTAAGGCAAAGATTATCATTGGACGTAGTGAGCAAGATGTCATTCCGTCTTATGGCAGTGATTGAAGCGGTCAAGCTCGCATCCTATTTTGAATACCCCGGGAGCCGGCAAATTCGAGTTAGCCCTTGCCATTCAATACCGAGGCAATTATACATTTTACAGAGCAGAGCAGACAGATACACCGCATCCCCAAAAATGGCAGGTGTACCTCGATTTCAGTTAGCTTGGGATTTAAATCACAAACATGAAATTCCACAGAGAACTTACATAACGGCCCACAGCAACATATTCAGGTGAAATTTCTAAATAATACATGTATCACATAATCAGACCACATACATTGAGTCTTACAATAATGATATGTGGAAATTATATGCCTAACATTAAGTATTAGTGATGTCCACTAAAACTAAAAAAAAAAACTAACATAGGATAAGGTAAGAGGTATTTATTATATAGATATGAATAGAAACTAATGAATGGAATTGAGTTCCTATATTACATAGCTATGTTTTCATGTCTTGTTTTATGAGTGTGCCATTTATTCATTCCGGACACTTGTACATTGTATATTCATGATACAAGTTCTTTCACGGTTAATCTTTAAAAATTTCACCGCTTATTCTTATCGCTAATGGTTTTTTTTTAAACTTTTTCTTTTGGTTTTTTCAATACCCATTTTCAAGAATTTGTCGTTCCGGTTTCAGGTTGTCGTACCCAAAGACCGTACTGGACATGCCAAACTGGCGGCAGACAGTTGGCCGACTGTGTTTTGAATATAAATTACCAAATGGATGCCCCAATTATTCCAAAGGTTATAAACCTCCTAATGTCAAGCTTCATTTCGAAAGGAAAAAGTGGAAATAATTGGAATGATGTCGATTGCAAAAATTGATTTTAATGATTATCAAATGATTTTAAGTCGTATAATATCGGGAAAGGCACGAAAGGAGTGCATATCAGGTGGTAAACCCAGAATGGGATTAATCGGAATTAGATCTTCTCTTACCTGGATGATTTGTCATTGATAAGCATTTGTTACGCGTGAGGACACTACACCAATGACGCTAACACATAATACAGAAGGAAGGGATACAACGTATTCCAATTCAAGATAGGCGAGGGAAGCTGTTAGAATTGCGCCAGCCTAAAGCCTTGTACATTCAATTGATTTAACTTCATTTTGTTATTAATTTTCATTTATATTCGTAAAAACAAATGATTAGAATAATCTACAAAACAGAGTGGAGTCACATTGAGGCATGGTTGCGATGACCTGGCATATGTTGAAAAAGTCTGTTATCGCAGGAGCATTAAAAAATACCACAATAGACTGTAAACAGATGAGGGTACATTTAATCCTTAAGTTTAGGCTTCAGGGGATGTTGAAATCTTAAAAATGGAAAATTCACAGTGTTCGTATAAAGGTCAAACTGAAATGTCATTACAAAGCAGACGTTTATGGTGGGTTCAATCGAGACGATGGTGTACCCAAAGCTAAATGGGTCTGGAAAAGGGCCCCCCCCCGGGGCCCGGGGGTTTTTCCACCTATCGAAGAAAGAAATGAAGAGACTGTCGCAGACCGTGGGAACCTGTAACACGTGTTCTAATTGGAATGTTATGAGTTTAGGGAATTCGTGAAGTATGTCGGTTTCTTGGACTACTGATATTCTATAATCAACTGCTTAGAGATTCGAGTAGACAATGTAGTCGGGGAACTGGAATTCGAAGTCAACCAAAGGAAAGCAGGGTAAGGGAGCTGTTAAGTCGATATAGGGGGGGTCGGCGAAACCAAAGCGTCAGATCCTGTAGATAATGAATCGATGACTAAGGTTGATCACATGCTTCGTGCATCCAGACGATCAAGAAATAATTAGCAATACTACCTATATAGTTACCTGGACAAAGTTGATGGGATTTCCACCAATTCCCTTTTGATTATTCGTTTCCCAAGGGAGGTTCAGGCGAGTCCAGTGGCGTAGTGAGATGGAGAGTGTGGGTATGTCCACCCCGATAATCGGTTGCTGTTGGCAAATTCGGGTTATGTCCTGAAAGAGAGACGGAGGAGTTGGGAGGAAAGATGAGTGAGCGAATGATGGAGAAAAGAGGGAAGCTTAATAGAGAAATGGGCGAAGGAAGGCTTCTTTATCGGTAACGTTTTTAGGTCTGTACATTTGATAAACTCATTCCACCAATCCAGTCCAACCACCCGACGCCAGCCATTGAATACCTGTCCCGCAAATAACTAAATATCATCGCCCGCCATTAGCATAGCTAGAGACGGGCAAGCTATAAATGAGTGCCAGAATCGCAGCAACTCAGTAATGGGATTACACGCCTCCGCATCTCGCGAAGTCGGAGGGTTCCCGGCGGCTCAGGCTACGGCAGCTGGCTTGTCCATTACTATAATCCATTTCGCAAAAGTTTCCGACTAAACTGACTCAACCTCCGTGTGATTTTTCAAACCAATGACAAATGTAAATGGGTAAGAGATGGTGACAGTAGCGTTACTTAGCTCCAGTAATGCCGGGATTCATAGATGCCTTCGTCTGTGAAAATCGCCAATTTACGTGCACTAAGCGGGGGCTAGTGTTTAAATAAGTTATATTTAGTTTGCAAAGATGGACATTGGTCCCACAGAAACCAAAAATTCATAAATCACGGCAAACAACGCTGATAGGCGAAATAGAGCACATTACCACGCGTATGCGGATGCGTATCACCGCGAATGAATTCTATGGATTATCTCCTTAAAAGCCAGCAACGACGATAGGCTGGGCTGCTGCTTTTTATGGTCTTTTCGCATATACTTATAGTGTTTTCTCTTCTAAAACATACATTCGTTTCGTGAATATGGTGATTTCCACATCGAGCCCGGATACGCCTACGCATCTATGGAATCCCGGCCTTAATACGGCACGTAACTGTGAACTGATCGTCCATTCGACAGTAGCCAGAACGGTGTCATCTGTGGAATGCTCAATATCTGCATATGATCATGCACTCATCATACGAATCTTTGTTCCTAATTTCAAGTTCCGATTTGTATAATCTACTTTCCCAATATAAGTACCGGTATTCTTTTTACTTCTTTGTCCCATTAATTCTTCCTTCTGCCCACTGGCATGAAAATAATATCGAAAAGGAAATTCTACTCTGCCGAATTTTACCTAAAATATGCACCAGATTGCATCTAAGGACGTTTCAAAACTGAACATTTTCCGAAGGGGAAAAGGACACACCGTTAACCCCTCCCCCCTTTCAGCTCACCATTTACAGGTCTGTCGGCAAATCAGAACACCCATCAACAACCCCCCCCCCCCACCCTCCCCCTCGCTGATAAGTCACTATAATGATACTGAAATTTTGGTTGATTCTTTGACAGTTTCAAAAAAAACAATTTGTTTCATTATTATCCATGTTATTATTATTCAATCGTGTTGTTTTCAAGTTTTTTTTCGCTATTTCGGTTGTTTTGTCTTGTTACGCCTTTAAAACCACGTGGATAGTAAAAAAAATATGTAGGTTCGAAATTACATGAAATGAAATTATCCGAATAGCTATTGGATTATTGAATTGCATGGATTACCACTTGTCTGGCAGGGTTGGTTTCCCTTTCCGAAGAACCTATTTCTTCCGGGGACGTGGAAGAAACTGGAAGAACCCGGAAGAAACTGAAAAAATCCGAAGAAATTGACATATTGGTGGAACTGCACGTACTGTGACTATAAAGCTGATACAGATAGTTCACTATTATCTCATGAAAAGTAGTGTTCAAAAGACATTTGTTTTTCCATTATAATTTTGGCAATTTTGGGCGCAAGTAGTACATAAGAGAGAGAATTAAATGTACTAAGGCATTAACCAGAATTTTTGAAGAGGCTATGAGTAGCTAAATGTGTCATGTAATGAGTTGGAATGACTGGTCCAGAATTCAAGCAAAGAAAATAGCAAAACACTATATCTGTTATTTTTATTCTTTGAACTAATGGCCAACTAGGAGGTATCAATTAATTGACAGCTCTGCAGCAACGGCATATAGATACACTATCAGAATTAATTTGAACACAGCTATTTTCATATTTTCACTCTTAAATCCATATATACCCCTTGATATATACAACACTCAGATATGTAATCCTTGTAAATTTTTGTTGTTCTTCACGAAATCCCTCAATATGAATGGTTTAACCCCGTTAGCATAACATTAGATCAATATAAAAAAGGCATACTTATACAGTAAATATATGCCAGAAAATCATGGTTGCTCTCGTATGGGTAATTGTAGGGCATGAAATGTGTTTTCAGTTGTGGAAGCTTGCGGCAAACATTACTGTATGCCACATGATTGGTTTCGCCTTTATGTTATAATGGACACTGAAAAGGGAGAATAGAGTAAGTAATAGAGTAACATGGGTCTGTTTAGTTGAAATAACCACAATTATGAAAACAAATGTTCAATTGTCCATTTATAATATATGAAGAAGATACAGGTTATTACTATGCTTTTTTAACAACTTTCCCCAGAGGAAATTAGTTTTTCGTTTGGCCGAAGGAAATTGGAAGAAACCTATTTTTTCCAGGCGGAATAAACCGCGGTTTTTTCGCACGGTTTTTTCCAGCCGGTTTTCGTGGCTGCTTGGAAATGCATCCAAAACGAATCCGGGAAATTTCTTGACGTTTGCCTTCGTTCCTAATCAGCCACTACTTAAAGGGGGGCAAAGTAAGAAAAAAAGAGGAGGGAAACATGTGCATGCATTCAAAAGAACTAATCAACAATCACGATTAGGATTACAAATCGATTACTGTGATACTCAGTTACCTACCTTCAAGGAAACAGCCCACGAGGATAATAACATGGGTGCATCAGCCTGCATGTAAAATAATGTAGCGAGTGACAGTTGTCTGGACGACTAAATGTTTGCCATCCGTGGGATTAATTGGTGCAGCTGTTGACAGGAGTAGCCTGTTATTGGGGCTTCGGAAGGTAGAGATATAGAGTCGGGACGAAGGGACATGACGCTGACGCAGATATATAAGTTTTTCACATCCTTTTGTCAGGATTCAGTATCTCTTTCCCAGTGAGGGACGCTGTATTTGTTCTGACCTAAAGATTACGCGTGAGAGCACGAAGCCAAATCTATGAGAAGGCGTTACGATTTTGAAGTGCTTTGGTATGACCCCGACCAGGATTATTCAACGATAATGATGATAGCCACGTCGTTGAACCTGGAATTTGTATATGCTCTCTCCTACCACGTGAAATCTGACACAAATAATTGAGCTAAAATCAATTGGAATAAATAAATCAACAAACACCGAACGAGGGAGCGTGTGGTGGTTCACTCGTGACAGGGGGCCCGTGGCGTGGGAATCCAGAGATTGTTGGTACGGTATCAATAGAGTACTGCTCGCAAGTAGGATGTTGTGTGCCACTTCTTCACATTGCGGTTCACACCGTTTTTACCCCTCCTCCAAATTATCGTCACACGTCTTTACTCCTTCCGTAACATTGCCGTCATAATTGTTTTGCTTCCTCCATCACATTTGCGGTCACAGTTTTGACCACTTTCTTTGTCATATTGCGGCTTCACACTTTTGATATTCTCCCTTCAAATTGCGGTCATATTTCATTGCTACCACTTGCACATTGCCGACCCTCTTTCCTACTCGCTTACAATTGCAGTTCACACTTACATATTCTTCGACACCAGAGAAGCATTCCTTATGCATTGTTTCAAAAACAGGGTTTCAGTAACTGTACATATGCCTTTGTTTGATCGCTGTCTGTCATATATACCGGTATCAGAAAAGCATAATGGACAACGCCAAAATCATTTTGCAATTGGTCTTGAGAGAAACGTTCGAGATTAATATAATACCTATATACCTGTTATCGGGAAAGAGAAGGAAGAACTAAATGTGTCATAATTAATTAGGATTTTTAAATGAACGATTGTACGTAATGCATTGTATATTGAGATTTAACAGTTTCATTACAAACTGATTCTCAGTTGCTGCTGTTTTCCAAATATCATATTTTATCTGGGATAGTTCATTTTTATTATATATTTCTTTAGCTATTCGGATAATCAGTCGTTATCCTAATGTGATGTTCATTCAGCGGCGCTCAAGACTTTCCTGTAGCCAAATATTGGTCAAATAACGGATTTATGAAGCAACGAACCCACCCCGCCCCCAAAGACAACAGGTCCATTTTGGTTTTCTATGTGTTTTTCGACCAAACTAGCTTAACTTTGGACTTTCCACGATAAGTCGTCAGCCACCAGAGCCCAGTCAAATCAAGACAATTCCGAGAAATTATTGTGTGAAAAATGATAAACGAGGAAAGAAAATAGCCTTCGTTTTAGATCTTCTCCAGGTCGATTAGAAAGTGCCATATAAAGATCAAGTCCTTCAACACTGGTGGGTTGCAGTGTCCGTGCATCCACTCGAGCATCGATAACAAATGATGAATGGCACAGCTAGCTCATAAGTTTATTATTGACTGCTTCCGGGTGATAGAGAGACCCCAGATGAAGAGAAAGAGCCCCCCCCCCTCCCTCTTCGAGCCGGGGAGGAGGAGAAGAATATAGATACACATTGATAGCTTGTAACCCCCCCATCTCTGTTAGTGGTCTGCCTACTGCCAAAACATCATGAACTCGTGTTCGCGTCCATATAAAGAGGGATATCAAACCATGTTCGCGTCATCACAGATCACAGGCGGTGACGCAACCACCCAACATAGATGGAAGTCAAAGTTCTGACTAGTGAATCTCAGTCGCCCCTAATTACAACAATGAATATAAAGGCTTTAATTTCAGTACTAATTTCAGTACGCAAGTATAACCTTGGAGAAATCATCTTAACATGTCGATCAACACAATAACTGTCATAGTTGTCATTTTGCATACAAAAATGTAGGGCATATATCGGTCAGTACGTCTCCTGAGTAATCCCGAGGCTATCAGTATTAGATTGACTCAATTGTCGAAAATATTCAGATATGCTATATGGACCATATTACTTCATTTGGGCATCAATCAAGAGAATTGGGGTCTGATATACGCATCCTCGGTTATCACATGCTGAATCATAGGATATGACTATAAATGAGATTCAAAATTTCCGTCATGACCACACACATGAAACTGGCATATTTAAGTATAACTGCGAGATATGCCTTACACAGAAAAACAATGATGTTTTCAATATCGAAGAAGTGCATGTGTTCCAGACGCAAGAAGAGTATAAACGCCAAGGTTAATCTGTCTTTTTTATGACTAGACATTCCTCTGATATATCTAATAATCCCAGCACGGGTATCGCACCATCCATGCCCTCGAATGGACTTAAAACTCGATCGTGCTCTTCGCTAAAACTTACTCTCTGTATTTGTTACGTAACTCGTGCCAGCCCATAGACCATACGCGAAAGTACGAGAGATGTGTCGCTCGGCGCTAATATAGTAAAAAAAAATGAGTTGTGTGGTCATTTCATTTTCTAACCATTCAATTTATAGTCACCCTTACCTGTTTCCGTTGAACAGACTAACTATGGGAGAATATTTTTTAAATTGCTAGAAGTATTTGTATTCAGTTAATTTTTAAAATAGCTGTCGAGTAGTTGAAGGCGAGAACTCGTTTGAGGAGCGATTTCATTAACGCTGGCCACAGGTCAGGGGGGGTTGGGGCACCTGGTTCCACCATTTGGTTTGACATCGTTCGTCAATTGAGTGTTGAAAGAATTGAATATGATGATAAAGAAAGTCGTTGTCCCGTCATTTTTCGTTTAACTAAAATAAATAGTGGAATATTTATGATTGGGAATAATAAACACTATTCGGGCTTTCAATTTGTAAATAAACCGGTATGACGTCATGACAGGAGGACAAATTTGAGGTTTCAACCTTTATTATGAAGTCATACGGTTTTATTCCACAAATTTTCCGGCATGGCACGTTAGCGACAAATGGAATAAACCTGTTATAGGTCTCCGTCCGCAATTCTAATGCGTCAGAGACAACTCAGAATGTGACCATATTTTCATTCGTGGGATATATTCTCTAAAGTAGTAAAAACTGTTTTTAACCAATCGTCACGTCGTCAGGGATATATTACTACATGGGCTGCTATATCATCTCGTTACTTTTGCTACGTGGTTCATCTGCATTATTATGTACAGCAGAAGAAGTTAACGACCCCACAATGCGAGCCTAGATGCTCAGTGCGTGGACCGTAATCGATTTGGGGGCACGTTGTATGGCTGTCAACACGACATTACGCAAACACTACAGAAGTACAAATATTTGCGACCACTTCCGTCCATGTATTATTTGTAAACATTCAATATCATTCATGGGGTGGCACAGGCGATGCACGATCACGAACCTTTCTGTTCGTTTCGTACAGTCTCCAATGAGGGGATGGTTTCAAATCGGACAAGACCAAATGTCATATGAAATTCCTTGAATTTAAAAAGGGGGCCCGATCGACTACCACTGACTCAGGATGATAATACTGGTGAGACGTTTCGCTTGTATGGGCAGATAAAGACTAACCCACGCCTACTGCGTCAGAAAACGCGAAACAAAAACGTCGTTTTTCTGTGTGCGTTGAACAATCCAAGCATGTTTCGAAATGTTCCTGGGAAATTTCTAAATTACTAGGATATTTCGCCGTTAATGTCATTTAATGGCGCCTCACAGAGTCGCAGAGCACGACGCCTATCGTCTCTAGATCACTCCAACTAGTTATGACGTCCCGTCGACCATGAAAAGGAATGGAAAACCTACATCCTCACTCGTTACATAACATCCCCCTACTGCCCGGGTGTTCAGTGCAACACGATAATTACGATAATTACCCACGTAACAATATCATTGTTGAAAAAGGATTGGGCCAATATTGCAAGTTTTCACGCTCTCAGAAGCCTCATAGTTGGGGGAAACAAAATTGCTATTTCAATGGAAAGAAAAATAATGCTTGTTAACCATGGCCCACTTGCCCAACATTATAAACATGGGAATATAGAAAAGCTCTGAAAATGTATCATCATCGAGGGTTGAGTGAACAGAATAATCAGAGGAGATTCTGATTAGGATAGTCGCGCCCCACGTTTATTCCAACCGCTGCCAACAGTTTCAACAAATGAACTCACAAAGTCAAATAGAAAGTTATGCGGGATGTCCCTCCCCACGTTTTATTTACAAACCGCTGCACCAGTTAACACAATGAACCACAAATCAAATAAAAAAAGTTAATGGGAATATATGGAACTGAACAACTGCATGAAATTGAAGGATGCATCTCGATGAATGACAAAAGAATCGATCCCTGCTCTCGACTCAATTTTCAAGAATTGGCAGCAGCTGTGAAAACGATGTGTGGGAGATTCCCATATTCAGTGTCCGGCAAAACGAGTGTCTACAATGATACGCTCGGTTACTATGTAACTATCACAGAAGCTAAATTAATTGCTACAACTGTTGAGTGTCGTGAATATCGGAAGAGGCCCCTACCGTATATCTATTACTGTCAAACAGACGTGATGAGGCTCGATTTATACGATCGGGACATTGACACCATCATCCAACTACATAAGCGCCTCCAAAACACATCAGCCCCTGTGTGTTAGCACTAAGATATTGATATAAAATACCTAGCATGCCTAGGACTAGACTGAATAATTATGACCCATCGAGAATGTGATTGTCGGTACTGTTACAAAATGCAGAGTAGAATAACAGCAAAACCGAGAAAACAGGAGTATCAAAATCCACAATAAACAATAAATGATTCGGATTACGTATGTATTAGAGGTGAACGACGGTTTGTAGATTTCCTGGCCAAGAATAACAAATTAGTAACTCATTGATTACTTGATAAATTTCCATGTTATATCGCAACAAAGAGACTACATTATTCGTTTGCAATTGTGACATGTCCACAGACCGAAGATGGTCTACGAAACGAATCTGCTAATGTGACGCCTCTCTGAGAAATTAATGACTTCGGCAAAGGAAGAAAGGTTCCCTGTCTGACGATCGGCATTAATTGAAGCGATTTTGACGTACGGGGAGGCCCACGGATATGTGGCCACTCGTGATAAGGAGCGAGGTGATTAGATGAGAACTTTCTGCTCTGTGCTATCCTTCTGGACAGGATGGAAATGCTGATATTTTGCTTGCTGTACTGTAGAAACTATGTAATTTTTTTATACCTTATTGTAAACAATATTTATATACATTTATATTGCACAAAATATCGATTAAATGTGTACGATGCCCTAAATATGTTATCAATTGATAAAGTCAATGCAACCGTAATAACGTAACAAGCGTAATGCAAATAAAAATGTATTAGTGAGAAGCAGAGAAATGAATCATCGTTGAAGGAACTTTGGAAAAAAAAAAATCTAAGAGATGGTAGCTGCTTTATTTGCCACATAAGTGTATGTTATGTAGCGACAGTGTGTCTGGCAGGGGAGGGTGAACGCAAAAAACGTCCATGAGAGATGGAATATCTCTGCCGCTATGGGTACATTAATGTTGTTTAAATTCATGTTATTTAGGGTAAGATAGGTTCATCTTTAAATAAAATTTGTTCAAACGGCGGAGAAATCGGGATATTGATCCGCTTATTAACATTACTTGAGATGAAACCTCATTTGCCTGAACAACCTGATGCCTATATGGCCTCCATTCCGAGTAGGTCAGAGCAAATAACGCGATCAATGGTCCCAATCCACTTCAACAAGCAGAAACACAGTTAATAAAATGACGATGAAACATCAATACGAAAAAGCGACACAGTGACACTTCTACCAGATGGAGGAGTATGCGTTTATGGTTTGAACTTATGGTACCCTTTCAATGCCTTTCCACAAACACGTATAATATTACATCACCCTTTATTCTGGCGAGCCTGCAATGATTGACAAGTTATTCATCCCGGGTTTATTTTTCAAAAATGTCACCGCTAATTCTAACTGCTATACTCTTTGTTTAATACCACATTGCAGGGTTCAAGATATTCGCGTTCCGGTTTCAGGTTGTCCATACCCAAACATACCGTACTAGACATTGACACAACTAGACGCCAGACTAGTTTGGCGAATGTGTTATGAATATCAATACCAAACTGCATGCCCCAATATGCCAAATGTTATAAACCCTAATGGTTAAGCTTCATTTTTCAAGAGAAACAAAAAAGTGGATTTAATTGGATTATGCGATTTGAAGCACATGATAATAATTATCAAGTGATTTTAAGGCTTATAATAACGCCAAGGGAAAAGGCCCAAAAAACCGAAATGAAGTGGTCATATGGTCGGAAGCAGGTGGAACCCAGATTGGGATTAGTGAATTAGATCTGGAATGATATGGCATGATAGGGGTATTTGTTACGCGTGACGAAAGACACACCCACTGACACGCTAACACATGAATACAGAATAAGTGACACAACGTATTATGTAGGTAGGCGAGGCCAATTCTCATCTGTATAATTGCAGCCAGCCTAACGGCCTAGCATTCATGATTACTCATTTTGTTAATGATGGATTTTGATTATTCATTTCGTACAACAAAACGATTGGAATAATATACCGTAGTCGTAAAAAAAGGTTATACCAAACAGAGTCGGTCATTGAGGCATTGGTTGCGATTCTGGAAATATATGAAAAAGTCGGTTATCGCAGGAAGCCGTGGAAATACCACAATGACTGGTAAAAGATGAGGAGGGTACATTTAATCACTTAGTTTCGGTTCAGGGGGAATATTCAAAATGGAAAATTCCAGTGCTAGGATATGCGTCAACTTGAAATGTTATTAAAAGCATACGTTTTTATGGTGGTGTCAACGAAGAAGGTGGTGTAACCCAAAGCCAAATAGGTTTGGAAAAGGGCCCGGGCTTTTCCACCTATCGAAGAAAGAAATGAAAGATTCGTCGCACACACGGGGACACGTGTTAACACGTGTTCTAATGGAATTTTATGAGTTCAGAGAATTCGTGAATGAAATATGCGGTTTCTTGGACTACTGATATTCTATAATCAATTGCTTAGAGCTTCGAGTTCGAAATGTAATCGTGGGACCTGGATTCGAGGTCATACAAAGGAAAGTAGGTAGTAGTGCGCTGTTTATTGTTATGTCGATAGGGGGTCGTAAACCAAAGCGTCAAGACCCCGTCTAAAGTAGTAGATCTTGAATCGACCTATGACTGATGTTGATCACATGCATTCGGCATTCATTTGTGATCAGAATATCACAATACCTGATATCTTTACTTGGACCAAAAGTGTGGAAGTTTCACAATTCCCTTTAATATCGTTTCAAGGGAGGTCAGGCCACGTCCAGTGGCGTATATGAGCGAGGGTCTGGGAATGTCACACCCCGATAATTTGGTTGCTGGTTGGAAATGAAGGGTATGTCAGGGTGCACTGATGGTGGCGGGCTAGCCGAATTGTAAGGTAGGACATCGATCAAGTTCCTTCAAGGAAGTTTCTTGGAAATTTTAATTGATAGCCAATTTTAGAGACGTTGCGTATGCCATACGGTCCGGGAGTGCCTTCCGCAATTTGGGGGTCTTGAAACTAGAAATTTCCCTTGTTTACCATTTACGCGTCAACATCCGACGGTGGCCCAAATTGTACGGAATAAACAGTTCCCTCAAGAATGTTTCTTCAAATTAAAAAGTCGGGACTTAATGCCAATTTAGGGATGGGTTGCTTACTGCTTATGGCCCCCGGAGAGTGCCGTTTCCTGCAATCTGGGGGTCTGTAAAACAAAAAAATCGTCTTCAGCTGGCGCAAAACTGATGGTGGCGCTCTCCGCTCAAATGGTCTGACCTCATATGTCCCTCCCAATATTAATATAGATAGCCCCCTGGAACGTAGGTACAGGTTCATCGGGGTACTTTTTGTCGGGTTTATCGATGATAAATAGTCCTGCCTGGAAACATTGTCATGCATTTAATTTTTCCAGAAATTTATGGATTTTTGTCAAAATCGTTGACACGTACTCGACACACGGACAAAGGGTATTCAAATGTGGCACCATTTTGCATTAAGCAGTATTAATGACTCCCAAAAAATCGCACCCCCTCCCCTATTTTTAGGTTCGTTTTAGTTTAGGACCCCTCCCCCATGTCAGGATCACCCATGCAGCCAAATCTACCCCCCTATCGTAAAACCATGGCGCCGCCCTGAAGAAAAGAAACCTATTTCTTCCGGACGGAATAAACCGCGGTTTCTCCCGCGGCTTTTTTCCACCCCGGAAGGAACTTGCGAACCCTGGTTGGTTGTAATTAAAATGGCTACAAAAACTAGTTACGAGGAAGACTGGCGCTGTCACCCAAACTATAGGGTGTTTGCACAGATGCCTGTGATTGAAATGATCCAACGATTCGTTTCCTATCAGCCACACTAAAAGGAGGGCAAATGTAAGAAAAAGAAGGGGAAACCTTGCAGTCAAAAGAAAAGAAACTAATCAACAATCACGATTAGGATTACAAATCATAGCCACAATGTCGATACTATATTACTACTTCAAGGAAATTAAGGTCACGAGGATATAACATGGGTGGCATCAGCTGCATGTAAAATAATGTAGCGAGTGACAGTTGTCTGGACGACTAGAGGTTTGCCAGCCGTGAGATTAATTGGGCAAGCGTTGAAAGGAGTCGCCTGGTATTGGGGGCTTCGAAGGGGTATATGCGTCAGGGCGACGGACATGAGCGGAAGATATAAATAAAGTTTTTTACACCCTTTTTTAGGGTTTTTTGTTTAAAGTATCTCTTCACAGTTTGAGGGTCGCTGTATTTTGACCTAAAGATTACGCAGAGCACGAAGCACATCTATAGAAGGCAAGTTCTATATTTGGTGAGTGTTGGTATGACCGACCAGGAATTCATTCAACGATCAATAGGATAGCCACGTAGTTGACCTGTAATGTCTCCCTCCAAGTGAAATCTGGCCACAAATATTCGAGCTAATATTCAAGGGATGTTTTGGACGTAATGGAAGCCACGGCTTGTGGCACTCGTGATAAGGAGCCGAGGGGTGATTAGGATGATGAGAACTTTGCGGTCTCTTTTTTTTTTGGTGCTTATCCTTCTGGACAGATGGAAATTGCTGATATTTGCTTGCTAGTACTGTAGTATGTAATTTTTTGAAACCTGATTTGTAAACAATATTTATATATACATTTATCTTGCCACTAAGATGCGATTTACCCTGTTGTACGATGCCTAAATATGTTATCAATTGATATAAGTCAATGAACCGTAAATACAGGTAACAAGCGTAATGCATAAAAATGTATTAGTGAGAAGCAGAGAAATGAATCATCGTTGAAGGGAACTTTGGAAAAAATCTAAGAGATGGTAGCTGCTGTTATTTGCACATAAGTTGTAGGTTACCTGGTAGCGGACAGTGGGTCTGCAGGGGAGGGTGAACGCAAACACGCCGTTGAGAAGATGGAAGATCTCGTGCCGCTATGGGGACATAATGTTGTAAATGGTCAATGTATTATAGGGTAAGATAGGTCATCTTTAAATAAATTGTTCAAACTGGCGGAGGGGGGGGGGAAAAAAAGGAATAATGTTCCGGGATAGTGATCCCCGCTTGTTAACATTTACTGTTGAGATGAAACCTCCAATGCCTGACAACTATTGGCCTATAGGCTCACATTCCGAGGTAGGTCAGAGGCAAATAACGCGATCATGGCCCAATCCCACTTCAAACAAGCGGAACACGTTGATTTTAAAATGACGATGAAACAATCAATACGAAAAAGCGAATCAGTGGACACTTCTAACAGCATGGAGGAGTATGCGATTATGGTTTGAACTTATGGTACCCTTTTCCAATGCCCTTTCCAAAACACGTATATATACATCACCCTTATTCTGGCGAGCCCTGACAACGGTATGACAGTTTTCTCCCGGGGTTATTTTCAAAAAGGTCCCACCGCTATTTCTAATGTAATACTCTTGGTTTATACCACATTGCAGGGTTCAAGATATTCGTCGTTTCGGTTTCCGGTTTGTCATACCCAACATACCGTAACTAAGACATGCCCAAACTCGCCGCAGGGACTAGTTTGGCGAAATGTGTTATGAATATAATACCAACTGCATGCACCAATTATTCCCAATGTATAAAATCCAATGTTAAGTTCATTTCAAGAGAAAAAAAAAAGTGGAATTAATTGTGATTTATGCGATTTGCAAGCAAAAATGATAATAATTCAAGTGATTAAGCGTCTAATCAAACGCGAAGGGAAAGGCACGAAATGACGTGTCATATAGGTCGTAAGCACGTGTGGTAACCCAGATTGGGATTATGAATCAGATCGCGATGATGATATGTCACTGATAAGCATTTGTTACGCGTGACGACACTACACACATGACGCAACACATGAATACAGAATAAGTGACACAACGTATCTCATTTAGGATAGGCGAGGCAATTCTTCATCTGGATAATTGCCGCCAGCCTTAAGAGCCTATGCATTCATTGATTTACTTCAATTTTGTTAAGATTTTCATTTATTCATTTCGTACAACAAACGATTGGAATAATATACCGTTAGTCGTAAAAAGTATACCAACAGAGTGAGTCTCATTGAGGGCATGGTTGCGATTCTGGATATATTGAAAGTCGTATCGCAGGAGCTTTGGGAAAATACCACAATAGACTGTACACAGATGAGGTACATTTAATCACTTAGTTAAGGCATATCCGGGGATATTCACATGAAAATTCCCATGCTCGTATATGATCCACTGAAATTTAGTAAAGCAGACGTTTTTATGTTGGTCAATCGAATAAGGTGTTGTACCCAAAGCCAAATAGGTTTGGAAAAGGCCCGGGCATTTTCCACCTATCGAAAGAAATGAAAGATCTGTCGGCAACCCGGGACACCGTGTACCACCGTGTTTTCTATAGGGCAAATTTTATGAGTTCAGAGAATTCGTGAAATATTTCGGTTTCTTGGACTACTGATATTCTATAATCATTCTTAGAGCTTCGATAAAAAAAGGAATGTAAGTCGTGTGACCCTGGATTCGAGTCATACAAGGAAAGTAGTTAAATGTCGCTGTTATGTCGAATAGGGGGTCGTAACCAAGCGTCAGACCCCGTCTAAAGTAGATTTGAATCGAATTACTGATGTTTGATCACATGCATTCGTGCATTCATGTGATCAGAAATAGCACAATACCTGATATTTACTTGGACAAAGTGGAAGTTTTCACAATTCCCTTTTAATATTCGTTTTCCCGGGAGGTTCAGGCAAGTCCAGTGGCGTAGTGAGCGAGGGTCTGGGAATGTCACACACCCCGATAATTTGTGCTGTGGCATTCAGTATGTCAGGGTGCACTGATGGTGGCGGCTAGCCCGAATTGAAGGTATTGACATCGATCAAGTTCCTTCAAGGAAGTTTCTTGAATTTTGGTAATTGATAGCCAGTTATAGCCGTTGCTTACTGCCATACGGTCCGGTGAGTGCCGTTCCTGCAATTTGGGGTCTGTGAAACTAGAAATTCTCCTTGTACCATACGCGTCAAATACGAAAACATTGATCGTTCCCGCAAAATGTTTCTTGAAATAAAAATTCCGGGAATTATTGCCAATTTAGGGATGTTGCTTACTGCTTATGGCCCCGGGAGTGCCGTTTCCCTCATTCTGGGGGTCTGTAAAACAAAAAATCAGTTCTTCGCTGCGCGGCCAACTATGTGGCGCTCCGCTCAAATGGTCGGACCTACTCATCTTTCCCTCCCATATTAATAGATAAGCCGCCCTGGACACTAGGTACGTTTCCTCGGTGGTATTTTTTTGTCAGGTTTATCGAATGCTAAATAGTTTCCCCTGCCTGGAAACTTGTCATGCATTTTTAAATTGTTTCCAGAAATTTATGGATTTTTGTCAAAACTCGTTGACACTTCTCGATACACTTACAAAGTGTATAATGTGGCACCATTTTGCATCTAAGCAGTATTAAGGACTCAAAAAAACATCGCAACCCCTCCCCTTAGACCCTCCCCCATGTCAGACCCCCATGCCAAATCTACCCCCACCCCCCTATGCGTAAACCCTGCTGCCGCCCTGAAGAAACCTATTTCTTCCGGACGGAATAAACCGCGGTTTCTTCCGCGGTTTTTTTCCACCCCGGAAGGAACTTGCGAACCCTGGTTTCTGGTTGTAATTAAAACACTTGCCTACTAGTTACGAGGCAGACTGTCGCTGTCCACCAAACTTATAGGTGTTTGCACAGATGCTTGAAAATGCATCCAACGATTCGTTCCTAATCAGCCACTACTAAAGGAGGGCATAATGTAAGAAAAAGAGAGGGAAACCTGTCCTTCAAAAGAACTATCCCAATCACGATTAGGATTACAAATCATAGCCACAACTGTCCGATACTCATATTACCCTACCTTCAAGAAATAATTCAAGAGATATAACATAGGGTGGCAATCATCTGCATGTAAAAAATGAAGCGAGTGCCAGTTGTCTGACGACTTATATTTTGCCATCCGTGAGATTACTTGGTGCACTTTGACAGGCGTCGCCTGGTATTGGGGCTTCGGAAGGTGGATATAGCGTCAGGGCGACGGACATGAGCGGAAGATATAAATAACGTTTTTTACACCCTTTTTCAGGTTTCAGTATCTCTTTCCCAGTTGAGGGTCGCTGTATTTTTTTGACCTAAAGATTACGCAGAGCACGAAGCACATCTATAGAAGGCAGTCTACTATTTGTGAAGTGCTTGGTATGGAACCCGACCCAGGAATCTTTCAACCGATCATTGATATCCACGTCGTTGACCTGTAATTTCTCCCTACCACGTGAACTCTGGCCACAACTATTCGAGCTCTAATATTCAAGGGATTGAATAAATCAACAACACCGCACGAGGGAGCGTGGTGGCCTTACTCGTTAACAGAGGGCGCTGGTAATCCAGAGGTTATTGGTACGGTATTAATAGAGTACTGTTCGCAAGTAGCATGTTGTGTGCACTTTTTCACATTGCAGTCACACCTCCAAATTGTCGTCACACTTTTTCACTCCTTCCGTAACATTGCCGTCATAATTGTTTTGCCTCCTCCATCACATTGCGGTCAGAGTTTTGTACTTCCTTTGTCACATTGCGGTCACACTTTTATATCCTCTCCTCCACATTGCGGTCATGCTTTCATGCTCCTCCTTCACATTGCGGCCACTCTATACCTCCCTACACTGCAATCACATTTCATACTCCTTCCGTGCCACACACCAGAGAAGCAATTCTTAGCATTTTCGACAGGAGTCCAGTTCTGCCACTATGCTTTTGTTTGATCCGGTCTGTCATATAGACGGGTATCAGAAAAAGCAAATGTACAAATGCAAATCATGTTGCAATTGGTGAAAGAAGACGATTGAAGAAAGAAACGTTCTAGATAATAATACCTATATTACCTGTTATCGGAAGAGCAGGATGAATACTAAATGTGTCATAATTAATTAGGATTAAATCAATGATTGCACGTGATGCATGAATATGGGATTTAACAGTTCATTACAAACTGATTCTCAGTTGCTGCTGTTTCCCAATATCACATTTTATCTGGGAGTAGTCATTTTATTGATATTTCTTGAGCCTATTCAAGACAACTGGTTCCATTTTGGTTTTGGTTTTCTATGTGTTTCGACCAACTAGCTTAACTTTGGACTTTCCAACTACAAGTCGTCAGCCACCAGATGCCACACATCCGACATGTCAGCTCAACAAGGACAAGTCCAAGGAATCTATGTGTGAACGTAAATATAACGAGAAATAGCTTCGTGAATCTTTTATCGTTAGAAAGTGCATAAAGATAGCGTACTTTAACACTGGTTAGTGTTGACAGTTCGCGCTCCCATATGGAACTCGGTCCACAAACTGATGAATGGGACAGATGCTCAACAAGGTTTTCTTGACTGATTCCAGGTTTATAAGAGAGACCCCAGACGAAGAGAGGACCCTCCCCTCCTTCTCGAGCCGGGAGGAGAAGAATACAGTACACATTTGATAGCTTGGAACCACCCCCTCTCTGTTCATGTCTACCTACTGCCAAAGCTCATGAAACTCGTTGTCGGTCCATATAAAAGAGGGATATCACACATGTTCGCTGTCATCACAGATCACCATGGTTGACCACAACACCAACCTAGATGAAGTCAAAGTTCTGACTAGGGAATCTCAGGTCGCTATGATTACATTCAATGAATCATAAGCGGCTTTAATTTCAGTACTAATTTCAGTACGCAAGTATAACATTGGAGAACTTAAAATGTCGATCAACAAAATTATTGTCATTGTGCAATTTTGCAACAAAATGTAGGGCATATATCGCGTCAGTACGTCTCCTGTCGTATCCCGATGCAATATCAGTCTTAGATTGATAATTGTCGAAAATATTCCGAATTAAAATAGATAAATGGACTAATTACTTTTGCATTTGGCATATCAAGACATTGGGGTCTGATATACGCATCCTCGGTTATCACATGCCTGAATCATAGGATATGAACATAAATGAGATCAGATTCCAAACAAATTTCCGTCATGACCACACACATGAAACTGGCATATTTAAGTATAACTGCAGAGATATGCCTTACAACAAGAAAAAAATGGATGTTTTTTTCAAATATCGAAGGAAGTGAATGTGTTTCCAAGAAGCGTATAACGCCAGAGGTTAATCTGTCTTTTTTATGACCAGCATTCCTCTGATATTCTATTAACCAGCATCGGGTAATCGCACCATCCACTGCACTCGACTAGACTTAACTCGATCGGCTCTCTCCCTCGCTAAAACTTCAATCTCTGTATGTACGTAACTCGTGCCAGCCCATAGACCATACGCGACAGTACGAGAGATGTGTCGCTCGGCCAAGAGTACAACTATATGTAGCGTATGCAAGGATGCACACGGCGCTAATATAGTAAAAAAAAAACTGCAGGTGGTGTGGTCTTTCCATTTCTATGGCGAAAGAAACATTCAGGTGTTCCAAGTGCAACCCTCTACCCTATTTCCGTTGAAACAGATCTAACCTATGGAGAAATAGTTTAAAATTGCTAGAGTATTTTGGTAACATTCAGCTTAATTTTATAATACAAAATACCAATAATACAGTAGTTTGACCGGCGAGACTCGTTTTGATGGACGGCGATTCTTTAACGGCTTGGCAACAGGTCAGCTTACCTTGTTCACCACCTTGTTCGACAACATCGTTTCGTCAATTGAGCATGTGAAAGGAATGACAATATGATAAAAGAAATGTCGTTGTCCCGTCATTTTTCGTTTAATCAAAAATAAATAGTGGAATATTTAAGATTGTTAATAATAAACACATATTCGGTCGGGGCCTTTAATTTGTATGACGTCATGATGGAAGCAAATTCGACTTCCGAGGATTTTAACTCCTATTATGACGTCATCACGGTCTCATTTCTGCAACAGAGGCAATCATATCTGTTCTTTATTCCAAAATATTTCGTGCCTATTAGCCTGTGCATGCACGTTAGCGACAAATGAATAACTGGTTATAGGTCGTTCAGGGTCCGGCAATTCTAATGCGTCCAAAGAAAACCCAGAATTTGACCATATTTTCATTCGCGGATATATTTTCTAAAAACTTTTTTTTTTTTAACCAATCGTCACGTCGCCCGGGGTATATCACTACATGGGCTGCTATATCCTCTTCGTACTTTTGTTCCGTGGTTTCATCTGCATTATTATCTTACAGGCAGAAAAGTTCAACGACCACAATAGCGAGCCTAGATGCAGTTCGTGGACGTTAATCGATTTGAGGCACGTCTGTTATGGCTGTCAAAAGACATTAGGTACGGTCAACATACAGAAGTCCAATATTTGCGACACGTCCGTCCCATGTTTCTTTGTAAACATTCAATATCATTCAACCTGGGGTGCACAAACGATGCACGATCACGAACCTATTCTGTTCGTTTCGTACCGTCTCAAAGAGGGTTTTCAAATCGGACAATACCAAAATGGTCATATGGAAAAATCATTGAAATATTAAAAATGGGGGCCCGATCGACTACCACTGACTCAGGATGATAATACAGTGGCGGAGACATTCGCTTGCATAGGCAGATGAAGATAATCGAACTACTGGCGTCAGAAAACGCGAAACAAAAACGTCGTTTTTCTGTGTGCGTTGAACAAATCGCAAGCATGTTTTCGAAATGTTCCCAGGGAAATTCTCAAATTATTACTAGGATATTTTGGCTTACATTTCATTTTAAAGGACGCCTCACAGACAGTCAGTAAGAAGAACGACGCTATAGTCTTGATCACCCAACTATTTTATGACGTGGACGTCGACTGGATGAAATGGAAGACCCTTACACCTCAAATAATTACATCATTACCGATTCGCCCGGGTTCAGTGCAAACGATAATTACCCCGAACAATATTAATTGTGAAAAAGGATTTGGCCAATATTGCAAGGTATTTTTCATGCTTTCAGAAGTCTCATTAGTCGGGTGAAACGAATCGTCTATTCAATGGAAAGATCACATGCTTGCTAAACCATGGCCCACTTGCCCAACATTATAAACATTGGAATATAGAAGAATCTCTTCAAGTGTCATGCATCGAGGCTGTTGAACAGAATAATCCAGAGATTCTGATTAGGATAGTCCAGCCCCAAGTGTTATTCAACAACTGCTGCACATTTCAACACAATGAACTCACAAAGTCAAATGAAAAGTTATGCGGGATAGTACCCTATCACGTTTATTTACAACCGATGCACCCAGTTCAACACATGAACCCACAAGTCAAATAAAAAGTTTATGTGATAAAATGGAATTGAACAAACATGCATGAAATTGAAGGAAGCATCTCTATGAATTGAAATAGAAACGAACCCTGCTCTCGACTCGGTTTCAAGAATTGGCAGAGCTGTTGAAAACAGCGACCGTGCTGGAGATGCTTTCATATCAGTGTCCGGAAAAACGAGTGTAACAATGATAGGCTCGGTTGCTTCCAGCAGCTAGATTATTGTTACAAAGTTGCGTGTCGTGAAATATCGGAAGAGGCCACCGTATATATATCCGTCAAATAGACGTGAGGTCGATCTTTACGTCGGTACCTTGAACCGATCATCCAACTACTGAAGCGCCTCAAAAACATCAGCACCCTGTGTGTTAGCACTACGATATTGATATAAAAACCTAGACTGAATAAATATGACCTATCGAGAATGTGATCGTCGGTACTATCATGGGCGTCACAGTGGGGCGACGTGGGGGACATTTCCCCCCCCCCCCCCTTCACAGTGGGGGGATATCATAGGTCTTGTGTCCCCACCCCCGCCCACTTTTTCCGTATTCCGGACCTGTGATAAAATAATAAGCACATCCCTAGTTGTTCGTATCACCCGAAACTGATTCAATTTTTGTCTAACCAAACAATAATATGAAAAATCGCGTTGGAAATGTCCGCTATCCAGGTGCGCGACCGCAGGTGAAGTCGGGACCCGAATAGGGCCAACGTGGAAGGATTACCCATGTTACATACTGAGGTCCCGAATTTTAAATCGAATAGCCAAAAAAAATTATCCAAGTGTTTCGCGCGCAATGGCCGTTTTTCTTCCAGGCGTTGTAGCCTAATTATGCGGATGTCATGCTTCGAATCATTTTGTTCACTCGATAAACTCAGAAGCTTGGGGAGCAGGACTCCCCCCCCCCCCATTTTTCTGAGATGAGGAATTCGGGCGAAAAATTTATGGCGGAAATTGGGGAAGGAAAAAAGCCAAGTGTTTTTTGTTTTTTTGCGATTTTTTCGATAAAATGTCGGAACATGCTTTTTTTTTTAGCGACGCTCGCCGACGCCGCTGGTAGTCGCCGATGACGACTTGTCAAATTCGGGTACAAATTTTTGACTCCCAAATGGGAGTGGTCCTCCAGTACGCTTATGGCTTTTCTCTTCGATCAAACACGATAGTGCTCAGATTTATCGGGGGTGTAGTGTATGTTGTAGTTAATCCCAGGCTTCCATCCCGAGGCCCAATTTTACGTCCTAACCACATTCCGACGCAAACGACAGTAAACTCCAGGATATTCCGGACCATTTTTTCGAACCTGGCGGAGCGAAGAAAACACGACGACGTAACGCCGGAAGGGGCAGACCGAAACCCACTAAAGTAGACCAAGACCTGCAAGACCTAACTTACATGGTATTGTTTGAGTGTCATTGTGTAATTTCGCCTGGCGTAGCATAATGTTACGCTGGTGGTTCACAGACCAAATGGACCAAAATGAACATTTCATAGAGTGAATAACTGTTCGCAAATGTTAGTCTACATTGAATTGAAAGGTTATTGATGTGGATACATAGGCTACACTGTCGGCTTTTAGGAATTAGAAGAAGTCAGTCATGCTCTCATTCATTCCAAGCGCGTTGTTCGTATTTATGAAATGAGGTTAATCCGGGTATAGGGGGATCTGGAGAGCGGACGTAGGTAAGTACATAGAATGAGTGGCATCACTCTCCCTCGGCCAACTCTAGCCTTCAATATCTCACATGAGACTTCTAGCGTCAGACTTGCTGAAGCCACTGCCAGGGCAGAAGACGAGGTTTTCCTTGTTGCTAGTGACAGGGCGTGTTGCACTTGATGAGGACTTCGGCTGGGTCGGGTCTGGGGAGGAGGGTGTATGCCGCTCTGACACACTGGTGGATGATGGGCAAAACGCTAAACACATATACCAGACCAGTAGTCACACGGGTTCAAGGAGGACCGCGCCCCCTGTCCCCTACAGGGGGCTGGGTGCATGAACAAGTATGCTAATGGCGAACCTGAAGGTAGATCCTAGGGAAAATCGGCATTACCTTCGGTACATGATTTTTTTTCGCGCGCGCCGGTAGTCTCCAATGACTGGACTTGTTTTAAAATGACGGTGGTACAAATTTTCTGCATGCTCCCAAATTGGAGTGGTTCCGTACGCTTATGTATTTTCCCTTCGATTCCACTAGAGATCGTTTGGTATTGAGACGCCGGATCGCACGCAAACAGAGCCAGAGTGAAAAGGTAATAAAAAAAACGCCATGTGTGATAATCGGTAAATCATCTTAGTATGCACAATGACAACTTTTTTGTCGTCTTTACAACTCAAATCACCAACATGTAGATGGGTGGGCCTATTGAGGCCTGGCAAGTGCCGTGTCCGTCGATCTGGAGGGTAGGAAAATCTAGAATTTTCTTTGTACGCTCTGCGCCAACCGGTGGTGGCGCTCCTCTCAGATGGTCATTTGAGTTCGATATGTCCCCCCCCCTCACTTTTCGAAACGCTCCGACGCCCCTGGGTACTATTTACAAATGCCGTAAAAATACAACAAAACCGAGAAAGCAGGGGTATCAAAATTCCACAAATAAACAATATATGCTTAGGATTACGTATGTACTTAGACAGTTAGATGTGATGACCGACGGTGTAGCTTTTCTGGGTAAAAAAATAACAAATTAATTCCCAAAATTCCCGTGATAGAGAAATCGAATGCTGCACGGAAGTCATGGTATGTCGCCCAACAAAGAGACACTATATTATTCGTTTACAATTGTGACATGTCCACAGGAACGAAAATGGTTCTACAAAACGAATCCCTGCTAAGTGCCGTTTCTTAAATGACTTCGGCAAAGGAAAGGTTCCCTGTCATGACTTCTCGAATTATGAAGCGATGTTTTGGAGTAAGGGGCCGGAGCAGGATCTGAGCACTGTGATAAGGCAGGCGTAGTGATTAGCATGAGAAACTTTTGTCGTCTGTGCTATCCTCCTGGACAGGATGGAAATCTTGCCTGATATTTTGCTTGCTCGTAGTATTAGTCTGAATAATAATAAGGACAATAATAATAATATGTGATTTACATAGCGCCTAAATAAACACCAAACAGCAACGATCTAAAGCGCTTACAGAAAAAGAAAAAAGAGAAAAAAAGGAAACACAGAAAAGGGGCCTGTTTGAAGAGGAGGCTTCAGCCTCGAACTGAAGAGCGGAAACGTCGTAGCATTTGGACAGAGACGGGAAAGGCATTCCAGTGGAAGAGAAGCAAATTCAATGCAGAGACCGATCACCGTAGGATTTGTACGGGTGGATGGAATGACGAGATTTTTTTATCAGAGCTACGTAGACGTCTGGAGGGTTGATATGACCATAAGAAATCCCTATTATACGATGGGGAACCCGTGTTGTGAGAGCACGATTTAAAAAAACCAAAACACGGAGAACCTTGAAAATATTCATGTTCAACGGGGAGCCCCAACGGAGGTGCTCCAACAAAGAGCTTATGCTGACCAGTTTACGACTGGCCAGTTATTAGTCTAGCGCGGAGGCCTGGAATTCGCTGCAATTTCATCATTTCAGTATGCGGCAGCCACACAAAAGAGAGTTGAATAGTCGTTGTCAGTAGAGATGAAGGCATGTACCAGTTGCTCAGTTAGGAGTCTGTCATGTAATTTCAAATTTCTGTTTTATACCTTATTTGTAAACAATATTATACATACATACGATATGGCGCAAAATATTCGATACACCGTGTATGATTCGACATTGTTATCAATTGATATTAATCAATGAACCCTAATACACCAAATGAGCGTAATGCGTAAAAATGTATTTGTAAGAACAGAGAAAGAAATAATCGTGGAAAATTGTAATACTATCACAGAGGTGGTAGATGTTGTTATTTGCACAAAAGTGTAGGGATATGTAGCGATAGTGTGTCTGGCAGGGGAGGGTGAACGCAAACACGTCCATGAGAAGGCGGAATATCCCCGCGCTATGGGGACATAATATAGTTAACTTCCATGTATTAGGGTAAGATAGGTTCATCGTTAAAATAAATTTGTTCAAAAGGCGGAGGATCAGGATATGATCCGAATAGTAACATGACTAAAATGGAACCTCCTTGCCAAACAACATGCCTTGATGCCTTGTGCCCCCATTACGAGTAGGTCAGAGCAAATAACGCGATCAATGGTCCCAATCCACTTCAACTAACAGAGAAGCACAGTAATAAAAGGACGAGAATGAAAATAATACGAAAAAGCGAATCAGTGATACTTCTGAAAGTAGGCGAGTATGCGAAAGTGGGAGAGTATGCGATCATAGTTGAACTATAGTACCCTTTCGATCTCCTTTCCACCAACACGTATAATATACATGACCCTTATTCTGGCAAGCCCTGACAACCATACAATTTTCAATATTGAAATACATCTCGGCCGGAGTTTACCCCTGTCAGATTTATCCAGGTAAGGTATCGTTACTATTATGGGAATTGTCATGACCGGGAACAAGTAATAGAGTTGTAATGCACTGGCTGCAAAAAGTCAGTAATGCATGTCTCATACCAAACTACAAAGCACTATAGGCAGAGCCGAAAGCTGACCTGAATTTAGGCTTTAAACATTAAGTTTATTCTCGCGGCCGTTCTACACGAGAAGTGTAAACAATATTCTTTCTGATACAATTTACTTTTCGGAAGAGCAATGCTGTCCGTGATATAAGGGAAAAGAACTGAAATTAGGCCACTGTGTTACCGTTTTGCGGGAAAATTGATATTTCCACGTATGTGCCATGTTTTGAAGAGTCAAGGACTATTTTTTTTATTTCCGCGTAGGAAGAGGTCACCAGCGAACACGCGCTAATCTTGTGAATATGAACACACACATTCTAAATCATCCATCTTAGAACAAATACGCGCTAAGGTAGTGAGAATGAGCACGTGTACTGTAAATCTTCTGTACACTCACACCCAACTCCACGAGGCTTACGCACACTCATATTCACTTCCTCAAGGCGTACCTGGGAATTTTCCTTCAAAAAAAGCTTTACGGTATACAACTTACCAAGCATACAGAATTAAGTCGAGCTGTCGGGCTTTGCTTCTGGCAAACAATGTCAAACTCCTGCCATAATGTCGGAATAGGTAACTTACAAATGGAGGCGCTATGCAATTTTGTATTCCGTTTGCGCATCCATGGTAGGCCTGTCGTCTAAATTGAAATACCACCAAAATGATTGATAAGACGAAAATGAGGTCGAGCCATCTCCACCAACCTCCACCCCCCTCTCCTCTCGATTCAGGGGCTGAATACGAGGGTGCCGATGTCTTTGGTTGCATTTAAGACCGATTATGACGTCATCATGGAGGCATAAATCCCGGAGTCTCGACGATGACGTCCTTCACGAGAACCCATGTGAGGCCTACGGATTACTGGCAACTACATATCGTTGTTAGCTAATGATGGCAACGGCAACTGATCAATCACGGGCCTCAGCGTTATTCTGTAAGCAGTTCTTTGAATTATCAAGTCACTCCCTCGAAGACGACTTTTATAGCTAGCGTGAGACTTTATTACATACGCTGCTGGCGAGCCCCTGGTTTAACCTTCCCTATTTATTGTTTCTGTCTCCCCGAATACCATTCACTCTTTGAATTCACTTGAGGGAGAAATGCATTTGTACCAGATTTTAATATTTCCCAACGGACTAAGAAAGAAGTGACAATCGATAGTTATTTTCTTCAAGTAGAGCTAGAACACAGCAAGGGAATACATGAGTAAGATTTAATTACACATCAAACTTCATTGTAACTTTTTTTCTCCATCTGTTATCAATAAAATAATGTAAAACATACACAACATAACGCTATGACAGATATCGAGTGATACCATATTGTAATGATACTTGACAGAGCTGTCTCACATAATGACAAATAATATCTAACATTGTCACTATGGTTTTCTGCCAAGGTAAGAGATCATATCGCTTTCTTCTTGGTACGTGGGTAGATGAAGTAAGAAGTAACATGACACACGAACAAATCATTCATCTTGGACAGATGAACATTATCATAATAATAAAACTTCATCCCACAGTGCCACTAACCATTTACCTCCTCTTGACACTATCATTGTTTCCTTCAATCATCAACACGGGCGAACTCTAATAGCATTATTCAGAATAAATCTCGTCCGGAGGAACTGTGAGGGTACACCAACTATACCTTGTTTTCAGAGTAGGGAACCAGTGGCAAATCGAAATAGTGATGTTACTAAATCAACCAAACGACTTTGCATATTTCTAGGAGTTATTTCGTCGGCTTTTAGTAGGCTACTTAACAAAACTTATTTCATATACGAATTTGAACCCGTAGGCGTCTTAGCGTCACGGAAATCTTTACTGCAGCCGCAGCGGTTCATAGAAAAGGTGCTTTGACGTGTCATAGGCATCAGCAAATTCAATTCCCTTTCGGTCGATGCTCTTCTCCGTCAGTAATGAAACCCCGATCCAAAAGGTTGTTAAACGTATTTGTATCACAGTTAATAATAATGTTATAATTTACCTCATTTTGGTGGGATTATATGTCTGATACGCCTTCTGATACATGAAGTGATATATTTCAAGTGATGCCACTTTTTATGGGGTAAGGCAACCCCGATGCCGTCACAGGGGCCGGCAGTTATTCAACCCACATTATAAATTAAATTTACAATATACTTGAACCAAGTCAATATTTACTCGGCGAATAACTTTGTTGCAGCGAACCTGGTTTGACATTGAGTGTTTCCTCCAACACTTGTCTCGTTATAATACAATCTACCGTCGACTTGGATTTCTTCACCATGATCATATTTTAAAACGATTGCAAAGTCAAGTGGATAAACAAAATGTCAGATAATGTTGTGTAAAACACTAAAACTCGATGCTTTATTCCCAGCCCTCTCAAGCTCATGGAACCGGCTCTAATTGTTTAGGATTTTCCCTATCCGTTACTGAAGAAGTGTATTCTCTGACTTTCCATTCGGAGAGACATTTCTTGTCTGAAACATCTGAAACCTGAAACGATTGCAAGATAGCGCACGGCAGCAGTTTCCAGTTCTCAATGTGAATATTTGGTAATTACAACTACCCATCATATGCTATAATTACTCGTGTTTCGGGTTCAGTTTATCTGCTCATATTTGTGAAAGAACGTGAACCCACACTACAACTATTGCTCCATTTTATTGCGTTGATTCCAAAACACATCATTGTCCTAGAGAAAATGCCATTCACCCTGGGTACCGTTAATACAAGATAGAATTGACCACTGAGATGAATGGCTAGTGGCAGAGAAAATGGTATTGACTTTTTGGACCTTTCCAATATTAATATGCTTTTCAAAAATTGTTATAATGTTTTTATTGGTTTCCCAGTGAACCGCTCGTGTTTCCACCCACCGCTAGTCCTACTCCTCGGTTGCGGATACTCCCTTCCGGCTGTAGCTATTGAGAATAACACCCGATCGTGTTGGTCTGCATGTGACATTGAAGAAACACCTTCCTGAAACATGCTCCTGAAATGAAGCTGGTGCCATTGACGTAAGCATGGGTGCATGTGTGTTCGTGTCCTTCCACTAAACTGGATCAGTTGAGAGCGGGTACGGACAGTGAACGTAGGGACAATGACCCCTGTAGACCACGATGGGGATGATTCAAGGATTCGTCACCATAAATGTTCATACTGCCATGGTTATTAGCCATCACGTCTCGCTGGCGCAAGAGCAGATTACCTCAAATAACTTTTTTTTAAATAATCCAATATGAGGTAATTATACCTCTCTATGTTTATTCAATGGTGCAGTGAGTCAGATCGTATGAACTCTCCGTCGTTTGAAATTAAGGTAGCGAACGCAATCACTTTAAAAATAATATTAGTTGAAATATTAAAGTGGGATCTAGTGAGACCTTGTGGATAGCTAACGTAGTACCTGAACATTCCCTGTATACGTCTCTCGTTTATTACAATGACCAAACACTCAGCCTCTAGAACCAAATGTTTATTGTATTCCCTGGGTCGTTCTGTTCCATCACGAATGAAAATTGCGCTTATGAAGACGTAATTTGCAGTCATCTCTTACAAAGCTAGTGACTTCTTGGGCCGGGACATACACTAATTTCATTCTTGCAACTCACGAAGCCGTTAAATAAGACGATATTGCATTGAAACTATTCATCTAGGCTTCAAAATGCATTCTTCAGAACGCGAACGCGTTAGATAAATCACTGCTGATTCACTGACTCTTATCTTAAATAAGGTCTCGAAGCAATTGCTTGTGCCGTGTGTGTGTGTTTACTCGGGACAGATGGAACCTACAGTCAAACGCTTATTTATGGTCATGTAGTTAGCATAGTTCCAGGGAAAAGTTGAACATCAAACATTCACATTAGTGTGCAGGTCTGTTACTTCTATTTGACTAAACAGGTTTCGAATCATATCATTTTGGATACACGAAACACCCAATGCTTCTTTGTCAAAGGTGTGTTTGTGAACGATTACCTATAGTTCAATTTTGGGGAAGTCCTTATAGGTACACACTTCATTGCATCACGGGACAATATGAAATTATAGCATCAATCTGTATTTCCCTCAAACATATACGAGAGGACCCGGGCATTCAACAACCTAGCAACTGGAGTTTTAAAGATATGTATGTAAAGTGTATCCCCCTAAGAGAGGAATGGAAAGCGCTGAAGCGAAGGGAGAGTCAGCATGCTCTGTAACAAAAATACTCATACACTGGGACATCACAGTGATTTTTATGTATCAAGCAGGGGGATACACAACCAGTTTAGAGTATCAGCAATTATTCTGTGAGGATGAAACGTTTTGTTGAAAGGTACATTGTGACATCACTAAATGAGCCTAGTATATATTATACCTGCACCATTATACCTGTGATGAAGAAGAGTGACTGTCCTGTGAGACTTGTAATTTATGAGTCTTATATGAAGTCTTGAATTTTATATGAAGGGAACAGCAGTCGTCACGCCCAAGGGGAATGGCGCCGATTTTCGGAGGCGCCGATTTAACACAATATTTGGCTGGAGGACCACTGTTCTTGAATATCAGCCATGATACTGATCAGCTACAGTGGCTAACGGGGGATTTTACTCCACGCATTTTGGTATAATTATTTCACCATTACAGACATAGATACATCGCGTATATCCGTCGTCATTCATAATTCGTTGAACGTTTACATTACGCCCATCTTCATTTCAGCAGTGAAATGACGTAACAGACACGGACGGATGTTTTTTAACTGTCATATGGACATCGTTTACCTGTTTCGAGAGTACTGCTTGACAACATCCTACTACTGAAACAATGTCTTTCTTTAGCGGAAAATTAACGGTGAGGTAGAAAGTTTATAAATACTATAAATTATAAATACTATAGATATTTCGGAAGTAGTCTGGTTCACAAAAAAACTTTTCTCGCGAAGATGCGAAACCAAAGTCGCTTCGGCACACATGGTGATTCCGCCCAATCAATGTTCCTCCTGATTTATTTGTTTTGTTTTTGATAGCTATGGTCTCTGCAGACCAATCAATGCTCATTGGACACTGCGAAGGTCTGTGCCCGCGTACTATTATTGGTGTTATGCCGGAACCCGATGCTCACATAACTTAAACATACGCACATTGGTTAGCGCGTTGAGCTCGTAACCCATTGGTTGCGGGTTCGGTTCGACGTTGTACCTCGAGCAAGATGTTTATCTCGAATGCTTCACTCCACCTAGGTGTAAATGGGAACATGTGAGTGACTTGTGTACATCTGTGCGCCTTCGTAGCTGCCGTATACTCTTCAGAATTGTCAGAGGGAGTACCGGTACCTATAGTTCCAATGACAAGGGGGTAATGCTGTAAAGTGAAATGGTTTTGAAAGAACAAGTTTAATAACGAACGTTTTCGGAGATTCGCATCTCCCCCTACGAAGAACTATCAATGTTGATAAAGCTGGTTATTCAGACTCAAGGGATGGTCACACAGTAACGATTCTTCATCGTTCTGCTACACGATCTTTCTAGACTTTAGCCAGGGAGAAGAGGGTCTGCGGTAACAAATGACATGAATACCAGTGCACTATCACAATATCTTTGCAAAATCGAACGTGTTCGGAACAAACTACCCTCAATAGTTTGAGAAACGATAAAAGTCAACGATATAAGAGAAATGTGATTATCAAAACGTAGAGGGAGGGCTAATCCACATCGAAATGGCTTGGCAAATAGCGAATCAAGCCCTCCATCAATGTGACAGAGTGTTCCAACCGTCATGATCATGAGCATGGTATTATTCAGCCTAAACCACTATATCGGATGATTGCACGAGCTTCTTGATATCAAGAGCTTATTCGATTTCGATCTCAGAGTCGAAGTTCTGACTGACAGGTGCTCACTAAGTCTGATAGCCAAGTGTTCTTTAGTCTTACCAATGTAAGTTTGGTTCTTACCACCAGAACCTTCGGAGAACAGACACGCTTAGCTTTCATGGGCGCAGGAGTCCTGTCTCTCAGGTAAAAGTATTCGCACACATCAAGAGTATTGAAAACCATACAGCACTTTCTATTGACAGTTTTTAAGTGGTTGGTCGAGGCAGTAGAACAGGGGCATGCCCAAAGAATGGAATGCTCATTAAACAATCTAGGTTATTATCCTTATCCGGATCCCTTCCATATTTATAAAGTGAATTGTTGATCCATTCATCATTTGTTTTAGTATAGATATTTCATCATGGAATAAAGAATTTTCACTACAAACAACAAGAGGTACGGTTAAGAAGACGATTGACCAGTCTAATCTCCCACCTCTATGGGCACATTGCATGGAAAGTAAGAATTACATCACTGTTTTAGTAGCTTCATATATACCTCAGAACTGTGGGCTTCATCGCACTCCAATGATATTATATAGATGTTTGATAAGGGAGAAGATCTATTGGACCAGTTAGCTCTGAAGGAACACCGCCTCCAGACAGACCATACGCCACCTGATTTTGCTTGAGACATTGGAGAACAATGAGGCAATGGCAAAGTGCGTATTTATGGTTTAGGGCACTATGTTTTCATGTGCCGGTCAGAACCAATTTTTCATGGTGAACCTCAACCTTAATTTCAACAACAGTGGTGAGCTCGCATTGGGAAAGGACCCGTGAATAAGATTTCTAATTCGAGCAAAATGGTCATATCAACACTTTCCTATAGAGACGGCATTTCAAGCGTAGCGAACCGCCGAATGGAAAACAAGATCTGTCTTGTCTAGCCTAGAACTTTGTAAACTTTTGAACCTGAGACTTGAAAGTGTGCGAACATCTAGACTTCCATATTAGGTATTACAGAAAGTAACTAAATTATATGTGGCACACTCTTTTAAATATTAGTGCATGTGATACCATAATATCATATGTCGATTTGGACATTGAGTTCGCCCCCGTCATAGAATTGGAAAAACATTAATAACCTATATAAGCGCATTCTTCATCTGAAAGTAGCATAAAAAACTAAGTTCAGAACCGTATACATAACATCGGAAAAACTCATGTAGCTTTCTCACGTCAATGACGGGCGCAACGCTCCACCGCCTATTACCCCGATCATAGGGAACGGTACGCGCTCTAACAATCTCGGAATATATATTGGCAGCAGGTAGAACTGCGCCGGTTGTACTCGACTTCCTCGCAGGTCCCCGTTAGCACATGGGGAGGAAGGAGAGGCGCGAAGAAGCACCCTACTCGCTAGCGGGAATATTGAGAATTTTGCTAGTGAGTAATGTCGAAAGCCTACTCGTAGTCAGTGATTACGCATTATTCTCATCTATGTAATTATGAAGAATATTCTGAAGTCGGATCATTATTAAACGTATGGAGATGGTCGTTTGATGACGTAGGACCCCGCAAACCGACCAATTGTTTAAACTGAAGAATGCATCGTGATTTGACCACTGCTCGTAAACTAAAAACCTCCGTTTAAAGATTAAACAATACACTGAAGCCATATCCGCATTCAGTTTCTTTCATTCAGAGAAATTTGATATTGGTGAATGATTTGTAAACGGACTGAAAGTGAGATGTTAAAAGCTTCCAATGTAACCGGATCAATAAAACAGTGAGTTTCATCGAAGAAAGATTATAACAGTTAGCGACGACAGCGGTGGTACCATATTTCATCGGTTTCAACATAGATTCATTACTCTTGATGTCGTTTTGATCATCAATCATCGAGCGATGAATGCAATATCAAAGTACAGAACAACTTGGTTAACAACGTACGTTATTTGAATTGCGATCTCACAAAACGAATCCAAGATATTTCCAGCTAGTCCAATCAGCAGCGAGTAGTGTTTATTGTTCAGCACAAAAATTTCAAATTTTGGTTTTGGGCATGAACGAAGAGGCAGATCAAATACGAAGTGTTGAGTCGTGTCTAGATCGAGCTGGGAAAGACATGAACATTGATTGAAAATGTTGAATAATTGACTATGACATTGTGGATGCTGTCTAAAAACCAATACTATAATATAATATATATAATATAATATATATAATATAATATAATATATATAATATAATATAATATAATATAATATAATATAATATAATATAATATAATATAATATAATATAATATAATATAATACCTTGATCATGGTATTTGTTAAGTGACCTCACAGCTGGTTACATAAATTACTGGCACTATGGCGGGGTAGTTCGATCAAGAATTGGCACTTCATAATGTTACATTAAACACTGTAAAATTATGAATATGAAATAGCTGCAATTTAGATTAAAAGATCAATACAAAAACATTTAGTGGCTGGCCTAGCCACGGGTAAATACCTATTCAGTATTGTAATTAGAAGAAAGATAAGGGATAACAACTGGTCCATTGTTCGCTGTTGGGTATAAATTATTCTACAGTGCAGTCGAGCCTCGGGAGACCTTCCAATAATTGGTACCAGTTTACATTGGTGCTGACACTTATGTGTACCGTCAGCGAAGGACGTTAGCTGCATCTGGTGGCCGGGTTGTTGGGAGATTACTGTTGGGCTGTATAAAAAAAACAAAAAAAACAAGCGTAAGTCGAACGTCTTGGTTGCTGGGTGAAGGTTAGGTACGAATGTAAACAAATCACCTCAACAAGAGCTCTTTGGGAATGACTGGCAGGACAATTGGGTAATTGATGGGATTCAATTTACATCTACCACAGTACGCAAAATGGCACACCCTGACAGTGTCATGCTTAATTCACCTACCAAGTTTAACTGATCGATGTATGTACGGTTTAAAAGTACGAGTGATGAGTGACGAAGAACGAACCGGGGGGACACCAAAGCCGGAGAGACATGATTATTTGTAGAGCTGCTTACCCGCCAGCTAAAAATAGTATTCAGGACGACTGTTACGCGATAACAAGCTTAGAACTCTATGGAAATGAGGGATCGTGGACCGCGATACCAATAGGCCTATACCAACTACGAACACCTAGCAATCCGTTTAAAGCAGAACATGAGATAGCTAGATCGGTCTCTGTTTGCACAGTATGTCAGTAACGCAATACAGGGCACGATGATAAAACCAGGCTGGAGTGTGATCTCCCAGTGATTATCCATCCTTTTTTCATATCTCAACCACCCCTCCTCCCGGATGAATATGGTTGCCAAAGGATATGAATTAATAGGCGAACTTCCTACTTGTGTCTCGACATTGTAGATGTTCCAAGTAGCAGGATTGTCACGTACTGTTAGGCGTGTACTGCATAACGAACAGGCATTACCGTAAATGGGCTGACTTTTTAGGATTCTAGCTTTCTTCGTAAATTGGACTGAAATTTCAATGAGAAACCCATATGCTCCTATTTTGTAGATAAGATTGCATATTAACTATTTATGAAAAACGAATTCGATGTGAATGAGGTTATTTGACGGTCGATCAATAACAAACATAATAGTATGAAAGATAACAAAAATTATTTTTCATTCCAATTTTTTTTTACAAATTGAGGGACGCATGGATTTGAAAAAAAACTTCAAACATGCAAAAATGAAAATACTATAGGAAAATGGGAGCTTGAAAATGAATATTCAAATTAGCTCATCATTTACGCATTCCAATGGATTAAAATTACTTCAGATTTCATCTATCCTAATACTTTCTATTGTAAATAACCCTTCCCCTCCATTTCGTGAAACAAAATAATGAAACGGAATGAGAATACTGTGCCATCAGGTGGACTGACCAATTTGTAACCAGCATGTTATGAATTTTTATTTCATTCAACTTCATTATTTGATCATTACATGCAGTATATACTATACTATCCATATTTAACAATAACACCCCCAGTATATGTGAACGAAGTGTCCATGAAAGCCAGATGGGGGTGCTCGAGGTAGAACACTCCCTTACGCTCAATTAATAAATGCGGAATTACAGAATAATAAAAACCGTTGAAGAAAAAAAAGTGTGTCTTATTATTAAGTAAGGTAAACAGTATTGGCTGATAATGCTCTCGTGACTCATTTTTTCAAATATGGATAATGTTGGTTGATTAAGTGATTTGAATGGGAGGAAATTCCATGCTATAACACGGCAATTACGTAGGTTTCTCAGTCCAATGTTAGGGCGACAATGATGGCGATGACCGTAGTTTGCATGTCTGGTATTGTGATTATCAAATTGAGCATTGTTTACAATAAAATTACCGAACGCCTCCGGTAACAATTTTCTCTTAGTTTTATATGCAAACGTGAAAACATTTAAATCAATCATATCATCTAACTTCAATAGATTAAACTTTTTAAAATGAGAGGTAGGCATATACTCACGTGGGGCTGCATGGGACAAAATGACGGATAACTCGCCGTTGTAAAACATTCAAACTAACCGTTTTCACTCGGCCTTCCCAGATAGCGGAACAGTAAGGTAAATGGGGAATATGATATTCTGATCAAGCTTTTTAGAATACGCGGGCAGGAAGTGTTCAAGTTTCATAAACATAATATATTTAGATATCACTCCAGAAACAGCATGAATATGGTCAGGTGAGGTCATCGTACAGTGTGTCCCCCAGAAATTTAGTTCAGAAATTGTCGTTCCATTTATTGACACGATCTCATCCCAATTGGTGTTACGGTTATATATTGATATTATATTAATACGTCTTTGTTACATTCAGTTATGTAATGTGTTCGCAGTGACCAAATTGCGTGTGTTTTCAAGTGTTACCACCGTTTTGGAATCGGCATCATAGTTGCTAGCATTAGCTTGCCTGTAGATACGAGTAAGGTATTTGCCGCGTCTGACAGCGTCTCACGATAATCATCACAGGTAGGTATATTAAGGTTATTAATGGTGGAAATCTGATTTGAGAAAACACAGGTCCTTATTTGACGATTAAAGGGGACGTTTGAGAAGAGGAACCATTAACTGTACATAATAGCGCTTAATAGAAGCACCTCGAAATCCAGGCGCAACCTTGTTTAGACATTAGAAACGTTTATATAAATCACAATCACCCTTAATGTTACATCAGTCGCCCATTTTCAATGAGAGGATGTAAATCACCGATACGCCGAGTATTCGAATGGTGTTTTCAAACATTGGTGTTCCCAAAGCTGACCGACTGATCTGATCCGGAATAGACTTGACGACCAGGGAATGCGCCGGGAACAGTCTGCGTGGTCTCAATCGTATGAACTCCTAGGAATAGAAAAAATGCGTTAGTTTTTGTGTTTGCCAAGAGTTTTTCTTCTGAGGATGACAAAGACAGGCGCTGTTCGGGAACCATCTAGTCACGATTGTTCCCGAAAGGTTACGAGATATGTGTTATCTAAATGTTAATAAAATGGTTGTATAGAGTATAAGGACCGCATTGGTACTAGACATATGTACCAAGATTGAATGATTCATGCCATTAGTGTAAAATGACAGACGCACAGTGAGTCGTGTGTATAGTCATTCAGCGAATACCGGTGGTGGTAGGGTGGTTGGCATCCCGGTGGGTCATATCAACGGACATAAATGCTACATTATAATCGCTAAGGCAATTATACCATTCAAATTGGACAGAGAATCCGAATAATGTTTCACAAGTCTCTCGAGAATACAACACTTGTGACTTTGAAATGCTTCTTTCAATTGTAGGGCAATCCGGTGCGATTTTCATAATACAAAGTTGCAAGTAACTGTGTCAATGAATGGCTATCTCCAGTCTTAAACGGGAGTTATTTACTTATTGACTTTGTTCTCACCACAACACGAAAAAAAAATGTTGTGTTGGGAAAATGTTATGTATCTTGGTAATAATTGGGGTTTACATTTCGAAAAAAAAAAAAAAAAAAACCTACGGTAGCTCGCTGGGTTGAAAACTCTCCAATCTGAATTCCTTTTCGGACTCTGTTTTGTTCACAACTGTATTCGATGTTTACCTGTTGCCAAACATTGGTAATATATTACGGCCGTTACTTTAAGGCATTAAGTGGATAATCTCGGATCAGTGAGCCTCACTTCGAATCATAAATAACACCGACATACTGGAAAGCAACATATACATTTACTCGAAGTGACTTACATCAAGGAAGTGAAAAACGTCACCAATTCGTACTCAGTTATACATTCGAGCAAAAACAATGGTGACCAGCGTGAGTTTCATTTTGATTTTATAGTCCAAGTATTTGGGTTTTAAATTCAGTGGTATTGGAGAGATTTTTCAAGCTAGTCATAGAAAAGAACGCTCTCTCCGTTGTGGCAATCAAGCCTAGACTTATCACCACAACTAGCGCTGCTGGTGGGATTGGCGGAAATGTCTTAATTTGAGAAACGCCGATCTCCCTTTAGCAGAGACTAAATAACATTTGAGAAAAGTAACGACCGGCAATGATGACAGGGGTAAAAATGGTGAGACCCTAAAAATTGTGACTCGACCACTGTTGTTTATACTTCGGAAACGTAAGAATGCTTCAGCACTCTCACTTAATCGCATATTGTCCAATATTATTTGAGTTTTCACGGGTACCACTATCATACACCTATCGTTTGTAGTCCCGGTAGACGCTATGCTCTAGATTTGTAGCTAATAAGCTTTTATTATACAGCTCGGGTTGATTGAATCCATTTGAGAGAATAATAGCATTTGAGAGATGCATTACTAATTCCGAGGGACGTATGTTTAAAATGTTTCTCCCTTACCTCACCTCTCCCCTTTCCAACTAGTATCTTTCTTTATATTGGCACATTTCTCCTCTACCTAATGTACTATTTCTCATTCTGACCAAAACCTCCACTTTAATTCGGTCGTTGAGTCGTTTTTTATACTTTTTCGGGGGAACAGGTTCGGGGGCACAAGTTTTATCACAGTGTGTTTGAGCAAATCGCGTCAATGAGTAACCGAATTACTCCCCTCGATTAGAGCGTGTTGTACCACTGCAAAATTTGACTGACTGCACAGATAAGAGGGACTCATCCTTAAGTTCTGGTTCACAAATGCATGTATGGTTCATCAAATACCTTGCTAACAGGTTCATTCGAAACTGACCTTTTCTAACCTTGCACTACTTTTACCCAATACTGGGAAAAATAGACTATTTCGCGTCAAATAAGCTATGAGCTTTCATAGGGTATAAAATTAGCATCGTGATACATGATAACGTACGATTGGAATCGTGGTGATACGGGTGCCAACCCCAAGCAGATATACCTCAACCGGAACTAACCGCGCTTTTCTGTTAGGCTATACCAACAGTAAACTGTTATGTGTATCCCCTTAATTTACGGCACAAATTATTCGTTAGAATTGCATACCCTGAAACTCGGTTAAGCGATCACTCATTTTTATTATTTCAATACTGAAAGATATATTCCCTCTTTCTCATCATGTCCAATTCAAAACGGTATTTCTCCAGTAACCGACGGCCTTTTTCGGCTGAAAAAAATATTTCGAATGAATTCTCAATGGTGAATCGGTAGATTTCACCAATTTTACGCAGTGTGGGTGTACCAGAATTGTGGGCGGTCATTGGGGAACTCCATAGTCTATTGGTCCAGTTTGAGCTGTTTTATAGAGGGTTCTTTGTGGTCTAAATGCCTATGTTAACTTATTCTGATTGGACAATGGGAACAGACAGCCTTTTTAGGTCCAATCAAAAAATCGAAAAGAATCGCACTCCTAAATTTTCCACACCCAGCGTCGCCCACTGGCATAGGGTTTGCCAACTGGATATTTGTATATATTGAATTGGCGCGCTCATCGTAGCAAGTATCGAAATTATCAGAGTTATTAGCTATGTTCATTACATCTAATGTTTAAAATGTTACCCCACAGTCAAATTTTAGAATGTGTGCATGCCATTTTTATGTCCAGTCGATTATTTCCCCCACAATACTAAGCTAAGTTTGAAATATAGAGAGGCCTATATGTTGGCAAGTCCAAACTGACCTGCGGCGATGGCAATCGGCCTATTTTTCAAAACACCCGATCGGAGTTTGTTCGAATTAATGGCCTAATTGACGATACATGTGATTATTAGGGAGGATTATAGCTTGTAATATAGATCATTGTATTATATTCATATTCCGACGGCATTTTTTATCAATACACATCTAAAAAGGTTCTATAAAAGTATCCGGAATTTGTTGTACCGTTGCGGCAATTTGCGTTGAAACTGTAGGAGCCCCATTGAACTCAATTAAGTACGTTGGCCATTGAAATATTTCGACGTTGATATGTAATTGGTCTCGTCTTATCCGGTCTCTACTATATTGGACCATGGAGTCAGCATATCAGTTTCCTTCGAGCAAACAGTGATTATGACGTTTTCAACTGTCCATTGGGAACAATGGGGCTATCTATTACTGTTGTTTTGCAGTGTTCCTACTAGAAATGAGCTCTTGTGTTCTTTCAACTTGTCTACTGAGAGACTTATACAGCATGTCTAACAGTTCAAACCAGGATCTGGTTGGAGGTATACAGGTATTTGAGGGTTTATCTCCATGCATTACTACGATGAATCCCCCCCCCCCAGCCTTACACCGCATCAACCCTTACCTACGAGGTCCCATTAAAACCTATAGAACCGCTGTATGACCACCAACCCTCATACTGACATATATGGTGAAATACCAGCAATCTCCAGAAAGTTCTGACTCCTATATCATAATGAGTGGCATTCATAGCATGGTGTCAATGAAAGAATACGACATCAAAACTTTCGGGATATATGAAAACAATCCATAGATAATGGGACCACCGTCGTCGTTGCCAATATTATGCCTTGAAAATGAAAATTAACGTTTTACCGATCAACTTACATGGCTTGAAGCATCTCACTATCAACCCGTTTAATATTCACCTACCGATATCAGGTGTCTCTATAACGGAACAGAATGAACTGAGTGCCGATATGTCTCAAGTTATATGTTATTATCATTAGTGTAATCCATAGATTGTGTCTTTCACCCATGAGGAAATAGTGGCCAGTATAGGGATATATCGTTATTTGATAAGCATTGTGCGCAGAACCATGCGTTCATCACCCTACGTCCATCATCGCGGAGGCGCTCTGGTAATTTATACAACGTTATGTTACGCTCAGAAATGAAAACAATACTCCCAAATTCAACTACCTGCTCGTTTTTATTGGCTTAGCTTGGAATGGAGAAACTGGAGTTTCCAGAAATAAATTTAAACCATCAATCGCGAGCCGACCTTTCGTCATCATACGATTTGTGTCATATGTGATCTGTCTGTTGGACACGAACGTCTGATATTTTATGTGGACCAATCGTGACGTTCGTTCAGAAAACGAGTTTTGAGAGAAGTAAAACCTTTCAATCTATATGTTCTGTCATTGTCGTACCTTGTTGGAGCGATGCATGCTCTGAGGCACACTAATGCAAGAATTGCCTCAGAGAGGCGAATTATTGGTCTTCTGGAAGTACGTTTGCCTGCGTGTTTTTATGATACATGTATGATAGAACTTCATTGCCGTTCATTTTATAGCCGTCATTCTTCATTCAGTACATCACCTAAACGGGAACGTGAGCTCCATAAGTGCACAGGTGATAGTGTTTCATCTGAGAAAGAAAGGGTTTCGCTCATGATATAGAGGGTTGCAAATACGAATTATTGGTCCCCGGTCTGGTCTGGATAACCGTATCATTACTATTCCGCTCTGTTATAGTAATATTGCATTGAGACTTTTTCTTGCTGTCAGGAACCGTCATATATATATATATAAATATAATATATATATATATATATTATATATATATATATATATATATATATAGATATATATATATATATATATATATCTATATTATATAATATTATATATATATATATATATATATTCGAAAAATACCCTAAAATATCACGTTTCTCTACTCTGAGTTTCACGGCTACCGCCCCACAGCGTACCGGTCGTCAGGCGACTGCCCTGTTCAGCAGATCTACTTCGGTTTTGGTCTTGAGCGTTTACGGTTGCCATGGCGACAGTTTGACTTCAACTCTGATCTTCTGTTGATTTGCTGTCGTCCGATCGGGGTATAGCGAACTTCTTTTCTATGCAGTTGTTACACAGCATCATTCCGATGTCCGGGCACCCTCTACTGAGCCCTATAGACCGCTACTGGAGCGAGGTCATTCTGCTCGCTTCATTGTCGAATATAAAACATTTTCTGTCTCTTGAGTATTCCCAGTCGGATTGTCGTGTCCCAATTTTTTGCGCATAGCTCCTAGTCTAGCCTGTCAAGCTGGTAAGAAATTACACTTTAGGAGGGTACACTCCCCTAAAATTCGCGGTAACTTGGTAAGCCCTAATCAAGAAAGACATATGTAAATTTCCGCAAACACATGGCAAGTCACTGTGATCTCTTTTACCACCCTCAATTGTTAAGGTAAAATTTATTAACCTTCCGCAATACTGTCCTATTATCTCTATCGAGTACAATTTCATGCGTCCTCGTGACTCTTTCCCTAATGGCCCAAACTGTCCAATCTGGTTTGTTCAATAGGTCGACATTGTACTTTTTCGAATGGCACATACAAGTAAAAATAAATTCACCACAGGTCGAATATTCTTGTTTTTGAGTAATTCGAAGAATCCAATGCCTGTTTGAATTCAAGTGAGTTCTCCCATGTGATGAGTTGGCCGTATGGTGTGATAATGTTCAATTGTTCATCTCACTCATAATTCTTCGAATTTAAATCGGGAATTACGACCCAGCAGCGCCTACAAACCTTCAGACCCCTCTGTTAATACCGGATAAAAATTCAGATTACTTGCACCTGGGCCTAATCATAATTCCAGAACGGTTTCGATGTTCTATATGTTCTATGATCTATATGTTCACGCCCCAGCAACGCCTACAAACCTTTAGACCCCTCTGCTAAGACCAGGTAAAAATGCAGAATTACTCGATCTTATTGCTAATTATACTTCCAAAACGGTGTGTATGTTCAAATGTGCTATATTGCACGATATTACATCACTCGCCACCTGGGGAATACCCCCCAAAGATCAGACGAAAATACGAATGGGTGTTTAGGTGTGCTATATTGCACCAAATAAACATTTTGTAAACACGGGCTATGTCTGCGATGCTTAGTCTGATCAGCCTGAAATTGATGTTACAGCTCCTTTCTTTGTAAACGAATGTTGAACAGAGAGGTCATTCATGGTCAGATTTTTGAAAGACATGACAGAATTTTAAGAATTCTCGGCCCTATCTATGAGAAGATGAAATTAGTGTGGATATGCCATATGTCAATTACATGGTCCCTGTTGTTTTTCGGATTTTTTAGATAAGACCTGACTTGAAGAACAATAGGGTTCTCACTATTGAGAACATACGTGTCAAGTAACAGTAGAAGCATCAATGATTCTATTTGTTCTACCAGCTGACGAGGGCTCTCTTTCTCAGAACACAAACCATTTGGTTCTCATTCTCGTAAGAAAGCGTAAGAAAGTGGGTCAGACTTCTACTTGACCTGAGTCTAAGACAATAGGAAAACCCATATACGGAGTATTACACTCAATCAATTCTGGTGGGCTCTGTTTGAGTTAGTTATAGTGTCAACAAACCGTTGAAGTTCTTCCACCAAAACAGTTCTTACTTCTTGAACCGCTCGAGAAAAAAAATGCATACCAAAGTTTCAGCGTAGTCAGACCCAACACACTGTACAGATCGTGTTCACATGATTTTCAGGTTTTGACCTCAGACTCCAGATGACCGTTGACCTGACCCCTAACTGATAGGGTCCATGTAGTCAATATAGAGAACCGATATCCCAAGCTTGATCCATCTAGATGCAGTTGCGTTATCGGTTCCACAAGACAAATTGAAGAAAATGTGGATTTTTAACAATTTTCCAATATTTTTAACCACAAATAGGACTCCGAATCTACAACAAAACTCCACACCACATGTCGTTGATTCATACCAAGCTTCAAGATTTATCATGTTCACACGCTTGACAGAGCCTGTCTGTTCATGGAGAAGCTTGTCTCTCATGCGTATATCCACACCCCCTCCTCCCCGCACCACCCCCCCCTCCCCCCCACACCCCCCCTTTCCCCTCCCTCCCCCCCCCCCCTCCTCACCCCCCCCTGGGCTGAGCAATACGAGAAGAAATTACTACATGCAATGTACATTCAGCACAACAGTTGATCACTACAACTCGAAAAGTAAGAATCATGGAACTACAGGATGAGAAGAAAGACCGTTGGAGGCTGGCCCTTAACTACAAAGGATTATTATGCGAAGTACACACATTAGACCTCAATGCACTATTGAATTCAGTCCGGTATACCAATATCGATGTGATATATTCTTTTCTGACGGCTTAAACGTAGATAACGGTAAAGCTTCCCAACCCTTCACAGCAACCACTTGTAGGTTGAGGCACAGTAGTTTTATTAACTAATAGCCTGAAAAGAATATATATTATAATTAGTATCATAAGGGTCTCAGGATATGTTTTAGTCGGAGGTAGGCCCTGGTCGAGTGATCAAGTTGGGAAAATGACACATTGAGGTGATGAAACAGCTGCCCAATTCCAAAGGCTTTAGCTATGAATTGTTCTGAATGGTACAATTCGGGTGTTCAGGGGAATTTTAGGTCGTTCTAGAGATCAGGCCAATTAGCAATTTGACCCTTGAACAGTTGATCAAGGAATGTATTGTGAAACAAGTCACTAATATCACGCTGGATTTACTCCAGTTATGAATATCAATCCGCCGTATTACATGTGCTATAGAATGACACAGTTGAGTCGCTGAGATGCGTCCGAACCATGATGTACTCATTGTGCTTACAATGGCTGAAATGGCAACATGGTAGTGTTCCAATCACCTCCACTTGACATTGACTATTGCTGTTACTAATGGCTCACAATTTGATTCAGATACAAAAAAAATATCAAATATTATCTCTGGGCAATTTGTCATCGGATTTTAGTGCGTGCCATCATGCTATGATGACATTCTTGTAATTAATATATGTATTGGATATGGAAAGCTGAAACACTAAAAAAAAAGATTGAACTACTTCTATACACCACCGCCGATCTCATGAGAGTGAACAATTACCAAATCAATTCCGATAAGAGCTGTAAGTATTTCACATTCAAACCCTACAACCATGGGCCTTGTTCCAATCTCGTATTCCCGGCCACTTTCTGTTCAAAATTAGATTTGCCTGAACGAACGGTTTCAGGGTTATTTAACAGACACCATGCGATGAACAGTTGGCCGTGGTGGCCAGTTATACTAGGACAATGTGCTGGAATAATAGCCAAGCACATGCAAATATGAGTTAGAATGATGGGACCATGAACGGCCGTTACTGGCCACAGTCCAGTTGTCTTAAGAAGGACGCTTCCTAAGCTATAGTTCTTAAGTTGGCGATGAAGCGTTGTGCTCCAATGGGTCGATTCCGGGTTTTTCAATGTTCATGGATTATAGGGCCTTCCCTCTCACGTAATGGTCTTTGAGTTTTCCCGATCTTACTACAAAAAGGGACATTGGGCCTCACTTTCGTGGGTCAAACTCTATAATATTAGCCTTTCGTAATATTTCTTCATCGAGCGAGTTTTATGATTGAATAAGCCTTCTTGAAACTGATGTTCTTCAAGAAGTCGAATGCGTTTCAAGACCGTCTTGATAATTCACTTTCACGACTTGTGGGTTAATTTCCTTTACGCAATCTGGGTTATTCCTTCTTCTTTGGTAATGGCTGTGAATTCATGGTTTTTCATGAGGATTTTGTCTCTCCTGACATTCATTAAAAAGCTAAAAATTAAACTACTACGAAACTAATGAGGGCTCACGATTGTTCATGCAACTAAAAAAGTACATTTGGGCTACTACTGTTATTTTGTCTTATCCGTTCAACTAATAACTAACTCATTTTACACTTTCGAAATACGGAAAATCTATATTCGATAATCTCGACCTAATATTTATCCCGCGGGCCTACTTTTCCCGACTTTGATTCTTTGGATGACGATACAAGTGAATGATGACCGCAGTTGTCATCTTTCAATGAAAGGGCAAGGGTACTTTTTTTTAATGTATTTCTATACTCCTGAATCCTGCAACAATATTACCGTCAGCATTAGGCTCATACTTCCCTCCTTAATACTCCACTCTCTCGCTAATAATACATCAAATCCCCTGCTATTTAAAATGTTGCGTTGGCGTGTAATTACATTTCATGTATTATGCAAAAAGCTTGGCACCTATACATATACTTACTAAAAAAAAACTGATAATCTTGCTCGTGCTTCGGTACATCTCAAATTTCAAGGAAGACGTAATGTGACTTTTGCAGGAGTTGGGATTCAATTTATCGTCTGGGATGTACATGCTATTTACACTTTCCTACAACAAACGCGCTCAGGAAGACGGAGGAGGGGGGGAGGGGGATAAAAAAAAAATCCAAAATTTAGACTGAACTTCTTAATCTTGTTAGCATTCACTGAACAATATTTTTTGTATTACTGATGCAACAGTGCGCCGTCGAATGAATTTATTTCTATAATCGGGCAACAACCGTGAGCTGTTTTTTGACGATCCATTCCTTTTTCACATGCACGCTGTCTCTTTAATGGACACGGTAAAATTCTTCTGTCTGTCAATCATGAACAAATTCTGTGCGAATGCTGCGGAAGAAAGTATTTATTATGAGAACACGTCAATCATTTAATGAATGATGAAATAATCACGGCACATCCCGCCCCCTTTGCGAACAGTTTTCTTCAAATACTGGTCGATCAGGAAAACTCTGGGGATAGGGATATAAATATTGCCTTAGTGGCTCAGGTTCCGAATTGATTGTTAGGTCCACATCTTTTAACCACGATTTGTAACTCATTGTGAATCATGAACGCAATGAACCTGAAGCAGTAGGGTACCTGAATTATTACCTGATCACCAATTCCAAAGTTTAGAGTCTCTCTGCAGCCATCCTTCATCCCATTTGTCAATTTTACTTGAACTATGAACAGATGAAGGACTTCCCCAAATAATGCTTCCGTATCTGTCTCATATTATAGTACTGCGGTGATGAACAAAAGAGTAACCAAAGCGCTAAACAAGAATGACAATAAAAATAAACTAACCACGAGATCCCAGTCACAGCTGAAGAGTACGATAGAATAATCTTGCATGCTTGAATATATGGAGGTAACAATCCTCTATTAACTAAATATGGGAGGTAACGACCTTCAAAAGCGTTGATATCTTATCATTCTAGAGCAGTTGTCCTCCAGCCAATTTATTTCGCCGGGTTGTGTTGAAAACTCATAACCCTTCACAATCGGTGCCATTTCCCAGGAATGTGGTGTTTCCTTACATCTTAGCTTACATAAGGCTGATAAACTATAGTCTTGTATCACGGATTCCACTTCACTCCTGATTACGATGTTGAACGTATTCTACGGAGACCAATTAACAGAGATGGACTGCTGTGACAGAATATACGATTGCTTCTGATTGATACTTGTACAAACAATCTTCCTGGTCAATCACTTCTCTTCAACTCCATTGTTAATATATATCTCACCCCAGCCTCTCAAAATTAATCCCGCCACGTACTTTCATGACTGAATTGATAGAAATATAAAGACACGGTGAATATCTGGAGTGAGGTAGGTTCCTAGACGGTAAAAGTGGCCTCCTTCATTCACAAGTTGATAAAAGTCCTCCTTTATTAACAGGTTAATCAATTACGAGGAGGAATATGTGATGGAGACATTTTTCGTAATGGTGGTAATATTGTTTTCAAACTGTAGGACGCCCTCTAAACCACTGTGAAATTTCATTGTGCTGTGGTAGATGTGATTCGAATTCGACCTTGCCAAAGCTTTCGTTCTATATAATCACGAGAGTGAGTCGAATATTCTGTTCGATCATATAGAAAAAAAAATAGTTCCGGAATTATTTGGTGGTACATTCATGATAGAAATCCCCACAGCTGCCGTTATTCTGGTGACGATGTTAGTAGTTTTCCGGTAATGACGATGGGATCATTGACACACATGACTTTGTTTGTTCTTTCGCCTTGAAATAGGTACTGCAGGGTAATATCGCACTAACCCTAAAAATGCAATGGCCAAAAATGGATAACTATGCGCCTGACCTAATATGGTAACGTTTGTCCGTTTGTGTCGGTGTTTCTAACTTATCCATCGATATCTATGAGAAACACTACGAGGTTCGATCAAAGGCATTACTTTTCCATAATCTCACATCCATTAAAGTTTCAAGTTTATATAATATGTAATATTTTGTTTTCCCAAAGCGGAATATTTCTTAGCTAGAGGAAGCGAGTTCCACAAATGGACTCCGATAGTATGAATTTTGGAATGCCACGAACATGACGTCCTATAATATGGTTGACTCAGGGAAGGCCGATAACGAGTGGTAATCCTTGGTATCTGGAGTTTCTATGGTAAAAAGAACTGAACGTAACAAGAAGCATATCGGGGTGGAATTTATATAGATAGATCCCAAATACACAAGGTCATTAGATCAAATGGGTCAAAGGTCAAAGAAAGCCAATATAGGTAACCAGATGATGTTTACACAGACGAATAAAATGCTTCATGACATCGTCGCTCTGAATGTTTCATTGCCAAGATATAAAAAGATTGCCCTATAGTATCCTCCAATGACCTTCACCTGACACCTACAACCAATTGGTTCATCCTCGCCATCTGTGAAAACCCACAAACTAATATGAATCAATAGATAAGGCCTTCATTAGTATTATGTGACAAGGCTTGTGAACTTCCCCTGTCGTGACCCTGACATGACCTTGAACTGGCACTGAAAACAATATGGTTATCCTTCCAAAGGGCAATCCCTTGAATGAAGTCGAACTTGATAACTCTTTGCGTTCGTTAGGTGTCGTGCCGACAAGGAGTGTCTCACACACACACACACACACACCACAACCACCACAAACACAGATACAAACACTAGGACAAACAGGACAGACACAAACAAACGCACGGACATAACTGCATAGATCCCTTTTGCATTCGGCAAGGAATAAAAATGGTCAAAAAATTGGTTCAAATTCTGAATGAAGTCCCAGTGCTCTGTCAACATGGCCCGCATGTATATAGTATATATATATATATATATATATATATATATATAATATATATATTATATATATATATATTAATAGATATTCTATATATATGCATACCATTCGAAACAAGCTTCACAACGGCCAAAACTGTAGACATCTAACCCCGTTTAGTATGAGCTTCATCCATCCAGGTGGGGTCAAGGTATGCTCTTCACAAGCTATAATTGCCCAAAATATCAATTTTTCACAATTTCCCATTCCCCCCCCCCCCCCAAGAAAAAAGGATCGCTGGTCTGCACCAAAAGCAAAAGGTCCTTTCATTCCCCATAAGAAAACTACACACCAAATTTCAGCTTGATTGGACCAAACATTCGGTGACTTATCCTCTTTCAAAGATTTTCAGACTTTGACCTCTAATGACCTCAGATGACCTTTGACCTGACCCCAAACAATAGGGATCATGACCATGTACTCAACAACACTGCTAATCTCCAGTATGCAGATAACACCGTTCTTTCAGCTGAGAAGGAGATGGCCTTCACCAATCGTTATCCTTTGTTGGGCAAGCAGTTGTGCTATTTGTCAGACTGAAACTATTGTCCGTCCTGGTCAACCATGATGGCATTTATGAAAATGACTGCCAATTAAGCCACTCTAAAGACAGTAGTTTATTAGGGATCAAAATACCTGAGTATGCAATCTATATTCAATTTCGGAATTGATCCTCGTTATATATGGTGATTACAATGAGAAGGAAACGATATACAGATGTTCAAATCTGAAACTTAAAGTCTATCAGATCCGGCTATACTTTTGTATCGCAACTTCTAATGAAACCAGTTTTATATAATCGCAATATTGTTATTAACACTTACTTCTATGTACACTTTTGTCTATGGGTTAAATTCAAGGTTATTCACGGAAAGCCCTAATTGGAAACACCACTTATGGCTAATACCATTCCTTCCGCCAAATAAACAGATTTGGTGAGCAGTGACGCATCTTGAAAATCATCCTCCCATGCGCTACAAAAGTCATTGTCCGTACGTTATGTGTTAAACCATTGCGCCGGTCAGTTTTCAGGTCAACTCTAGCACGTCAACTCTAATCCCCAACTCAATCCCTGACCCTAATAAAGAACATACTCCTACGCGATAGGTCAGCTACTCTCCACCAGAATAAAGGACTACCTAAGAACACTTGCAAACTCCTGGATTGGTTTGTAATACTGAGAAGAGCCACAAACACCACCAGCATGGCGAGGGAATGTTCACGACGGGGGACTTGTCCGCCCAGAGCAAGCTCTGATAAACACTTCTGCAGGAATCCTAATTACTGCTACCAGCATGAAAAGATAATTGATTGTGTGACATGACGGAGACAAGCTTTTTGGAACTATGCAAAACCAAGGAGGGAGATACTCAGCATATTCCTGGAAGTATACCGCTTTATTTAGTTTAATCTATATCGTCCATGCTTTAATCAACTAGCCCTGTATGTTTGTGTTGAGTCTGTACGTTGACTAGTTTTCCCCGATAGGAGTGACCGAAACGCCGTTTTTGTGGTGGAACGGTTACCCTGGAAATAGTGCAAAAAAATTCATCATGGTATGCCACGCCGTCGACTATCACGGATGTATCTCATTGTTCATTCGTACCAAGTTCATTATATGTTAGGTTTGTGACACTTTCGTGATCGGGAGAAGATACTTTTTAAGAGAAACCCAACTAGGTGGGTAAATAGGTGAAAATGAAAATATATACACAATAATTTGTATGTTCTCTACAGTGCGTAAAGCTTAGAATGGAATTACATTCATCCCCTGCAGTCGTATCTTCTGACGTGCGGCGAAACCTTTGAAAGTGGTATTCACGAAATAGTGATGAGTCTTGTGAGTGTTCATTTTGCTCTCATTAGAAACAGTTGCTGTATATCCGTGGAAGCAATATTACTTCTCGTGTTGTAGCAGCAGCGATGTTGAATCTCTAGGCCGCGCATTTTTCATCAATCCCTCTGAAAATCAGTGCTCTTTATTGTTCTCATGCTCAGTGGTTCGCCAAAGGTATTATGATTCAAGAAATGTTCCTTAAATTCTTCAAAGAAAACAAGAGTGATAAGAGAGTCGAGACATCAGTTTTTACCCATAGCATTCCTCCGCAAATCATCTCATTATCAGTGGCCAGTGGACGGTTATATAATATTCAATCACGCAACGATATGCACATATACACTAATTATTTCAACCTCTGCAATAAAGGACCTTACCACATCCCTTATGTGAGTATTCGAAAGCCAACAGCGATAACTGTCAATGTTAATGATATGAAACGTGACCAGAAATACACAGAACAGAAATGAAACCCAACCTGGCCTGATTTCAATCGATTTTTTTCTTTATCAACAACCGGTTAGTGTAATGTTCGTATACCTCGAACAGTTATTTCAGTTATTTGAGTTATTGAAATAAAACGCCGAACTGTATATATTGCTCATTATTCTGTTAAACCCAAACAATTCAAACAATTGCTGTGCCAATGTGAATTAGTCGATTGAGATTAGGGTTGCCAACAAAGTTAACGGAGAGAGTCGGTTGTTATTTAAATTTCCGATATTTATATTCAAGAAACGTTGGTCCGGTAATAAGCTCACTCTGTCTAAAATGTCTTTTTGTTAGTAAAGAGGGACGTATTCGATATCAAGAAGAAACGTTTAGGAGGAACGATTGGAGGAATCTGGGGTACCGTAAAGTGAGGTTTCTGAAAGCATTGCTATGTCTGAGAAAATTTACTAAAGCAAATGCAATGCATGACAGAGGGGGAAAATTAAAGATGAGTACCAAGCACAAACAGTGGCGAGTCAGACCTGAACGTGAAGCACGAATAATTGAACGTGAGGCGCCCTATACAATTCCGAATTTCCAATAAACGCGAAATTGACAAGCAAAATCCTAGGGAATTTTTCCCTACTTATTACGCCAATATTATTACATGTTGTCGCCAAAATTGATCTAAGAACAAAGTTTACTTACCATTACACTCAGTCTCAAGAAATATTTCCGAATTTAAAGCTCCAGCAAGATACGATACCTTTCGAACCTATGTATTTTCCGAATTTAAAGCTCCAGCAAGATACGATAATTTCGACCTATGTATTCCACTTGAGATATGGCGATTCGAAAAAATAGGCAAATAAACGTAAAAGTTTGAATAAAAGACGGGAGAATTTCTGTAATGAAGCCTATTTTCTATCATCGTTTGGTAAGAATCAGCAGGATGGATGGTAATTAAGTTTAAGACAGAAACGTCACAATTCAATTTGCAACTATTTTGCAGCAAACGACAAACAGATCTCACATTGTCTTTCCTACGGGGTTGCAAAATATAGCTAACATGGTTAAGTTTGTTTCCTGACAGACTCTAAAAATTGTTCGTACTTCATTTCTTCTTGTGCGCGTGCTGTTCATCATATACAATATTACCACATATGTTTGTACTCCAGGCACGTTTTAAGTTTCCTTAACGGCATTTACAGACGTGATGAGCGTTGTTTGCCAAAATAATCATTGGCAAATTGAGCGAGGGGGGTACACAAGAAAAAAATTGGCACCGGCATACGCAAAGTCTAACAGAATTAAAAAGAATGTGATCGGTTGCAAAATGAATACGCGAACTAATGTCACAAATTCATTGGGCTGATCAAGCATTCATGAGCGGTTTTGGAGGAGGAGAGGGGTCGAAATGTGCTCTAATCCTGGACAATTTTCACTCTTTTCCGTCCAGTATTCGTTTGGGGCCGCGGGGCCGACCAAAAATCATAGCTATGATTGGACAGGACACGGCGCCGCGGAGGCATTCGCGGCGGAAGCGGCAGGAAGAGGGAATCACCACTGGGTAGAGGTCAGACGGACAAATTTGGAAAGGAGCGATGCAGTCTGACAGCTTCAGCTATGCTAATGTTTACTTGCGCTTATTGATGTTCTGTTGTAGGGCGTGCGACGCACTGAAGAATACCTTGCACTGGCCTCAGAAGAGGCTACGCTCTGAAACCACTAGTAGGCTATATACGGTCGCGAATCATAGCAGTCTTTTAAATAGCCCGAGGATATAGAGCCACTGTATGCAAATTGAGAGTTTAAGTTTTAAGTTTGCCTCATTTCTTTTCATTCATCCTCCTAGTTCAGCAAGCTACGCAAGTGGTGCCAACTATCTACCTTTTTTTCAGTTTTGGTGCACTGAATGTTTTTCTTACTCTATAGCGTCTTGGAGCATGCACACACTAGCAGTATATCATTATATCTCATATTTCTACCGTTGTGGTTCTTCCAAGTTCATTATACATTATTACATGAGCACCGCTCATAATAGCAAGTCTTAGTTAGTACGTCTCACAACAGAGAATAACTTATCTTTATAACTTAACTTTATCTTTTCCTGCTCTATTGACTGCACAGTGGTATCAGTTTGGCGAAGAATACCATTAACTAGGCAATAACTGAGAGCATGGACTCACTGCCTCCAAAGGCTTCACTATCTCTGAGCGCTTCTCCAAAAAAAATCCACCTCTGTCCTATATCTGTGAATATATTGCTACACTCTCCGCCATTCTGAAGTGTTATTCTGAAGCAATGTACATCGGCAGAGATGACACCCTCAATAAAACAGGAGAAATGTAATTATGTCCATGGGTTTATTCTATGAACCGCAGTTACCTCAGGCTGTTTGCTTGTCCTTCAGTAATATATTTCGCTGAAAGAAAATAGCTGATGGCTTGTTTCCCTTGCAGAATAAACGAGACTATTGCTGTGCCCCTGAGAATCATTCGTCTACTGAAGACATTGGTCTATGTGACCATACGTTTGACTGAACCATATCATTTTGCCCCGTTCTTATGGCAGGGGACATATTGTGTTCACTGTGACTACTCAAACAGTCATTGTCATCGGTTATCGTGGTTAGTATATGTTACATCTGTCACATACAGTGTGGTAAATCCTTGGGAGCACTGGGCTATTAGAACATACGCACTAACTTCTTACCTATTCAGTGCCATGTCCATGTTTTCCACAAAGTCACCTCCACAACAACACGTTCAGCGATCATTCTCGATCGCGGCAGCCGGAAGAGAGTACATCCTGGGAGAGAATACCAGAGTAGCTAACACGATCGACTCTCTGTATGCTCTCTAAATATGCGGTGCACCACGAGAAATAGTTCCGTCTGGACATATGACATGTCAATCCAGCAATTTATCTATCAAAATCCTGAACATCCTACTATGATTTTTTATCGGCGATTGAACCTGTTCCATATTTTGAAGCATCTTTTTTTTTCAAACGAAATTACTAATCCGAAGATCCAGATCATGATTTGTTTTTAAATACCATATGAAACATAAAAAAAATATATAAATTCATTGAACAATGACCACACCCTCTTCGGAAACAATGCCATGACCTGAAAATTGTAGTTGCTCATATTCTAGAAAAAAGTACGGATTGTGCATAAATAATATAAATTATTAATTTTATTAAAATTATTCATTATCATATAAAAATATTGCACAGTGGTTCCGCATTTCGAAAGGGTTACAGTTATGATAAAAATTTTACCATCACCCCTCCCCTGAACCCATGTCGATAACATCATAAGTATGAAGCCTGAGTGGTTTAACGGCCAATACGCTCAATCATAGCCGTGAGTTCGAGGCGGGTCATTGTCTTGATTTCTTTAAAATACAGCGCTGCGCTATCTTCAATCTTATAGTCGATTCCTAAAAGAAATATTTTTAGAGAGCACGTCTCTTTAAAAAACAGAAACGGAAGGACTGTCAGAGTAAACATGCCTTTCGTAACTAGATAGGATAACGTTCCAAGGGAGCTAGCACCATAAAACGTAGGGGTGGAAATAAAGCATCGAGTTTCATTACTTTAATCAACATTGTCTGATACTTTGACCTGTCCTTGTCGTTGAAGATACATCAGGTCTGCGGTAAACGTAATTTACGTGTCCAGAAATCGGCAACAGAATGTCAGGCTTTTTGCTATGAATTCGTATAAACGATTCCATAACTAAATGTTGACTTACGTTGGTTCTTGTATATCATAAATTTATTTATGATGTGTATCGATTCACACTGGTTTTCAATGACGATATTTGAGTGGTGTGACCTTCTATATTGCGGTTGCGCCGGGGACTTTGTCGCAAAAGTTTCGGACCACCCTTCTGAAACAACTCCTGCTAAGTCAAGAGACTAATCTCTGTGAATGAGAATATGGAGAATTTATTACAATAATCATATGACATTTGGAGTTCAACAAGAACTCATAAACACAATTTTATAAGAGCTAAGCTCAACTAAACTTTGCACTATTTGTGGCTCACCCACCCATATGGCTGGGTGAGTTATTATGATCCTGCATGTCCATAAATTAGATGAGTATATGGAGTCAAATACACCCAAGTTCGACAGATAAGAGTCTAGAAATCCTCTGCATAAATTAACTTTTCGAAACCAAGATGTTGAGAGCCCATATTTGGTAGGTAGGCTGTCTCAAATACACCCAAGTTCGACAGATAAGAGTCTAGAAATCTCTGCATAAATTAACTTTTCGAAACCAAGATGTTGAGAGCCCATATTTGGTAGGTAGGCTGGTCCGATCTAGTAGCTGATCCCTGTTGCTTTCTTGTTAATTCAGTAAAGGTCAACAGGGGACGTCCAAAATCCTGGTAAACGAGACAACTGTTCAACTTACAGAGAGGTTTCATAGTTGGTATGTAGGTTAGCTATATAGAGTCAAAAGTCCTCTTAACGGTTCGGAACACATTTCTGTTTTATAGTGTCCCTGAGTGTTGTGACATGTCCTCCCTTGAAGCAGAAAGGGAATATGTGAGGCCTAAACTGAGCTCTGGGGCGGTGGAGTGTGTCATACATTGTGCGACAATATCTTATGCTTCACATATTTGTGAATCCCTTAGGCAAGGAAACACTACGCAAGGTTGCGTTCTGATCCCCAGCACCCTGCCAGTATTAGTCATAATTAGACAGCGTGGTAGCTATTAGATATGAGAGACTTGGTCTCACGTGTGTAAATGCTGCCTATCATATGGGGGAGGACAAAACGTTTTTTTGCCTCATAGTTGCCGTACATTGTTGCGGGGCGTTGCCGCCGCTCGTAGATTATTCGATATTGGTGTATAACTTTCATGGGTTTGTGCTTCGCTGGAGAGGGTGTAGAAGGTATAAGGTAAGGATTGCTTCCGTACGATAGTCTCACTTGCGTAGTGCAAGCACTGTATAGTTGGTATGAGCGAAATAGGATTATTGCTTTCCTATTTCAATGTTCCGTTAGCTGCCTGTTTTGGGTGGATTTTTCTGAGTGCCTTCATAGCTGACATTGGGTCTTGCTGGTGGTTTATGTCGGAGATCGGGCTGTTCGCGGCCGTTTGTGTCTCGGTTTGTTTGTGGTTATTTATTGCGTGTAGGTTTTGTAGTTTAGTTACATAAGATTGGGGGTTGTTATTAGTTAGCCTGTTCCTAAAAGCTCCCTATTCCGTTTTAATTCCGCGGATCTCGGGCGACTAAACGACAATGTTTGTTGTGAAGGAAATTAACAGCATTAATCCATTAATTCATTGGTGAACAACAATTGGTGCTAAGGCCCAAAATCAAATGTACCGGTATATGAAAAAAGGAATTGCTAGGAATTAGTGGAAAGGGTAATCATTATAGTGGAAAGCCAGAGAGGTTAGCCCTTAACGTGCCTCCTTCCCGCATCTTTTGGTTGTAAATGTATCGTGTTTACAAGGGTTTAGGACTTTGACTCCAATTGATCTTAGGTGACATTCCACCTGTCCCAAAAAAGAATAATGATTAGCCACTCCAAATAGCAACCCGCCCGTCATGCCAACTATGAGCTCTCTACATCATTTCGTTGCACAATTATCATGCTCACATACTTCCCAGACTTTGACCTCTATTGACCTTCAGTGACTTTGGAACTGACTCAAAAACAACAAGGGCTTCATCTACTCCAAGTGCAAACTTTGTGTCAAGAATGAGCTCTCTACATCATTTCGTTGCACAATTATCATGCTCACGTGGTTTTTTAGACTTTGACCTCTGTTGATCCTAGGTGCCTTGGACCTGACCCCAGACCAATAGGGATTATCTACTCTGCATGGCAACCCTTCATGCCAAGTATGAACTCTCTACTTCATTCTGTTATACGTTGCTGACAAGCTCTCCAAGCGTTGACCTCTGTAACCTTGGACGGTGTTCAAAAAGTGTGAACAATTGATTTCCTTTCACCCAACTTTCACTTCAAATTGACTTCATCGACTTTGTGTGGTGACATGTGCAGACTAGCTTATCTAAAGATACGATGTTTGGCTGGTTGGAATTAGAGGTGGAACCTGCACTCACTACAATGCTGCAATTTCTAGTTGAATCAATGAATGTGCTACTTTTCCGAAGATTACGGAAGAAAGATCTCAGCTGGAAAAACATTATTTCAGTTCATACCTCAGACCATGGTTTACAACTAGAAAATTTCTTCTGCTTTTTGTCACAAACAATATCAATATTGCATAATTATGTAATGTTCCTGATAACTTAACTATAACATTAAAAAATGGAACAGTGTTCAAGTTTATCAGTGTTTACCTCCAGTGAGCTAACAGTCCTTTTTAGCATTTTTTTTTTTCTTTTTTTAGCATTTTGCTATAGGCCTAGCCTGAGTTCACTTCCCATCCCCAATCCCTCAAAATAGGCCTATGTGTCAAATTTCTGGTATCTGTAGAATGTTATCCACAGAAAGCAAATTTTGTTGACACAGCTTCTGATTTGGAGATCCTATTGACTTTGTGCAGTTTAGTTCGTTCAGTGCGTTGAACATTAATGATGTGGCTAGTTGAACATAGCACAGGACCTAGGCCTAATGTCAGGGTCGCCTACTCGAATTGGTTCATGATTCATGATTGATTCCTTCACTTTGACCTGCAGCTGCAACGAGCGAATCGACTAAGCTTGTGAGTCCATGGCCATGATCACATTATTGCACTGCTGGCAATGTAACCGACGCGTGTTATTCGTGCACTAAGTATGTGACCGGTGAGTACAAACCGATGTTTTTCTTCTACCTTAGTACAAACAAGACCAACAAGTCTCTTGTGATGAAATTTCGAAGTAAGGGGCGCTATATGATTATGATTATTCAGAACAGCGCTATCAATATGTCCGAGAGCCCACCTTCACATATCAATGGACATCATTGAGCGTATAATTTGAAAATATCTTGTTTTGCTCTCCGCTAGCCCAAATGCAATTCTCAACATTGTTCACCTTCAAATACGGGTTAATACGCAAATGTTACCTGTGGTTATAGAGATCGGGGCAGGTCATCAGCCTAGGGAATTAATCAAACAGAACTAAAAGAGAATATATTGTTGAAATGTACAAAGTATAGCCCTAATTCAAAGTCAAATCAACAAAATATTATCCATATACTATAGCTTGACCGTACGTTCAGTTTTATTTGTTGTACCTTCCCCTCTGTCACTTTTTCGGCAAAATTTCAGGTCCAATTTAACATTGTATAGGTAGAATTTATCCATCAATTCGTTAAGCAATTCGACATTTGATTGTTGGTTCAGTGCACTATTAACCAACCATTGATCAATTTTGACACCGTGTTTGTTTTTTTCGTCGGTTTTTCCAGTTCCTATATCCATCACAATGCCGTGTTTTCAAGTTCTTGAGTTTGAACATGATTATTTTCATACATCTGTCCTTGTCCTATTTTTGCTTGTACTGCTCGTTTCGTTGAGCATATCGTACTTTCACTGTCCCCTCATAACAAATAATTATAACCTCCTAAAACTCCGTGGTGACTAGTCTGATGGCGAGCAATAAAGACAGGTGGCTGATTTTTTGTTCTTATGCTACCTATAACCAGTTCGTGTTGCATGTTTAATAGATGATAATGCTATTGTGTCGCAGGTCATAGGGAACATCGCAGTTCGCCGTTGAACGTACAGTGTGTAAAACGACTTCCCAACTCTACATATCCTGCCCAACCACAAAACTTTTTGCATATTTCCCCCATATTTATAATAATTATAATATACAGCATTTGTATAGCGCTCAATTCAGAGCCTCTGAGCTCTAAGAAAGAAAATCCTACGAAGGGAAGGCATAACATCCGAAACCTGGGATGTGTTTGGTTGCGTTTCAACTATTGGTGCTAGTTTGAAAATACGCCGTAAGGATATCGCGATGGGGGTAGGGGAATGTTCAGTGGTGAGCATGCGCACAACCACGAACTTGCTTATTGGCCTATTGCTAGCCTGTTTTGCAGAAACCATCCTCAAACCGTGTCACTCTCATCAGTCTGTTTTTTTTGTCTTTTGTTTTTCCACACATCTCCCCACCGACCAAGTTTAAATTCAAATTAAAAATGATGTATTTCAGATCTCGAGCCCTGTCAAATCGAATTTCACTTACTTCGAACACTCACCCCCAGAATGTTGGAGGATTTTCAGCATGAAGACGATAGAATAGACTCCTATAGGCACTTCTGTATCAATGAATTAAGTTTTATGTATACCTGCCGAAATTTTAGTATATAACAGTAATTGTAACTTGTACGTAATGATATTTTCTCATCTTTCTTTTCCCTCTTCTCTCTTCTTTTCCTCTTTTCTTCTCTGTCTTTACAGGTTGCTCACCCCTTCCCTCCTCCCTTAATTGCTCCGTTTGGGGTTTTTTTGTTGTTTTGGGTGGCCGGGCGGTGAATAAACCTGTTATACAGCTTTTTATCGGTCTCCCTCCATTTCCAATGGCCCTAATCATTTGGACAAAATGTTATTTTTGATAAATTACATGTTATGTTTGTTTTGGAATGATATGTATTGAATTGAATGGAATCGAATGAGTATCTGAGCGATTCACTGCCATTTGGCACTATCTAAGCATTAAACAGCTTCTATACCGTATATAGAATTTCCATAGGCGCCACCTTGTCTTAGCATGTTGCTATACAGTGATACAGTTTCTCAACGAGGGTTAGTTATTACATGATACTTAATTCTGATTTTTTTCCATAAATTCAAATACTAAATAATAACCTTGATATTCAATTGAAATGAAATAATATATTTGTCGTTGCGTATCGAATCTATATTCGTCTTTACATACATTTTCAACTTTCATGCGTGATATTGTATTTCGTCCTAGTTCTCAACTAAATCCCATGGACGCCTGGACACATTCATTTGTCAGACTATCTTTGGAAGAACCGATTAAATGCCATGTTTATCTATATTAACTCAAGATGTGAATCATTAAAGATCTCCGATTTTTGTCCGACTGTGTTTAATGAGTACAATTTACATCCATAGGTTTTTTTTTTCAATAAATAGGTTTTTTAAATAAATTTATTTGTATCGGTAAACGTGGCCTTTTACCCTCCTCTTATCATTATAATCCTTCACTATTGGGAACGATAACTTTTCAATCTCCTTCCAACCCCCCCCCCCCCTCACAAAAAAAAGTTAATTACTGACTTGTATCGTATTCCTGTTTCAATTCCGTTTGGTCTAACAAGATAGAATTGTCGATAGATCATTCATAATCGGCTATTGAACGGAGGGTGTTTTAATATGACTGACATTTCCTAGTTCAAAGTGCGCTTGGGTTACGATATTTCTCATAAGAGTCTGGGAATATTTCTACCTTTCTCCAAAACCTCATGGGTCATCATCTGGCTTTTAAATGATAGAAGATTAGTTAAGGCAGCAAAATGAATGATTTGATAAATTCTCATTTTACCTCCTCCACATTGTTTATACTGTAGTACTCTTTTGTATTATACATTGTATCGTATGTGTCAATTATAGTTAATAAAAAAAGGATGCTCATGGAACGTTTACTTTTTAGTCCACCAGACACTAAGAAGAAAAAAAAAACATGTGGCCCATTTTGCGTTGAACACAAGTAATTTTATTCGGTAGCATTCTCGCATAGACTATCCCAGAATCTCGCTGGAAAAAATCTCGCTACGTGACTATTAAGTTTAATCTATTATGGTTGCAGGATATTCTGTGATACTATTTGACATCGTATGAACCCGTAGTCACATTCTCGTTCCTGCTTAATAGTACATCCACATCTCTAAATAATACTGTGATACAGACGAGTTGCATAGATATAACCTTGCCATTCATCAAGACGTCATGTTTGTTTCATGGGAGGTCAGTGGCATATCGAGCTCTGATCCCCTCTCTACTTCAACATTCAGTAGGAATAATACAGAAGATATTCCATTTTCTACAAAATCATACCCAGATCAACACGGTTCAGCTTGAAACGGAAGGGGGTACGCCACGGGGTGAAAAAGACCAGGAGGGCTAAACACGGACGACTCACTATAAAAATACTCCGTAGACCAAGTGGAATATTTGGCGTGCGATAAATGTGATGAAACCGTCAACAATTCATGCTTCCAATCGTTGGAATTATACCATATCTAGTCTTTTTTTTTACTGTTGCTCCTGCTCCTCATGTCTAATACATTCTTATGAATAGCTACCGGTCTGGCACGACATCGAGTTCCACCAAGGTTCGATTTAGTGTTAAGAGGACTGAACCAAGTCTCCAAAATTCCGTTTTGCCATATAGCATATGAGTTTATTTGGGGAAGTAAAACATGTGATCCACGTCCTGGGTTGCTGCGAGTTGAACTACCACGCTGCGATGGACTTATCATGATTGACCAGGGGGGGGATGCCAGTCAACTGAGGACACTACGCCCGAAAGCGTTACTGGTGACATAAGGAGGTCCGCTCAGGGATCGCAATTGCTAAGGTCGCGAACGGCCGTATAGTTCAGACGCGGGTACAGGTCCCCCCCCCTCACCCCAAAACAAGGGGGGGGAAATGAATGTGAATCGAGTGCAGGGGATCAGGGCCCTGTGTGCGCGCAGCGCACCAACGAGTCTCTTCAGCGTGGGTAAGGCCTGCATAGGGCGGGCCATAGGGTGGAGAGGTAGCATTTTAATGATCTCCAGGCAGTCTGAGGCTCATTTGGGAACATTCACCATGATTTTGGTTGACAAGATTCTAAGAAAAATTATCAAGACAATCCATATAAATTTGTGCATCATGAAACAGACTTCTGGGCAATATAAATATTAATAGTATAAAGGTCCAATGTCGCTCTAATGGCGTCGTTGTTAAGCGCGGGATACTTAGGTGTTGCGTGCAGGATACACCTATGTGGTCCAGAGCCCGCCTTAGGGCCCCATAAGCGTAGGATTCTAGCTGCTTTCTAGTGCACTCGAGGCTTATTTGGCAACATCTTATCTTGATTTTCAATCCGTACGGGATATTTTACATATCGAAAAGTATAAAGTATGATCGAACCGACCGTTATTTACGGAATCATACAGGATCGCGCTGTCCTGTAAGCTGTGTGAGTCATGTTGATTGATTGAAATCCCAGATATCAAAATACCAAGTATTCGCAGATATCAATTATGCCAAGGTAGTTTATCATTGTGCTTATACCTTCAGAAACCTCAGTAATGCAGGTGACCCTCATGTTAATTCCACCTCTCCGTTCGTATAGACACCTGCGTTTTGTACTGCGTACAAGGCAATCTTTCAACATTACCGAATCATGGTTTCTCCTTTTGCAGAAGTTTTGCCTTACAACCACAGGATGTTTGCAGATCAAAACAACCATTCTTTTCATGATATTATATTTGAAATCCAATTCGAGATGAGCTGTAGTAAAATACTGGCAGCCGTCAGGGACACAGACAACAAAAAAAAAGGTATAAATTGAACTACTAAATCAGAAGCATCAGGAAGTTTTAGAAGAGGGTGATGGGCTTATCAATGCTCGCTTAAGTCATTGTTAAGGACGCTTTCTATTGAGCGTTCTCTCAACTCGGCTATTTGGCGAACCCTTCCTTGGCAGGTCCGTCAGCAGTGCAGCGAGTGCAGAGAAGGTGGCGTACGCTTGTCTAGAGTCGTACCCCGTAAGACCAAGAATAACCCTGAACTGTGTTTCGTTCGGTCAGGCGATCCTTGTATTTTGGTCCAGAGTACGACGCTTGGCCCAACTTCCCATCTTAACCTGTTAGACTCAAGGACTCTGTGAAACACTATTTACCCATTTAGCTGGGTGAGGCTGTGAGCCCCCTTCTCTCTCTCTCTCTCTCCCTCAAACATCTGGAAACCCCAAACATGTTTTTGCTCGTCCAATGTTCCAGTATGAATCGGACTATCATTCAGACAATGACGACGAACGAAATTGGGTTACAATCAACCAAGATGGACATCATAACCTTTTTGGAAAACACGGGGGTGCCTATTCCACCCCAAGAGGCATGATTCTGATTTGCCAGAGCCCAATCTGACGTTGTGAAAGGCAATTTTTCCGTGTGACTACTCGATCCTATGAGGTTTTTGTCGAGTGACAGGACCGAAAAAAAAATGGCAGCCATAATTTGAAAATCACCCCCAAATTCAGTGCTGGTTCATTTTAATTAGGTTGTTATTGACCACACAGAACCCCCCTTTTTTTTACTGTCGTGTTCAGGTATCAACACTCACTGTGAATATAGGGTGAGTTCAAAAGTACGCTTACTCCCATTTCCATCCTTTTCCTTTTCCTAATTTAACCATGGGAAGAATCTCTGCATTGACAGTGGAACTTTGTAAGACTTAGCTTTGATCAGTTATTCGTGATAGTGAGTAGTGAGTAGTGACTTTGAAAAAAAACGTTTCCACCATCTTGTGAGGTTATTCCCCACTATGTAGTTTTTTTTTTCAATATGGGTTGGGGTTCTCCGGAACTCGAACACCAGGCAAGTACCAGATTATCAAGTCATAACTGGGCTCTCTCATACACACCAGCATTAGAGATCCTGTAAAAAAGTATCATCTCCCTTCGTACGGATTTATTAACTTTTAATCATTCGCTCTCCCCACCTACCCTTAGAAACAAGGAGTAATAAACTAGACGAGTTTTTCAAGATCATTTCGCCCTTTTTGCTCTCACTGTTTATACAGGTCGCCTATATGACTTCTCGCGGGTTGGCAGCATCAATTTATTAATCCTGATGGAGTAAATGGCTGTGGCAATGCGGGGCTTGCTGACTCCTCTCGGTACCCTCCTCTCCTGTTTTTTTACTAATATCCTGCAAGCTTTGACTACGATAGTTCCAGGACCCCGAGATGGCCGGCCCCAATTGCCCCTCTTTAGCTCTTGTGGATTGGTACTCGACCAACTATAAAACCGTCAGTCGCATCGACGACGTTTGGTCGTTGAAGTGTCTTCCTAACCTGTTTTAATTACATCTTAGTCAAACATCTATCACTATGCCAAGAGTTGAACAATTCACTATCCTAATTTTAGTAACAGTGTGTATTCTGATAAGTCGTCTGACTACCTACCGGCACCTATTTTGGGCTAAACCAGTTTCGTTTCATCACACTGATTAACCCGTTTGGTACTATATATCACCTCTCAGGTCAATGCCATGATAAACCTCTATTTTTAATCTAAATTATTACAACTATTTCCCAGGACTTATATGCTTAATACCGTTTTTATGCGGTGATAGATAACGTTTGCCCTAGTGTGCATGGGCGTCAATCGGGGGGACGGGGGGACACGTCCCGCCCCCCCCCCACATTCGATGGGTGGGGGACCCAAGACAAAATTCCCCCCCGCCCTCTACGTTTTGGCGTAAGAGGGACATGAGGTCGCATGGCATTGCCTCTGAGTTTTGTTATATCTCCATTTAGGCGGGGACTTGAGCTTTAGGCAATAGCAATTATGGGCCAATTAAGGTCCTAAAACGCTCAAGTTTCCATCGAATGCCCGATTTTACGTGGGGAAATGTTTTCCGGCGATCCGCGCGCATTTTGTCTGGTTTCAATTATAAGTTTCGACTTTTTTGAATGTACGAACATTTTTCTGCCCCGATTGCTTATTCACTGTTTGTCAACTTCTGACATCATCTTCTATGCCTTTTCGTATTCGAAATAGTCATAGGCCATCGCAGATCCACTGTTTACAAGGCCCTGAATCACGCTCACAAATTTCCCTTAGCTTAAATTGCAAAGACTTCCACAATTAGCCGGCCCCATTGACTCAGACTTCCACGCTAATTGACTTCCTTCAATGAAATGCTGAGCCCAGGAGAAGTTTACTTCCAATTCACTGTACCTTGACCGCTTAGCATTTCGCTATAGTCGCCTTTTTTTTGCGCGCGCTCGCGCGCGGGTTGGGTTTTCCTGCGTTTGCAATGCAGTATGGAGCTGAAAGTTTTGTCACCGTTTCCTGAAGAATATAATGTATTCTTCACAAGTTCATAAACTGAAATCAATAACTGACTCAATCAAAACAACATAATATTTTTAGATGATGGCAATTATCTTCGCACGATTTACCTTTAGTTACAGCCTAATCCCAGGGATGTTGTCGAGACCGGATAGCCCGAGACCAGCCTTACATTTTGAGTCTATACACTGTAGGTATGGCGGTCTCGGTTCTCGAAACCGCGACAAGTTATTCGAGAATAATTCAAGACCGTAACCGGTCTCGACTATAATCCCTGCCTACTCATCGAAACAAGAAGCTTTTTCACTCAACGTTTCCAACTTTATTAATTAATAACATTTAACAACATCTTCGAATTGAAGAGACAGAGTTATAGTAGGCCCCAACATCACAATTTTGGCCATGCGCAGAATCAATTAGGTGCGTCATTCTAGCCGTCCGGGCAACTGCAGAAACCTACAGTTAGTGTGTCTACATTCATCGTTCATTGCTTGACGTGTGTAAACTGCTCAAAAGTTTGACCAATTAAAGTTCCGAATTCTAAAGAATATATTTCCCTTATATTCACCAAAGACTACCGCCCGTGTGCTTTGCACTGAAACAATTCATCAGGCACAGTTCGACCAAGGGCGTAGGAATCGGGGTGCTGCCTTCCAGTGATAGATGTGGGGTGGAGATACCATTCAACCCCCCCCCCCCCCCCCCCCCCCAACTCCTCGAGTGTGAAAAAAACCCTTTTTCTTTTTAATGTCACATTTCGCAATATAATACTTTTTTTGCGTCGAATTTAACAACACATATTTTTTTACAACGGACCACCGTGATGGGCTTGTCGGTTAATGTAGAGGCACTCGTTGTGTTATTGTTATATTAGGAATTAGGTTAGAAATAGATTCACGTACAATCAATGCGGAAATAGCTTGTGTAAAATCTGCAAATTGACCTCAAGCATTTTTTTACAATAGGTTAGTGCAATTTTTAATTCTGCATTGGACTAATATATACAAATCGCGTCCGGTTAGTCCAGCCTGAAGGCGTGACATACGGGGGGGAAAGGCCTCCCATCTTGGCATTCCAATTCGAAAAAAAGAAGTTTACCATTGTCCAAAATGAAACAGCCGGAATGGATATAAAAAAAATTGAGAGAGAGAAGATCTAGACAGGAATTGATCCAAATTTCAAACCGACAATGCGAGATTCAGGAAAGATGAGACGATGGAATTTTTAAAATTAATGTAACAAAATTGTTGCCAAAACATTTTGCGCGCTTTTCGCACGCAATATCCCAGAAAGGTAAATTGTACTACCGGTTCCGTCACTCTGTGAACTCAATGGAAAACTTTATAATTTTCGGGCGATCTTTTCCAAAGATTTACGTCGGAAGGAACCAGAAAGTGGCAAAAAATCTAATGACCAGGGTCTCTAGTATGGACTGACCTGGAGGATCTTGACAGTCCCCTGAAAAGTGAGATTTCGACCAGCTTACAACGATGGGCACTCACTGCAGAAAACACCACAAGATTCAGAGCAACATATTGCATCTAAAGGACATGTGAAAATGCAAAATTATTTTACGTCAAGTTGAGATCGACTCGAGAACTCGAGTAGTGCAAGTGAACATAATTCGGGCGGATATGGAGAAATACGAGCAGGGTGAAGCGAAACTGAATGTTCACCCTACATGGCCTACATGAACTTCAATGAAATTCAGCACCTTTTTGAGATGTGGGTAATTTTAATTGAATAGTATGACAAGCCCACCATTCCCATACACTGAGCCTCTACTAAATACCATGGCCGCGCCACTGCATCAGCTCCTAAAATAGGTCAAGAAAGACAACTCTCGTGTACCGAAGTACCGTTTCCTGCAATCTGAGTGACCCATTTCATTCGAAATTCCCTCAATGATCTGTTCCAAGGTCCCCAAATTGTAAACCTACACGGTGTTGGTATATTTGGTTTGTAGTCACTTGCTGACATTTTCTTTCACGAGCATATAAAGAGGTCGTAGATGCGTGGCAATTCTCCAACATTTTCCTTTCATAAAATTGCACACTCAGATGTTTGCAATTAGGGACGGCAAGTGCCATTTCCGGCGATCTGGAGGTAAAAACAGCCAAAATTTCTAAGGTACGCTACGCGCCAACCAATCGTGGCGCTCCGCTTAGATGGTGTATCGCAGTCCGCCTTGCCCCCCCCCCCCCCCCCCACGTCTCGAAATGGATTGACGCCCATGCTAGTGTGACTAATTCGAGTGATATTTCGACAGCTGCAAGTTGCCTAAAATCAAATGAACTAATATCATATACAACCATACACAGCCTGGGAACAGATGACGTATTTTGCAAGACACATGCTTTCGAGAATTTTCCTTCATTGATAAATTGTTATGGGATTTACCTAAACTACGACGCCTCCAAAAAAACCAACCATAATAATAACCTAGGGCAAACTCGATACATCCCGATGACGTCGTGAGCGGGATGGAAAATCTCCATTCTACACTCCCGTTGGAGTCTACATTAGCGTTCATTAACATTTTGCAAAATTATTTTTAGAATTATAAATAACGTTTTGTATCGAGTGACAAGGCTCGGACGGGTTGCTAAACGTGTGGGGTTGAAATACCGGAATTAGGCTGAGAAGAAATTGTTCTACAGAGTTCTAGAAAGTAATACAATATTTCCTTCTTGTCGTAAATCTCGAATAAAGGAAATAAATGAATGTACTGTAGTGTCGTTAATCATTCTACTACCTTCCTTCTTAACACATACTGCCTGATACATGCATAGACTAGCTTCATAGGAGTTCATTTGAGGAACGGTGTTATGCGAACATTTCTTTATTTCAGAGACGAAGTCTACAATGTCCATAGATACACCAGAGCAGCATCTCCTTTGATAGATTCGAAAGGACCATACAGGAGAGGAACGTCCCATCATTATGTGAACACTCAACAGATGGAGATGTTCCGAGTAAGCAAACAGTAGCCCTGGCGCGGATACTTCCTGGTAGCCTGACAGTATTCATATTGAAGATTGTGATTTTCCAGCTGCTGCTTACATGCCCATGTCTTCACTAACTCACAAAAGCAGCATTCAAATCGCTTTTGATAAATCGGTACAATCGAAATTATACGTCTGCACTTTACACTCAAATACTTTGTACTTCCTGAACACGGATGACAACGACTCCACGTTTCTTTGGAAGCATCTCTCTGAACTAATGGAATGTACTTTCATGTGGATAGTGAACTTCCCATTTGGAACTTTTCATATCAGGTCTCAATGTGTGTCGTCCCCCATTTCCGTTCCCGCCAGTTGAATACTATCGATGCCCGATATCAGAGCTCCACTGGCAATGAATGAACGTTTCAGTTAAATTGACTATTAGTAACCGTATGCGTGTCTTTCTGCCTGATATGCCCTAGAGAGAAAAACGAACAAACATACGACATCCTTTAATTTCTGTCAATCCTCTAGCACATAGCGATATTGTTCAACAACGACCTTTCAAACGTGGTCTTATTTTACGGATCCGAGTTCATTCCCGGGAGCGATCGTTAGGTCATTATGCGCGGGTCACTTCAACGTGAGAGTTTGCCGCGTCAACTTTACCTGTACTGTCCTGTGCAGTGAGATTATGTGTATTTACGTGAATATACAAGTGTAGTAGAACAGTCACAATCACCACCTGATCTATTACCAAAACGTACTATCCATGCTCTCAATGCTGAAACGGAAAAATGCCTGCCTATCAAAAGAATCCAGAAGGCATCTGTATATCTACATGATAAATGACGATGGGGGTAATAATAGTACTACGTCGTTTTGAGAGAAAAAAAAGTCTCAACGGAGCCGTGAATAAAACGCTTTTTGCACATGTTTGCTTTCTTCGTGATGATTTTACTCATAGTCTCGATGGTATTTTACTTGAAATAAACGTTGTTTCACATTCTCGAAAATTATTATAATGTGCCTAGATTCTTAGATTTGGCATACTGTGTATTCGTAAGTTCCTATTCTTTGAGGCGATATGAACACCGAACACGAGTGCACTGGACACTAGTTTTTCAACAGTTCACCGTTGGGAACTGTTCACCGCTGTTCCATCAACTGGAACATCAACCGGACAGTTCATCACACCCGGTCGAATGACTGAACGGAAGGAATCGATTCACCACATCAGCAAATGTTGAAGTGATGTTACGGTGGGATGGAGATAGAAATCGATGAAAAAATAACTGCAACGGTTGCAGCACAGAAAAACCAATAACCTCCAGCATATTCTCACCTCACGTCAAATCACGCCAGGGAGATGTTGTTATAATACATTGTCTGTTGCTCTAACCCTACCACGCCCCTTCCGTGATATTTTTCTAGTGGATATAATAAAATTAGGAAGCCAATGATGCCGTGGATCGATTGCTGATTGAGTTGCACGTGAATGAATGAGTCCCCGTGAGGCACCAATGATAGGGCAGATGCCCTTGAGATCAATGATTGGTTCAATCCATGTACGTTGTGCCACATTAACTGTTTGACGTTAACGTCGCGTCCTTCAACTCATATTCCGACTATAGCGATTCCACGGTCACCCTGACCTGTTAGAGTAGCATTTCCCTGCCCTGACAGTCATGCATCACTCAATGATTTCCTCTTATATACTCAGATAATCACTCAATGAGTCATCACTTAATGAGTATTTCGAATAAAAAAAACTATAAATTACTGACGAAACTTGCCAGAATCATCTATCAGTGGGTGCTACTTCTTCCTGAAGTGGATTTGTTCTGTTCTGAAGGCCACAGTGTTCTCATAAAAAGTGGTGGCAGCATGCAACAAAAACAAAGCTGTACTAATCGTGTGTCGAACGCGACACGGAAGTTGATTCTTCACAAGACACTGCAACACGCTACAAACTTTATTTCCTGGCAATTCATCAGTATCAAACATGCTTGTTAAAATCTACAAGTAATGGAACAGCAAGAACAACTTTCCTGTGAGAATATGAGAATATATTAGAATTCAATTGATGAAACTCACCAGAATCATTTTTCAGTGAGTGCTACTCCTCCTGAAGTGTTCTTGTTATATTCGAAAAGACAGTCCCTGGCAACAGTGTTTCTTATGAAAAATAAGAGTAAATAAAAAAGAAGTGGTGGCAGCATGCAACAAAAACAAAGCTGTACTAATCGTGTGTGTCGAACGCGACACGGAAGTTGATTCTTCACAAGACACTGCAACACGCTACAAACTTTATTTCTGTAATTCATCACCATCGGACACGCTTGTTAAATTATCTACAAGTAATGGAACACGACATAACAATTTTCCTGTTATCTTTTGCAAATTGTGGAAAGTTGATTTAGCCAGTTAAAAACAGCGAAATCCGACGAGGACATGAATTATCCTAAAACAGGAACAATAGAACGATTTCTCGTTTTGATGCATCCAAATTAGAAGCGTACTGTCGCGCGAGTGTACTCTAATCAGGCGATATTTAACGCGGTATGTGTGCGTTTTCCGCAGTACAGGAACTGCACGCTGACTCACGACCGGCAAATATACACGTTTTGATTACATTTTAGGCCTCTAATCAGACTCATCTTATGTTGAACCCCCCCCCCCCTCCCCGGAACTCAGTCGAAAAGGTTGCCATAGCAGCACCCTAGACCTTGGTTCCCCTTGCCAATAAACCTGATAAAGGAACAATATGCAGGTTGTTATTTTCCACACTATTGCCACTATTTCTGAGATGGCCTCTATTTTTTTATTTCTTCCCCCTTTTTTCATAATTCTGGGGGCCATACTAGAAAAGTATTACTTACTTACTTCTGGTCCCTCCACATTCGTAACTACACCAAAATTTCTAAATGGTAAATTCATTCAATAATTACCGGATATGTAGAAGGAAAAATGTAAATATAATGCCATTAATGGTCACGTGGTAAATAAATGAATAAATGAATAAATAAATAAAAATGTAATATTGGTGGGTAAAAGGCTTCAAATGCATGATATAAAATGTAATCATTGGGGAGATCAATATTATCAATATTATAATGCACTGATATGCACTTGTAACTATGTAACTTGTAACTATTTGTGCCATATCGTGTTATTGTATAGATGTCAAAGTCATTTAGAGTCCCTAGATTCAAGAAGTTATCTGTATGTCATGCTGTAACGACTGTATTTTTTTCAATCAACAACGAATGATTAGGGTTTTGCATGGAAATATCTGAAAATTCGACGAATCAATCTCACAATGTAAAAGAATTGTTGCTTTAATCGGTTTTCCTAAACGAAAGACATGAGGGGTGTGTCGTAAGGGAGAATTTTGTCTACGTTATCGAATGCACTTGATGACCTCATCTAACCCGATTTGACCTTTTAGTTTTATTTTTGTGAATATACTCTACTGGGAAATTTGTTGCAATGCGGCCATGAACCTTTCTTGCTTTCCTGAACCCGTAGAATTCCAAATCCAAAATTGAATCGAATTATTGGAAAAGAAAACCCGTATCAACAAGGATCAATCATGTCACTTTTTTGGGGGAAATCTGACAACCAGTGCCTAGTATTGCAACAGCTTCCAGTAGAATTGTCTGATACAGCTGGAACATTGAGACAAGGGGCACCATCATCATATATGAAAAAAACACCTTGTCATCCACAGTCATTAAAGGCACTTATTAGTCTTGGGCTGACAACTGTTGATGATACTAGCCAAGCGAATGTTACCATCAGTACGTGATACAAGCACATTGTAGAGCAGGGTAAACGTCGAGAAAATTCACGCAAAAATAACATATGATCCAAGGTCATTCCAAGTCATTCAAAGGCAACGTAATTCTCAACGATATGTAGGAATTTAAGGTCACTCTTTTGCAGTTTTCACATGATAGCTCAATGTGCCCCTTCAATGGTAGTCGACCTAAATCTCCTACATCCTCCGACCGACTAGTTCATAATAACACTGACCAAGTATAGTGGTAATCTAACTTTATCTGTTGAGGAACTTATCTTGCAGTTTCCGACTTTCCCCTTCCCCTTTAATCATCTTCAATCTTGACCACGAAGAATGCGAAGATGTCCCATGGGCCAATAAACATTTTATAAGAGTCTGGTTAACTACCGTCGAAGAAAAATAATTTGAGAGGCCCAAAAGGGTGAAGTTTACGGACTGGATCGATAGATAGATAGATAATAGATAGATAGATAGATCGATAGATAGATAGATAGCTAGATAGATAGATAGATAGATAGATAGATTCTCAGTGTAGTTTTCAGATAAGTGTTACCCTAGCAACCGTTGATATGGTGATGAATATGCACCGTTCAGCACCGTTCAGCACTGTCTACATACATACAAACCCAATGACGTACGAGTAAAAATGGTACATTCACTGTTATTATAAATGCAATTTTCCAAGCAAAATGCCGAAGACTGCACGTACATGCAAACGGTCAAAAATATAATATATGGTATCTGAGTGTTGGATATGGCGCTCTGTTACTTCATGACATGTCTTACATCGCTCTACGGATATTACCTGACCAGACCACATTTCGATAATGACTGAAATGATAGTGTTAGCAGCTATGTTGTGCTCGACTTACCACACAGATCCCCAATTCAGCACCTGGGTGAGATGAACAATGGGAATGGAGCGCGTTGCTCGAGGGGCATTAGTATGGAGGATCGGTTCCTTGTGGAAATGTTCCACACTTTCGATCAACATTAGGCTTCTACCGACTAGCAATCCGGTCTCGTTGTAGTTAGAAAACTATAATATATATATAAATAGATAATTGCGCCTATTATGAATGCAGTACCTTTGGGTTATTTGCTCGTGCTTCCGCAGGGGTCATGTTTTGAGAAAAAAGCTCGCGGCGTTCCTCAATCAGTTTGCAGAAACACAACAAGCCAATAATGTTCCTTGAATAATTATTTGTCTACAGAAGTCGTGCGAGCAACGGTTACAAATTGGTTTCCTCCAGCTAGGATCTCACGCGATATTGATGTGCTACCCATGATGTGTACACATTCTGTATCACTTGGTTGCAGTGATTACTTCCACTCTGATGGTCTATTCTCGATATGTTTCGTTCCATTCACACAGCAGTCCATTGTATCGATGCGGAGCTCTGATCCGTCCCTGGTTGGGTAATAATTACATGGCATCATCATTCCACTCACAAGAAGTACGTCCATCTCGAAACGATTTTTCACAAACAAGTTCAATGAGAACTGAAAAATTTTTCCACCGAATGATCTAATCCGATTAATATAAGTATATTGTCGCGCCTATTTTATGAATGGCAGTTACCTGGGTTTTTGGTTAGGGCCTCAGATTTCACTTTCCTGAAAAAAAAACTAACGGCCTGATGCCTAAGTAGTTGCAGAACAAACAAGCCGAATAATGTCCTTGAATAATACCGGGCCCTGAAATAATAATTTGTTATCATGAACCTGATGTAACAGGTGTGCCGTTCATGCAACCGTTACCATTGTTTCCTGCCACGCTGGGATCTCCCGCAATATAGTATGTGCTACCCAGGACTGGTACACATTCTGTTATCATCATTTGGTTTCAGTGATTACTTCCACATCTATGTCCCGTATTCCCTCGATAGTTTTCGATTCCATTCAACGCAGTCATTGTATGGTATTCGGAGCCTGCCCGTCCCCTGGTTGGTAATAATGGCCTGCATCCTCATTCCATACAGAACGTACGTCCATATTCGAAACATTTTTCACAAACACAGTTCAAGTGAGACTGAAAATTTTTCCACCGCTGATATATCCGATTTCAATATAAATATAGTGCTGCCCGGGGGGGGCCTATTTTAGGAATGGCAGTTACCTTGGGTTATTTTGTTCGTGCCTCAGATTTCCACTAATCCTGAAAAAACTCGAGGTGTTCCTCATGTAGTTGGCAGAACAAAAAACAAGCCGAATAATGTCCGGGAATAATAATGTCCTTGAATAATTTTGTTTGTCTCAGGAGACTGTGTATGGTTGTGCGTTCAATGCAAACCGTTAAACTGTTTCCTGCTACGCGGGGATCTCACGCAATATTGTAATGTGCTACCCAGGACGTGTAACATTCTGTTATCATCTTGGTTGCAGTGATTACTTCCACAGCTAGCCTATCTCATAGTTTCGTTTCCTTCATGACGTCAGTTGTATGTGATGCAGAGTTTGATCCCGTCTCCGGGTTTATAATAATGGCATGTATTATCATTCCCAGACAAGGACGTACGTCCTTTTTCGTATTTGCTAATTCAGCCCACACATTTATTGGACATATTGTGTTTCACCCGGTTTTCAGCCTTAGATGACTTTTGACCTGACAACAAAACAATAGGACCATTTATTCTTGTGTTGGAACTGGCAATACTCAACCACGCTGTAAGACTTATTTTGACTAAGTTTTGCCGTTTCTTAATCCTGCAGCAATGTAAGATGAAGATTAACATTTTCGCCATGCTATGGACTCAATAGCTAGTGTTGCCTTCACTCTCTCCCCCCACAAATTGGGTTAGGTAACATGCATCAAGAAGTGAGTGAACATCTACAGTAGCCGTTTTGTTTAGAGAGTGTAACCAGACATATCTAGTTTAGCAAGGAAAATACGAAGACGGAATCCATCCTACACTACCCTAATTAGTCCCTATATAATAAGCAGCTAATCTCCGACGATCGTCCACTGAATGAGTATTTCACTACCCCCCCCCAACCCCCATTCACTACCCCCTACCACCCCAACCACCCCCCCCCCCCCCCACTCTAAGTGCTAACCACGTACTTCATATCCGACTTGTGTACCTACTGTTGAGAAATAAGAAGGACATCCCCTTACCATAACATTTAATTATCGATAGTGTTTCCCCCTAAAGTCGCTTTCCTGACGCATATCTACAAGTGAACAGACAATTTTATTTCACAAATGTTTATTACATGTTTTATATATTCAAAACGTTAGAGTCCCCAATTTGACAATAATAAATAGATAGACAACTGAAACACAATATTTAGTCAATAATCAACAAGGAATGAATTGAATATTCGAATTGTAACTAGGAGAACATGAAAAACTTCCGGTTTTTCGAAGTGGATATCCGAAATCCGAATGCCCCAATCAATCAAGGAGAGTGGCGGAAGATAAACTACAATTTTTTTTAACAATTAAATACCCCGCGACACTGTAAGTGTCGGGGATATTATGGTTTTGGGGGTGTAGCCGCCGTCCCCGCCGCTGCCGCCGCCACCGCCACCGCCACCGCCTGCCGCGCCAAACCGCGCCAGAAACTTTAAAGGCGCTAAGCGCAAATCACTCATTAAACGCTTTATCCGATCGATCTGAAACTTTGCACACAAGTCCGCCTGAGTCATCATCTCGGATTGGTTCGAAAGGGGCATCACTGCATGTTTGCTGCCCTCTATTTTGCAGGTTTTGGACGAAAAACAGAGTTGTCCGATTTACATGAACTTGGTGGGTGGGACAAAAATGGTCCCGAAAAACATGACGGTGATTTTCAAGGTCACCAGAGGTCAAATTTGTCGTTTTCTGCGGAAATACAGAGTTAGTCTGATTTACATGAAACTTGGTGAGTGGGGACAAAAGTTGGTCCCGAAAAACATGACGGTAATTTCAAGGTCACCAGAGGTCAATTTGCGATTTATATTCGAGTTTTTTCTAACGATTTAGTCGGATTTGAACGAACTTGGAGAATGTGAATTACATTGGTCTTGAAGAACAGGTAGGGGATTTTAAAGTCACCAGAGGTCAAATGGACATAAACTTCAATGTGCTTCCTTCAAACAAGGTCAACAAAGGCCATTTCTTGCGGGAATAACACACGTCGGCGGTTTACCCGCCTGCACATGATCTAGTTGAACACGCCCCGTATCGAATGCTATTATCGCTGTAATCGTTTGCTATATCAATTGATATTGTGACACCATAATCTGACTCTAACATGTTGTATAGCACTCCCGAAAGCTATCGTGAATCCAATAACGCGTGTTATGTGATTACTCAATACACTGTTAGTCAACCCTATTTTTCTTCTTCACTTCGCATCGGGTGCATTAGAGTACAATGGACATGTAATGAATTTGCCTGAAACTGGACAAGTTAAAACGGGACCTGATAAGAAGGAGATCCTAGCATTTTGCATTGATAGATAGATAGATAGATTAGATAGATAGATAGATAGATAGATAGATAGTAGATAGATAGATAGATAGATAGTAGATAGATAGATAGATAGATAGATACCCGACTTGCTTATGATAAAAAAGAGTATTCAGAAGTTGAGCAGAAGTATAGCAAATATACCATTATACACATGAGAAGCAGTAGCTAACAACGGTTTGACGGCAAGGCTAGCACCAATCAGCGGACATTATATTTATTGTATATCTTTACGAGATCGGCGATCATGACTATTAATGACCTCTGTTTGAGACCCGGTTTTGATTTGACGCTGGGGGGGAGGCCTTTATTCACCAGAGGGCAAGAACGTACGTAACTACGGATGATCAGGAGCTGAGTTATCGTTCAGTACTGTCGAATTTCTTGAGAGGGCAACGCTCATGGTACATAGAGTGGAGAGTGTAAGACCTGTACCAATAATGCGCTCAATTCTCAATCGGTTTGATAACCCCTCAGATCGACGGAAATGGCACTTCCCGGGCTTGAGAAGATGACCACCCAGATTCACACTTTTCCTTCCATCCACATGTTTTTAAGATTCGTGTATCACCTCTTTCTTGGGTCATTGTGTTTTTGAGCAGTGAGTTCTGTCCACTATAGGTTGGCGTGGAGCGCACGAGAACAGTTGTGGTTTTCATACCCCCTAGAATCAACTGTCCTTGCCCCATTCCCCCCCCCCCCCCAGATACGCACCTGGGTATTTTTCGATCAGCGTTCTGGGGGAGGGGTATGAGGGGAGGGCTGTCGCCCCATGACAATTTTTGCAATTACAAAGGTCCTGAAATGCAATTTGGTACCACTCTATTTAATTCATCCATTACTGATTCATATTCAGGAACGGGTCATGTGTTCCAGAAAAATTCTAACTTGACACCAACTACTCATAGAGCTGAAAATGGGATTATTTGAAAGAGAAACGGATAAGCTTCAATCTGAGCTATGGCTCGTGGAGTTAGGGGTTAATTGTTTTTCACCTTTGGTGACATTTGGCTTGGCCGCAACTGACCCTTGAAATATGCCATTCTGAGAAAAAAAAACGCAGTATTCACAAAAAAGGACAATGGCCCCAAATCTTCTGGACATGTTCCAAATGTTGGAGAACAGAATATGCAAAAAGTTGCGACTATCCTCATGTGTTCGCGATACATTTCTCCCGAAACCCCAAGTTTCCCGCAGTAGAATCGTAAAGAAAGAAAGGGAACAGTAACTCATAATACACTTGACTGTATTAACTTACTATGGAAAACGCAATGTCCATTTTCGAATTCCAAAAGTTCCTTTGAACCCCCACGAGGAGCTCTGCCCCTTCGACAAGGGCTTTGGAATCGCAAAAAATTCCAGTGAAAATGCCAGAACTTTAATTTCTCCTCCTTTGCTTAGTGCCCATCCTTTTTCATGACAGAGAATCTTTCTTTCCATATGCTAGAGTGTACCAAATTGCATTCAGGACCTTTGTAATTGCAAATATTGTTCATGGGGCGACACCCCTCCCTTCATACCCCTCCCCCAGAACGCTGATCGAAAAAATACCCAGGTGCGTATCTGGGGGGGGGGGAACTGGGGTTGTGTTCTCCAACATTTGGAACTTGTCCAGAAGATTTGGGGCCATTGTCCTTTTTTGTGAATACTGCATTTTGTTTCTCAGAATGGCATATTTCAGGGGTCAGTTGCGGCCAAGCCAAAGGTCACCAAAGGAGAAAAACAATTACCCCCTAACTCCACGAGCCATAGCTCAGATTGAAGCTTATCCGTTTCTCTTTCAAATAATCCCATTTTCAGCTCTATGAGGTGGTTGGTTGTCAGTTAAAATTTCTGAACACATACCCCGTTTCCTGAATATATCAGTAATGGATGCATAAAATAAATCCGAGCGACGCTCAAGCAGGGGAGCTGTGGCGGAGGAGCTCACAGTACTGATAATTCAAGAAGCTACAATGAACACAGACCTTTCCCTCTAGTTCGGGAAGCTCGACGCGTAGGCCCCTGCTATGATTGGATGATCGTTCCCATTACAACAACTTTTCGTAATAATTTTGGATAAAGCATGCCGGATACGTGTGTTTTCATTGATTCAAAACTGTATTTCCTACAGCTTTAGGCCTACACCCTTTTCTTCCCTCTCTCTTCCTCTCTATTTTTTTTCAGCTGAAAAGTGGTACGGTAGAGACCGTACTTACCATAACGGTTCCGACGGGCCCTGGATTCTGTAGTCTGTGCTTTGTGCCGTTGTTCTTGTCCAAGTTGCCACTGATCTTATCAGGTGTACAGTCGTGAACTACGGCGAGTTGCCGTATCATTAGCCTCGCTCAAACATACGAGTGCTATCAACCGTCCACATGTCTTCAAACAGTGCCCATAGTTTACTGTAGTGGCAGTGGTGTGTACACTGGCTTTTACAGTTATTCAAATTTACCTACTTATACGCCTCGTGTTATGCTTCCAACCGAAGGTTCTTCAGCTGACTAATGGCATCCGTAGTCGGAAATTGTAGAGGCTACAATTTTAGGTATGGAAGGTCACTGGCGAATCTCCTACTCTTTTCGAAGAGTGCCCTGATTAACGGGGCATGGGTACGAATTCCTGCTCCCGGGATCGCCATTTGACGTCCCCATCCGACAGAGGAGAGTGGGTTGCTTCACTCGTGTAGCCACTTTCCTACTCGAAAGCGAGGTGGAAGTTGGTGTCTATGACGACACCGGGGTTTGCACCAGACCTCAGGCTTAGCAGGCGGACACTCTACCTGCCACCTCACCGCTCTAGTAATTCAAGTTTAATAGAGACGATTTTATAATAAAACATTATTACCATGGTCAGTGCTGACCATTGCGTTTTGTTTATAACAGCTTTCTTACTCTGAGGATAGAATATGCCTTGTTTTCATTCGACTGCATTTGCCAGTTTAGCAGAAAAACAAAAAAATGATATTTGGGGTTGAATCAGGCTTGAAAATCAATATTCAACTTTCCGATATGTTTCGAGAGCGGCACTATCTGACTATGTTTCATAATATGCGTATAATCCCGTCAAAATGTCAGTCTTGAGTTTACCCATTGGAAGGCGCTCTACGTTATCATAGTTCCTGAGAGGAAAACTGGTTGGTGAATTACTTCTTTACCCTTTCTGTAAGCCGGTAAACAGTGAGTGTTTGTATGATCACGATCCACTTCAAGATTAATGCTTCAAGAGATTCACAACAATCGGTTCAGACAATGGGAAATATAATTTTTGTATAAGTGTTTGTAGATGCCGGAAGGGTATGTCTCTTGACATTTCGCGATTCCACAATTTAGGCACTAGATCTGCATTGTGTGAATACATATTAATCATTGATGACTAGGAACGAATGTTCTCTATCATAGCTGATTGCCATACATGGCGTACATATTGGTATTTCACACATTCGACAGATGCACTAGAACATTCTGATGTACATTATTCTAGTGATCTTTTAGCTGTTGCTTGCCAGCCCATGTTTCCGCTGAGAACGAACGTATCACGTATATAACTGTTTATTAATCGGGATTATTTCAATTAGACTAGAGTGCACACTACACTCAATAATTCGTACTCTTTGTGCGCAAATGACTGAATGCTGCCAATATACAATATTTTCACGTTACATTACGTCGCGATGTCTGTTTCCCTCCTCCATGAGGCCATTCTGCTTCAACGTGAGCGTTTCTGCGTCATTTTGTTTTTGTAAATTAGGATTACGTTTATTTATGCGGATATACAAGTACCGTATAGCATAAATTACTGGAACGGTCACAATCACTAATCTATCAATGAAACGTTTTACTTATGTTGTCAATGTCGATATGACAAAACTGTCAGTACGAAGTGCCAAATGGTTCATATATATCGAAAAAAATATCAAGGTATCAGAGTTCAATATCAGACTAACGAGAAAAATATCAGTATGACAGAATTCAATATCAGATTACCAGGAAATATCAATGTATCAGAAATAATATCAGGTATCAGAATTCAATATCAAGGTAACCGGATTAAATATTAGATTGTCAGAAACCAGGCTTCTGTTCTGACACCCTGATAATGAATCCTGACACTCTGATGTTGGATCTGGTACCTTGATATTTTCTACGCGCCATACGTTTCATAAAGGTATCACGATATCTTTGTTCCAGTATTTGTTCCGGTATTTTTCACAAAAATTCGTGTGCAAAACCCACTTTTTCTCGCCAATTCCTATTTTGCTGTTGGGCCTAGGTTCAAGTTTTATTTTGTTAGAATTTTATAGCGTCTCTTACCCTATTTTTATATAAAGCCTTATGAGCATTTAGCAATATATTAGTTGGATATTCTATTCGGAGTTAGTCGCATAATCCCGATTTTATATTCATTCGTTGTGTTTCCCGTAGATCAGTTTTCAATTGGCAACTTAACTTTTAAGCGCCCACAGGCTACAGTGCATGGTACATGCAGTACAGCATCGAAGCTATTTGTAACACCGTCGGTAAGTAAATTGTGGTTAAATCATATAATTGTGGCGTGTTCATGATTATCAATTACGAACATCAAATAGGAAAATTCATGGCGTAAGGATATGCACTTATCGTACGCCTGAGTTGCAAAAATGAATGTTAAAAAAACATCTTTTTGTGTGGCTAAATTGGACCAGCGCTCCGTAGCCTAACTTGTTGCCTATATAATAGTGTTGTATTTGCACTGTGGTGTAAGTTTAACGATTGAGCGTAACATTAGGCCACTGTATGACTGAGTTGTTCGTTGAGCATATATGTTATTGTTAAGTGAGTGTTATGACCCAGCTGAAGTTTGCTGAAGTGTGAGTAAATCCCGCTGACGAATATGCTGCTAATAGGATATTCAATCCCATCCCAACTTCCACTTTGTGCATACGGATATGCTGCAACTCGAAGTGAAACGGGAACATGTTTGTCTCCCTTTCTAAGTTATACCAAATGCCTATAGTGCTGCAAACAACTGCACTGATCGATCGAGTAAAGCATCGGCTAGGTTGACTTGTGTGGTGAGCCTTAACCGCAACGTTCGCTCGCAGATGCACTTGCAGGTGACGAGAAACGATTGGACGACTAGGCTAGGGCCCCTTGGCGCTTTTTAGCCTGATAAGAACAATGCATAAAGTGATCTAACCAACGAGACAAATGTATAAATAACACTTTTCTGAATAATGAATTTCCTAATCCTAACACTAGCAGTTGGCAAGACATTTTTGTGCCGTGTGCCGAATACGAATACCGAAATACGTCGCGATATATTTGAACCAACGGCGCAAATACCGTGCGCTATTTGTTTCAAAAATTGTTTTTTGTTAACGTCAAATACAACAACCGCCTTGCTAATTCCGGCGGCATTTTTGATACACTGGTGTCACTTTCCTGATTTCTGAATATTTTCTGTGATACACTGATATTGTTCTTCGACATGCTAATATTTTTGTTCACTCTCTGACACTCTGATATTGAATCCTGACACTCTGATATTAAATTGTGGCACTCTGATATCGAATTCTGACACTTCGATATTTATTTCGATATTTTGAATCAAATGGCACTTCGTATGTCTGCCTATATTATATCAATATTTTGGATAGAAGGCATCTGTATCATCACATGTTACACTACAATGATGGAGGTGACAATGGAACCACGTGAATAAAACACTCTTTGACCATGTTCGCCTTCCTTGTGGTACAATTATCAATGTCTCAAATAAGCGTTCACGTCATTTATATTAATACGTCTGAATTCTCAGATTAGGCAGGCTGTAAAAGTAAGTCTCTGTTATCTGATGTTTTCAATTAGATTTAGTTGACAGGCATGCAGACAGTTTATCAAATCAGACGAATACCGAATGTAGCTAGGTATATGTTATATGATGATTTGCGAAACTTTCCACGGACTTGAGTGACGACGGAAGGAATCGATTTACCACGCCAGCAGTAAATGCTTAGGTGAGTTGCTACCCTACGGTGGACAGAAATGAAATAACATCACACTGCTTCAACTCACGCAAGGATTTGGTTCTTGTTGTGGACATAATGTGATATTCTTGTGGAAAATTGAATGCCAATGATTCCGTTATCGGTTGCTGAAGATAGAGTTGCACGTGAATAGATGAACAACCTGGAGCGCATCGGTGGACATGTTTCTGTACGTTTGGGCCCTTACTAATTCAGTATGCGCTTCAAGTATCTATACACCCAATAGGCGGTAGGACAACTCTTACGATAGTAGTCCAATCATATTCACGCAACAAGACAAGTATAACCATTACTTAGTATCTGTTATTACGAAACTAACAGATGGCTATAGACAGTCGACCGATCAGAAATAGAGAATAATAGATAGCCGGGGATCTAGAACTCTACATTTAAAGTCCCATTGCAAAATTGAATACCTCTGTGTGTTATGGCAGTTAGCTCTGTTCACGTATCTCATTCTTCTGTTGGCGTATCTCATTCTTCACTTGTAGCAATACATGAGTTACAAGAGCTTATGCATACTTTTTGTTATCAAGCCACTGAATTACGAGCAGTTGCTGATCCTGGAAACACGAAGGGGATCTGCAGTTGAAAAAAAATCTCCAGGAGTAACACTAGGACATTTTTTTAGGATTTTTTTCCCAATTTCTTTTTTTGTGACAAGATGGTATGTCTGGGCCTCAATCCCCGTAGTGATTATCATAGACGTTTTTATGGGCGTCCCCTTTAAAAGGTCTCGAGTTCGTCTCTTTTGGGTTGCCGTGGTGAAAGGGTAATCTATGAGGATTTTACTTTCCTGACTTTTTCAGACTACACTAAAACTAAACTATTTAACAGGAATAGGTGAATATGGTCAATGCTTCCAATCGTATCCTCGGGGGACCACCGCAACTATAGGATGCAGTGTTAGTTAACACTGGTGGAGCATCATTAATAAGAGATCATACTTTGTTTTATATTACCTTTTTAATATGAAGAGCCAGTCTGACGTGTAATAATTCTTCAACATCTATCTCCTTCTTGTGAGCTAGCTCCATTAGTAAATGATAACTATAGATTATTCACTCGACTCTAGCCCAATGGGATATCCCAAAATCTGTATGGATCTTTCAACCTCTCGGTCTCTCTTCTGTAATTAAAAGCGTGAATGTCAGCTGAGAGGGAAATAAACTTGAAACTCAAATATTTAAACGTGGTATAAGAGCGCCGGGATAACACAGGGAAAAATGATAACAAATCAGTCCGCAGCATGTTCATCAAATAATTGCAAAACAGTTATCCCTCCGCTGTTTTCCCGTCTTTAACAGGAAAAGTTGTAGATCAAGTTTATCTTAGAAGGAGGGCTGTGATATTCGAAGCAATAATACAACACACGGTAGGTTCCTCCTGACTGGTTATTCACACGGGTATTTTATTACATTAGCTTATCCGGCATACAGTGGACATTATCCTGCATACGACCTCTCGCGGATAATCACAATTATTAAATAGCACGCCTATTCCTCGGGGCATTAGTTAAGACTCGACGACATACATAGGGACTACCCTGACCGTTTTGGATAAATCGAGGTGGCCTCACCTCACCAATTCCTGTCTATTCCTATCTGCCTGTTTCAGTTGATAGTGATACTCTTAACGATTACATATACTGTAGGTACTAATTTTTTGTTATATCTAACACGTAGATACTACTGCAGTACAGAATTCTGTTCTGACATTCGAAACGAGAGTAACTTTGCTATTTTCCTACTAGTTAACTGTCTACGCCTCCTAATGGAACAGTGAATCAATCCGAAAAGCAACAGTCCCCACAAATAATTAGGTCATCCATCATGGCTTGTCTGTAATAGAATGACCAAATTGTATTAATATTGGATGACGTCAACACGAAGTGGGAAGCTTCAATATGAAATTTCGATGTCATTGAAAAGTACGTTGTTGTTTTTTTTCGTGTTTTTTTCGTACCTCCACTTCACCGTGGTATGATTGAATATGTACTAGATTAAGAGTACTTGTACGAATGACGTAGTTTCCGGACGAATATTTATAGAGTATTTACTAACATATACTGTGATATGTCATGATCGGGATCAATTATGACTGAATTATATGGAGAGCAAAATAACCGATCGGGTTGCTATCTTGTGGCATATACTGGTAATATGTCATGATCAATTAATATAGGCCTGCGTGATTTCCTATCTTAAAATAAAAATGCCAATCAATCAAGAGGGCGAACGATAAATTTCACCGACGTCTGGTCTGGCGTCTCTTTCGAATACTTCGCGGAATTTTCGTTCTATTTCCAGCAATACCGTATTCTCGGCGTCTCACGGCAATCCGTTCAATTATTATTCTGTGCAATTATTTTTTTTTTGATATTGGCGAGACTAAGGGATCAATATGACTAAATTAATATGGAGAGCAGAATAACCGATACGGGTTTGCGAACTTGTGGCTGCCTATTATTTAATGTAAGTATATCCTATAGATCACAGATACGGTAATGCTATAGTGTGGACATCTGGATAACCTTGAATAACCTGTTTTCTTCTACTTTTTCTCCTGTGAAGATCTCCGTTTCGACAGTGCCATCCCCGTCTTTTCTGCCTTCGTTGTACATAACCACCGCAAAGTTTGGATGTTTAGAATGTCTCGTTGTTGTTGAAGGTGAATATATTCCATCTTTCTACATACTGTGGTGATGTTGCTGAATGATCAAAGTGTAAGTTTCTTCTGTACATATTTGTTATACTAAAATAAGTTTCAACAACTAATTTACTGTCATTACTTAGTCACTCATTCCTCTAAGTATATACCTTTACATACACGCGACAGTGGGAATGGTTTATCGTGAATATTGTTAAGGTGTTGCAGCAAATGAGGAGAAAACCCTGAATCAGGGGTTCAATAAAATAAAAACTGACAAAATATTTTGGGGGGTTGAAGTAGAAATAAAAATATTTTTACGATTCCGCGGGCTTTTCGTTATTTTTTAAAGTGGCATAATGTTGCCGTTAAAATTCACTTCCACATGTTCGGAATGTCAAGCTTGAGACTACCCCTGTGGCGGTCCTTATTAGGCCTACATTAGCTTCAGAGGAAATATTGGCATAAAAATTATGAGTAAATGTATGCACCGCTTTCTTTTGAGATGATGATCGTAACTGTATGTAAGATCACGACCATCTTCAAAAATACTGCCAGATGTAAACTGAAAAACAACTTGTTCACAGAATGGAGAAACTATTTGCAAATTTGTCGGAGTGTTTGCTTGTGGGCCCTTAGGGTATTTTTTTTTATCACCAATAACGCAATCATGAAAAGGTATGAGCAACACATAGCACCAATCGTATACAAATACCTCATGCACAATTAAGCGTGATATCCGTTTCCGCGTTAGAAACAAATGGATCGTTTCCCACGTTAGAAATAAATGGATTCGAAGAATGTTTATTGATACAGTTTGATAGATTGTGAACAGATTATTGTTAGTGAATAAATTTAGATTATTGAACGTGTCATTTAACCTATTCATGACCATGAAATACAATTGGCCATTGGAACAATCAACTGTAAAATAATATTGAGCTCATGGCCTTTTGCGGATTCTAAATTCTGCATCAAATTGATTGACGACTTACAACTTGTGCCACTTCATCCCCATGACTTGTTCAGCATCTAAGGAATTATGAAGACAGATCAGTTATTGAATCACATCAATAAGTGATTAGTAGTTGGACGATGGGCTTGCGAGATGTGTCAGATGGAGCTAACTAGGCGGGTGATCTTGGTTACATCTTGGTTAACATACCTGTAAGAATGTTACGATAACTTCTACAAAACCAGCCGAATTTAACCAAATAGGTATGAACAGTAATTTAACAAATTACTACGTCAATTGGATCTCATTGACATACCTACCTAAAATTCCCAATTTCCTGAATGAAAATACGCCCTGCAATAACAATAAGGAAGATTGTATTTTACGGCAGGTGAACAAACAACAAGTAACTCGGCATGCAGTTTATGTGAAAACTAATATAAAACAGGTTTTCTCCACGTGAAGCCTAATTTGAGAATGCCCTGTTGTTAAATGAAAAAGTAATGAGGCGATGTTTCTTATAGCCCGCCCTCGTTCTTCTAAAATACTGAAGAACGTCGAACCCGCAGTATGGAATTCAATACACTTGTCAGCGCTGGAGGACAATGACGCATGCGCAACAACTACGTACTAGCTCATTCTACTCCTTTCTCTGTCCCCTGAGTTATACTACACAACTCGGGAACGCCTACAGTGACGCTATTGTCTCTTATTACATGACCCTGTTCAGATTTACTACCACGTATAATACTCACTTATGTATATAGCGATACTGAATACCTCGCGGTCCCTCGCTGCAAATTATCGTAGGGATCAACTGTCTTTGAAACAACCCACAGTAAACTAATTTCAAACGGACCTGTCGCGGTCTCTAGATACTGCAGCGAGTGATAGATTGACGATTCGCAACTTATACCGTCCCTTTTCCTCGACTCGTTCAACTACTGGGGAAAGATGCAGAGACGACAGATCAGTCGCTGAGTCACTGATTCTAATTCGTGTTCCCTCTGCCTGCCCCAGAAATACAACCACACATATAGGCCTACTTGAAAGGTACGCACAATCATCGATTTAGGGGGTGATCAGAAGTTCAGTATTACTGTTTACATAAGAACTAGTCATTAGCAGGGATAGACAAGGGCCTTTCCACATGGTTCTAGTTTAGACTCCTATGAACAAGCAATCGTTCAACTGTCGGCCACCTTAATCGACTTTACTGCCTTCCCTCTGTAAAAGTGTTACTGCGGACTTCAAATGTCGATTCTTTGCTGCGAGATATGCTTCTGCATGATTCAGAATAGAGCGTTGAGGCCACATCACATTCACTACGTCGAATTCATCAATCATATCAGATTTTCGTTTCCCTGTATAGTGTATTGAGTTAGAGTGTTCTGTCGTTTCCAATAGAGAGTTTGTTGATGCATCTTTTGAGAACAATAATTAAACAGTCTTGTTGGTCCTCGAAGTCAATCGCCCCTTTCCTCTTTCCGTGTTTCGTACATTCCTTTAATTTTTTCTGTTATGTGTCAGTGTATCATAATCGCCTGCTAAGTTACGGAATCTTGAACTGTTTTACTTGTGATTAAATAGGTGCTGTAAGAGAGACTCAACGAGAGGACATTGTTGCTTTCCAACAAATGCCATTTTGACCCAGTAACATTTCTAAACGAACACACTGATTTGTTTGTTTGGTCTTAACTGTTGTGACATCCATCTACTAATCGTAACCAGTAGTAGGTTGCTATTTCAGTTTGCCCCAGAACTCAGAGGATGTAGTGATTATTGCTGGCGTTAACGCTGCCAGGGCATGTAATGGCAAGTACAATGTAGTTACTATCGATGAGTTATTTTGTTCCACTTCCACCCTAATAGCATACGGGACGATCCTTTTTTCACGTAAACTCTCGTATTTTTTTTTTTAAATTTGGTCCTCACCCCTTTGAACAATCGATTGTACACAGTGGTTGTCTCGATAACAGCTCTCAAAGGAGTAGCCGTATTATTCAATGCAGTTGTTAGGCTGAGGACTCGTTTACAGGCCGAACGTTACGTACGTTAGGCCTTGAGATGGGACATATTTACCTCCGCTTAGAGAAATGTGACACCAAACTAGGACAAGAGGAAACACGAGTCAGCACTTTTGGCCAATACAGTGGATGACCGACTGACTGTAATGCTAGTCCTTGACCTAGGCCTCTAGAATTATCAAAGATGGACAATAATCACCGCTGTATCACGGTACAATCGGCACAATCTCGGCAAAAAAGGGGACTTTTGAAAAAAAAATAGTCCTTGATTAACATGAAAAGTGATGCTTGCAATTGTGGTCAGGGTTATGATGAACATGAAGACAAGGCCACAATACTCGGCACATAAGGTGGGACTTTGAAAAAAAAATAGTGCCTTGATTAACATAGAAAAGTGATGCTTTCATTTTTGTTCAGCTTTATCATGAACATGAAGAATACCCCCAAATGACATGTCTGTGAATGACGTTATCATTTACTATCTTGCAGTATGCCTTATGTTACGTACGTTTCAATTAAAAAGACACCAAACAGCATGATTTATGTATCGAACTGTATACTGTTAAAATTGCTATAAATTTGCTTCAGATATGTTGCGATACAACACTAACATATTTTGAACTTGGAATTCCATGTTTGTTACAACACTTCATCACCAAGTGGGAAATGTCTTAGTACGTTCCGACGACACCGCATTTTGGTGGTCTTCTAAACGTACGTAATAATTTTCACTTAGTTGGGCAACTGGTAAATGCGAGGAAACCAAAGTGTTAAAACATGTTTATCTTTCCAGTGGTTTTGGTTCGTCCCACCTACGGGTAGTCGACCTAAACCCCTAACAGACTGCAAGTCCGATACGCTAACCCCGTGACCACAGTGGGATGGCCAACTGGGGCGGAAAAGGGGCTGGGTGAGCATCATAATTACTCAGTCCTCGATCATGGCACTGGAAATTCACGTACTTACGAAGAAGTGTGTGTGACATCCCTTACCCCTGGGCTCTCCTCAGCGGGAATTTGCGTTCTCCAATCCTCTGATATGCATAATCATTCTTCATACTTCCATTTTATTAAAACTACCATTTAGGGGGGGGAGGGGGGGGGGGGTGCAGACATACCCCAGTTTTATAACTGGGTACATATAGCTCATCAACCTCAGGAAGTGGTCCGTTTCCGCCATCTGGGTGTTTGTAAACCCAACATGTTTCATATTACGCTCCGCGCCAACGAGGGGGCGCTCCGCTTAGATAATTGACACACTCATTCATCACAAGTTTGGTCTCATCCCCCCCCCCTAAATTTGTAGTATTCCGCCGCACTGCCTACTCCGTAGCCCGTGTGCAAGCTAATGCCTGTATTTTCCGGTGAGTCTGTTTCAACACATCCTTTGGAGCGACAGCTTCTTCCTCCATGCCCGCCCCTCTTCACGATCCTCTCTATAGAAGACTGTTTTTGGGAGTCTAGAGTCAGGCATACGTGGATATGTCCGGTCCATCCAGAGCTGTAATCCTTTGAGGAGTGCATCCACGCTAGTCTCGGCTCTTCGCATTAACCGTCATGCATCAGGAACTCAGACATGAAAGTTGAAGAACTGCGATCACGGAAATTCTCCTGTCTAAATTAAACGAAGGTCTCCTACTTCAGCGCACATTTTCAGATGATAAAATTCATCAAACGACGGAATTTACCCAGATATGTCCTGAAAACGACGGGGAGCAAAACAACCTTGTGAACTATTCCATACTGATCTAGGGCTTCCCGAATCCAGTATTATGTGGTTAGATTGAAACTTCCCTATCTACGTTCATAGTCTGGAAAATTGTAACAGCAGACCGGCTACTGGAGTTACAACATTCTACACCTGTTCCCTCTCTTGCCCCTGGAATAAACCACAGGCATTAGAAGGTATCCCATGATATACGTGACACTACCAAACCTCCGATCCTTTTTGGTAGGGTGACCTAGGTTTCGAGCAGACGGTTCACATAACCGAAATTATAATGAAATCAGAAACATAACTATTGGGCAGTCCATAATATTTTTTAAGAATTATACGAACAAACAACCCCTGTTAACCCACTAAATTATAATTCACCGCCTTTCCGCACCGATGCTACCTGCGTAATTTCGAATTCGATTGTTTTTTGCAACAAATGGACTGTGTTGAGGTGAACCTGTCACCGTCCCTCATGATTTATTATATTATTTCTTGTGAAAGTACATCTGTCAGTTTCCTTGGAGACCCTTGTGGAAACCTACTCTGACTGTGGTTTTTTTCTTTTATAGCTTTTTGTGCGGCTGCAAACATTGATCGAAACGTAGGCCTATGGTTGGGGGCGAAATATAACATTTGTTTTTGGTTGTTTAAAGGTTCAAAGTCAACGTGGTTTTTAACCGAAGCCGCATTGCCGGCCATATGGAGGCTGTACTAGCTTGTTTGCATAGCATTATTGATTATAAATTCACTGACCCGATGCTTGATACTCTCTACGTTAACACTGACAAGGGAACTACATGGTTACATCTGGTGAATTGCGGGTACTCTTTATCATCCAACTCGCAGCTCAATACTTCCTCATCGAATTTCAACAAGACCAGACCTACGTGTGAATCTGAGTTTACAAGTTTCAACAATTAAATTTTATTCCGTGGATGCTTTGAGTTTTCGAGAGCGTTCCGAGAATTTACTCAAATGAATAGCCTATTCTTTATTAGGCTAGGGTGAGCGGGGGTATAGCAAAATACCCTGGTTGCAAAACTCTGAGGGTCATATTGGAGGTTTCTCACTCCGAGTGAGATAGTGGGGTAACTGGGACATATTCTTCACCACAGACAGATAGAGAGGCCTGTATCCTTTCCGGGAGAACTAGCATTTTCACCGTGGTGCAACCCAAATCAACTTCTTTCGCAGGAAACCGTACGTCGTCACTTTTCAGGGTAGGACGTTTTGTTCGTGTTTTGGAGGGGAGCCCTGGGGGCACGGTATTCCACATGTACTTTTGGGAACTTTGGGGGCGGGCCCGTCCGCCGACGTGAAAAAAAGGGAAATTATTGAGTATTTAAGGGTCCAGATGCAATTTTGTGTTACCTTCGGTAAACAGCAATGGAGTTCTAGTAGCCTAACGTGCAGGAGGGTTACTGTGCATCGTTTAAAGAAGATTCATGAATTTATAAGGAGACATATAACAGCGATCCTATTAATGTGGGTGGGCTAATTCATTGTTACAATTCAGCATGTTCACAACTCTTGGGCTATGCACTCCGGTGGTACAGACAATTTTCCTCAGTTTATCTTAAGTTTATTAGCGTTTCATCACGGTCCATATTTGAACTGTCATCCACTCTTTGGAACGGAACCAATCCATCCCGTTTGATACTATGTTGTTGATGTTAAGAGAGTTAATAATAGTTATTCGTGTTTCTTTTGTGCGCCTCGGACTGCCGAGTGTACTTCCGTTGACTCTGAGCAATATAGACAATTTCGGTTTGAAAACACCCCTTCCCCCAAAAATTCTAACAAAAGGTTTTTCACTGTTTCCTAAAACTTTGAGATGTTTTTAGTAACAGGAAAAAAGTCTACCAAAGTCTGACTTCGGGAAATTGGTTAAATAGGACGAATTCACATTGCCGCCGAACTCTCTAAATCGAGGAAATATCACAAGCGAATGAGACGATATCAATGTTGCAGGGCAGAAGCTTTCCTTGCCCGCGTTCCCAGTTAACATGGTTCCACACTTAAACTAAAAATGGATAAACTATGCCCCCTCCCCATGCGTGTCGCCATATGTGGCGATTTGTTTGAAAAAATATATCCCCTCTTTTTACAATATGCGTGTCGCCTACGACTTTACCAGGTGACTTGTGTACACTAGGAGGCCGCCATTTTATGGTAGCAAAACCTCGGTAGGTACAGAGTTAACTACAATATTTTAATCTCGCTTGTTAACAGGCTCTGTCTCATATTGGCTTATGTAGGGCGGTATTGTAACACGGATAGCCGGGAATGCGACGATTGTAGGGTTATGCTTGTATTCAAAAGTTCACAATAAATTTACGACGTATCAAACAGCTAAAGAATTCGACAGAAGGTTAAGTATAATAAACTATTAAGTCTGAATTTGTGACCTGTTTTGGTGGGTATCCACTGGAAGTGCAATCGTTTAGTTAGAACTTCCCTACCGAGTTTGCCTAGAAGATTCGGCACTGCCTAATGATAGGCCGGCACTGTCCGTGACGATGTGTTATAACTGTTGATTAGATTATGTTAGGCTTATGATTCTCGATCAGTCTGTGCGTTAGCCTTGAATCACTCCTTCAACGTAGCTCATCCAGCTCATGTTCTGCAGTATTCTGGGCCACTTGGTCACTCCCAAGAGTGGCTAATAGACCTACTTATTAACCAACACAATTCACACGTCTGTAAGCCTACTATGCCTGTGTAAGCTATTTGTATGGAAACGTGGCATCAACAATGGTTAGAGGGCGGAGATGGGGGTTGGCGCCAATGGAAGCTTCGGCGAAAGCCGGCGTTGGTCGCTCGCGGGAGTCATTGTGGCAGTAACCTTGTGTCACTACTCCAGCACCCACGGCCCCGGTTCGATTTTTTCCATTTTTGCGGCGAAAAGCGCACAGTCTCGCATCTCACCGGCTGGGAGAACCCGACGGGTTGGGCATCCCTATGGGCGGTGGCGTTACGTCGTCCTCCCCAGCCGAGGCTTCGTAGATTCTCCTGTTGGAGCCTTTTGCTGAGCCCCCGTTCCAAAACCACGCCCCCTGGTCTGACGGAACTCCGGCCGCCGCTGTCCCTACCACGGCCTCGCGGGCCAGGACGTCGTCTTCGATGCCCGGTTCGGCGTCTCAATCCTCAGGTTGGCCTCCTTGATAGTCTTACGCGTTCATATTCCGCCCTGAGGGTCACGGTAAACTGCTCCGTGAGGCTGTCCGTACCCATGGCTGGTAGGTCCTGGAACAACGCTCTAGTGGACTGGGGAGGCCACTGGATAGCAACCATGGCGTTGGCGTGACGTTCACGTGTGGCCCGAGCCGACACTCCTGGCAATTGTGTCATAAGGCGATAACCGACCCCGCATCCTTTCGAGACATGGTCGACCTTCCTACTGCTCGAACGAGCAGCTTATAACGAGCAGAGCAGGAGGATCGACCCAAACTTCATTCCCATCCGTGAAAATCTGTCAAGCTCCCGCAGAATGGACACTAGAGTTTGAGAGGTCTTGGAGGTTAAGCGCCCTTACTGTCCTGGCGCCGATCGACTGGAGGCTATCCTGGGCGCTTAGCGGGATAACTGGGAAAATGGCAACGCTCCCGAAACGGTAACCTCGTCCACCGCCAGCTTTCGGGCGGACTCCTTCTGGTAGGATCGCCAGGACTGTTGTTTGGCGAAACGCCCGAAGCGTGTGTACGCCTTCCCATCGACGGCATACGACAGGGGCGGCCTGGGGCGCGGTGTTGAGGGACAATCTGGACTGCCTCGTCGGTTCAGCTGCTTCCTGTGGTGCTGGGTCTCTAAGCCCCAGGAACCTCCGGATTACTTCGACGACTGTGGCAAACACATCCTGCGGGAATTTCCGTTCCTTGCGGGGAGGGGGGTAGTCTTCCTTCACCTCCTCCTGATAGTGGCCCCCTGAGGCTGCCTTGTCCTAAAACTGTAAGGCCTCCGCGGCTGGATCAGTTTCATCCTCGTACTCGTACCCATCGCCCTCCGTTCCACCACAACTGGTGGATCCAGTCTACGGAAGAGTTTTCCACGTACGGGAAACTTTCAAAATCCCGAGGGCCGGAGGCTGCTGACCCTTGCACGGACCCCATAACGCTTCGGCGGCTCCGTGGAGTTGCATGCTCCTCCGTCTTGTCCCAAAAAAGTCATGGGCAGGACCTCTGGGTTTCCAACCCCGAGTCGGATCCCCCTGGATCTGGGTAGAACCGCCAACAGTTGCCACCTGGGCAGAGCCTCGTTCCTGGCTGGCTCCCTTACCGAACCAAATATGCGAGTCTGGCTGTGTAACGGGTCCTGTCTGGGCAGCATCCCCGTACTCGCCTCGCTCGTCGCCATGTTTCCTGATAACGCCGGGACGACAGCAGGACAGGAATTCTTCCTTTTCCCTGGGAAGTTCTCTTCCTTACCTCCTTTGGCTTCGTGGAAGCCGAAATACTCCCGGCGATCATACTCGTGCTGGCTGGAGCACTGGTGCCGGGGTCAGAAGCCGCCTGCTCCTGGATCATTTCCAACCAATCCACCAGCTCTACCCAATGTAGAATGGAAATTCGAGTCGTTGCTGAGCTTGTAATTCTTGCTGGGGGAGTCTTGATGGATGGTAGTGATGTAGTCGTAGTGTGTGTGACACTGCATGCAAGAGGTCCCAGGATCGAATGCCACGGGAAAAAGAAAAAAAAAAAAAAAAAAAACAAAAAAAAAGCACTGCCTTCAGAAAAGCTGTTGTCAGTTGTTGTTCATGATAATATTATTATTATTATTATTATTATATTATTATTATTATATTATTATTATTAATAATAATATAATAATAATAATAAATACATTTAAAAACCGCCTTTTCAGGAAGATACAAAGCGCTGAAGGACAAACAATACACAAACGAGTACAAAAACGGCAACGAAAATTAATCAAATAAATGTCTTTTGAGGTGTCTCTTGAAAAAGCAACAGAGGTAGAGTTGACAACTTCAGCTGGGAGAGTATTCCAAGCTTGGGAATTGCGGCGGAGAAGCACCTATCACCAGTACAAGTACAATTGCGTGGTACGATGCGACATCATGTTTTGAGGGGCAATCATAATGAATATTAAAGTCACCCAAGACAACGGATTTGCCCGGCATGACATCAATAATACTGATAAAATCATTGAATTCTGTGAGAAAGGTGGCGTTAGTTGGTTGCGAGCCGATGGAGGAGGGCGGTAGATGATGACATAGTTAATCCTCCGTAATCTCTCAGTGATTATAGCATAGTCAAATGATGAGAGTGGTGGGAGCATTGGTTCATCGAGTCGAGTGAGATTACACGAAGTTTTGCAGACAATGCTGATGCCTCCCTCTATGGTTGCTCCACACCTAGCAACATTGTTGAAATGAATACCCTGGTAGGGTGAGTTCACCAATTAGCGGTTCATCATTGGTTTCATGGAGCCATGTTTCGGTGAGATATAACATATCGATGTCATTAGCCACGATCTATGCTGCGTTCTTTCGGATCTCGTATATACCGTCATCGATTCCAACTGGTGAAATGCGTTCTTTCGACCCCAACACTTTGCCAATACAGCGGGCCGTTCAGCGGCCATATCGAAACTCCACTGTATTATTGCAATGCACAGAGCAGTGGTTACGCGAAAAGCCCTCGCTTCTCGACGTTCGACGCTGCACTAATTTGACTGAAATCGCTCCATACGTACGATATTTTCCCATTCAATTGCATAAATAAAGGTCCTAGCCTTCTCATCTATAAAGTTATTCACATGAATTACATATTCATTGATGAAACATTTCGGGATGACTCTCGATTCCTGATTTGAGAGTGTCGAATTGTTGCCATTTTGATACAAGTCGTGGAAGTGATAATTCCCAAAGTCACCACTTAAAGTCACCACTTGTGTACCGAAAGAACGCGTTTTTGCTGGTATATACAGTATATACCAGTTCGAAAGAACGCACCACTAATCACATACAGATAATGTTTTGTACAGACCGAGCATTCCACAAATAAACATTACATAAATTGAAATCACCTTCGTGATTTGCAGAACATATCGTTTCTGATTTAACCGATAGAGGCCTACGTTTGCGGGCCCCGCCACGCTTACCTCTATGTGTTTTAGGTTTGCAGTTGTTTCCATGAGTCTGGATAACATTCCATGTAGCAAGCGGGAGGCCCCGAATCCGAATATGTTGAGATTGAGATTCAGTAAATCTTGCGGACCGTATAAAATCCGTTGCGAGTCAGTATTCCCCGTTGGCCCAGGATTGTGGTTTATATCTCTCGCAGTAAGAAGTAATCTGCGAGCAACCCGGGATTGTCTCCATGGATACCATTTGTTAATACCGATGAAACAGGCTCGACTTGGAATTGACAGTAATACTATGCACGGCTGTGATTCCACAATAGACGATGAATACAATGAAATGAGAAGCACGATGAATTAACCGACATGCTTGGATGGATCCATTTTAAGTGAACGTGACAATCTGCATAGCAAATAGATGAAATGTATGATGACTGCACTGTAATAGTCACATGTATGGAAGGATGGATGGTGTAGGATGTTTACAGAACACACAGAGTTGATTGGGTAACATTTATTCCACTTTTCCAGGGAATATGAATAGACACATTGAATCGAACTAAGAAACATGTAACGAACATGTAACAACAGCAATGACAAAAGAAAGAACAGCTTACGAGCGAACAACGTGAGTGAAAGTCCAAATGCGAGAAAGGCAGCCTGTGAGGCGCTCTACACTCTACACTTTAATCAGTGCGCCATGAAATGGCTTTGTGTAGTGATTTCGTTGTAGTGGAAATTCTGAAAATACTATACTTCATACTTTTCAAGATGGCCGAGAGCCACCATCTTGGTTTTGGTGCTTGACATGATACCAAAATTATGCGACTCGCTCCAGTGGATTCGCCATAGCAGAATTAGTCGGAATTAACACTTTATTTTGGTCACTCCTGTGCAACTTCTGGCAATTGAGGTATTTCGCATTCAAAATGGCGGTTGGCGGTCATTTGAACTTTTTGTTTGAATAAACTTTCCCATAGTCAGATTTTGGTAGACTTTTTCTGTAGTGATTGCATCAGGTGGTCAGGAAACCATTGACAGACTTTTGGTTGGAATTGTTTGGGATCAGATCGTAGATAAACCCGTCTCATACTATTATTAGCCTATATCATAACACTGTCAGCGTGATCTGACTCAGCCTGTTTGGATTCCTCTGAGAAATAAAAATTCAATTTATCCACCGCAAATGAAATAATAAAAGACGGGCCTATGGAGGTTATTCCTCGTGGACATTAACTTACCTTCAAATGTTCATTTTTCACAGAAGGTCACGGAAATGCGTCACCGTTCTTCATTTACGGCACACTGAAAACGGGACAGCCCAATCATTATGTTTTGACAAACCCGAGGAACGGCGAAGCCACGTTCGTGTGCCGGGGGTACACGCGGGACAAATATCCTCTCGTCATTACAACGTCAGCCCCCCGGGGGGCCCCCCCGGGGGGTCCCCTCGTTGCTTCGCAGGAAAAGGGCTCGGCTACGGACGATCATTAACAAGTTGCACTCTGAAACCTATACTCCTGAAATACTAGACAGTACTAACTTCATATTTCCAGTAAAAACACATCGATGTATTCCCAAGGCGCAACGTTCCGCTCTACTTGGAACGTCGGGCAGTACAACTACCTGCAAATACAGAGAACATTTGATAGGACACTTTCGAAACTTTGAGTGGGATGTATGTTATGTATGCTTTTGAATGCTTCCGAGAGTCCAGTAACCATTATAGTTCATTCTAGATCCCATACAACTCAACCATAGATCGCGATGCTGATACTCTCATGTCAACTTTAAACGACGTCTTTCACATCATTGCATCCAATAAATCAGTTTCCGTTAGACTTGTTCAAATTAGTATATTTCCAACAATGTTTCAAGTATAAATCCGTGAATTTGAGTGAATGCCAGGACGCCGTCTATTTACACCCCGTCCCACAGCTTGTGTTGAACAAAACATTACATTAGGGTTGGGATGACAAGCTTTTCTAATCGATAAGGAAATACGAGGCGTGGAATATTCGGAGGTTCCCGTTATAGTCACAGTGTTCACCCTTCTCTGAACACATCCGTTATTGTTGAGTTATCTACGTTTCCCATCATGTCGCACCCGCGCAGTCCTACTGCAAATTGCCAACTGAGTATCACATAGCATGTGGGACGAACCTAAGGTGTTTTAAATTATTACTCAATACACAGCTTGTGTACCGTGGCGGGGGTCAACTATAGGTGAGTTGTACTATAAGAGCACTATTCTGCTTCCAAAAATTATATCATCTTCGGTCGATTTTATGAAAATGATTTCACACAAGGGTAATTTTATTACGAGTGAAATTTTCCTTCGTTATTGGCGGAAACTAGCGATTCTTTGCAAAGTATGTCCAGAAAACCGGAGCGATTTCGCATAAGGTCCATACCGCTACAGTCCACACTAACAAAGCGAATGGTCGGTCACTTGTCACCAGAGGCGTAATTCATGTGATTTGTTATTAAGATGATTTTTTGCAAAACTTGCAAATTGCCTACCCCTCGTTTGTCCCTGCTCCAATCCCTTGTGTTGAGCGTCCAGCGAAAAGGCAACAGGTAACTTTTTTTTTTAAGTCTGACCGGGAATCGAACCCCGGGTGGAATTGAAGAAACATACCTATTTTGGAGATAAAAACTTGCCAAAGCAACTCATTAATTTCCTCGGACTTCAAAGAGTGTTTTCTGAGCGGAAAACTTGAAGCAATAAATTTAGGGTGTTACTTCCCCGTCGTAACATAGCTTAACTTCAGTTTAACACCAATCCTTAAGGTAATGCATACGCGAACTATGCACAAGGGTTCTTTCGAGGCTGCAACGAAGGAATCTGAAAGTCTTGCTTTCATGAACACTTGCATATACGACCCGCATGCTTTAGATAGGAATATTCCAAGAATCGGGCAAATCGTACCAGTTATCGAATAGTACACAGACTGACCGATTGTTGTTGTTGTTTTTTCTCTTTCTATGCAGACGACCTTATACTGAGTAACAGCAGACAGTCTTGTTTCGTGATAACTACGTATGCTATTTGTGTATATAACTGAAACATTAAAAGCATTCATCATATTGCGTTTGTTTCCAATTCCTGACAGAACATTCAGGGAGAGATATGGGACGTCGACGACAAGATGCGAGGGACCCTCGATCGATTTGAATGTTTCCCCGACTATTACGACCGAGTTCACATAAAAGTTGTAATGGGAGAAGCTACCCAAAAAAATTCTGTCGAGAAGTACGGACGCGAAGAGACGTGTTTGATTTACTTCATACGTAAATACGACAAAGAGGCTATGCTGCAAATACCGTTCCATTCTGCCTATGACAGTAACGGTGACCATGGTCTTTCTTACGTGACAGGGTGAGTTGCTCGCTTGCAGCCTATCTTAATTCCACAAATTTAGGCAAGAGGCTCTCTCGACACTGTATGGGCAGTTGAGAAGGCATCTGACTAGCCGCCAGCCCGTGTAGATTGGCGTGGAGGATCGTGGAATATGTCTCAGGTATCACCCGCCTGTCGTGAACGGGGACAATGGAGGACATATCGAATAACAGTAGGACTTCAAATGCCGTAAAAGGCACTACACCAAATATCTCCTTCGAGGCATCTTTCTTTCTCTGACCACGTGGACCTCGACACTAGCAATCAGCTAGCAGCTTATTTGAGGAAGTAAGTATCTACGCGTTGGAGCGTGGTATGTTGCGAATAGGTACACTTGGCAGCCTAGCGCGAACACACACTGCAAGAACAATTTGCTGACCTTTTTTTGCACATCCTTGCAAAAATTATATATACTTATATACTTATACTTCGCCAATCTCCCCAATGCTCACTGACAATGGGGAATATGGGATGGATTGGAAACATTTTCGAGGAGCAGTGACTGTTGAGAAATCAGCCGTAATGATAACTTTATGGGTAAAGGTGGTCTGTACCCCCAGATCGCAAGCCCGGGCTTAGTTGTGATCATGTGTACTTGCCATCGTGAACTGGCTTATTGGTACACCCCACGGCGCCTGCGGTGTCACAGAAAGACGCACCTTGTAACCTACCGACTTGCTGCCGAGATCCGGAGTTTGATTCGCCTCCAGTCATACCGAAGGTTAGATAACTAGATTATAATGCCATGGTGCGTGATGTCCTGCATAGACATCAGAGTATTATTATTACTATTATATTTTATTTTTTTTAATATTTTTTTTCCAGAGGTTTCACTACCACAAAGTCTATGCCGTTTCGGTGGATGTGCCATGTTTTAAATCGAAGAAACACTTATTTACGTTGACTGACATTTACTGACATTATTCCACACCGTTCCCATGACCACTTCACCTAATCCCCTCCCCAGGGGAAACACCATTGGTCTTCGCCACCCCGGGAATAGTAACCTTGCTTCCGAGCTGATCGCCTACTCAATAATCCGTGCATAAAACGACGGGGTACAACATGGGCCGTAATCATTCCTATGCTTTTAACGATGAACTGCAAAATCTTTCTTTCAAATTTTCAGGAACTTTCTGCCGGAACACGGCCCAGTGGATGCTTGACTATTCGGGGCCAACAACTAGGACGCCATTGTTCCCACGGCATTGTACTGTGGAACTATCCGGAATGACGCCCGTCAGTTCTATGGAAGGAGTACTTCCCACTAGACTGAGAGGTTGAAATGGACACCTGTCTTTTTTACCGCTACTATATGATATCTAGATACACACACATGACGACATCATTTACTCAAGAGGCTAATCCTGTACATATGCAGTCGATATTATATGGCATAGAATATATCTATGGTAGAATGGTCATGTTAACATGACTTCTGCAGTATTGTTGATACCCTCTATTCAGTAATTCGGACATCCGCACCTCTAGACTAATACAGGTCTGGAATTGAGGTACGATTACTAATGCACAATCCTCGTTGTGACGTCACAGTGGATGAAGATTATGGTTCTCTTTTGATGCTTTGTGAATAGTGTCTTCCCTATATCAAGTGCAACATGTTTTGGGTGCGAGGTTTTGACACGACATTTCTTCAACTGTGGTCCTGAGGAAATTCCGTCCACCGATGCGACAGGTCAGTGTTCCGTGAGAGGACGGGCCTTTCAGGCTTTCGTCCTCTGGAGAAAATTATTTACTGCAACACAACTTTTCTGTGTGTATCTTCCGGACATCGGACGGTCTCTGTTTCAGAACATTCGCTGATTCGGAACAGATTAGAATTTGCCGAAGGCTTAGGCTGGGATCCCATTGTTGCGTATGCGTGTCCGTGATGGATGTGAAAATCACAATTTACGGGAACGAACGTTTGATTCAGAAGAGACACACATAAGTTTACGCGGGAAAACCATAAAAATGCAGCAGCCCATGCACATTGATTGCTGTCATTGATTGCCTCTTTCAGGAAGATATTTCGTATAATTTATTCGCGGTGATACGCATCCGTAATACACATTAGTGCATGTGCTCTTTCGCCTATTGCGTGTTGGTTTGCTTTCATTCCGATTTCTGTTTGGCCTCTGTTGAATCCATATCTACCTTTGCGAACTAAATGCGTACCGGACCCGCATACGAATCCTAGCCTCAGCTTATTCTGCAAGACTTGATAAGACAAAGCAGCATCGGTTCCCTTTTCAATTTGGGCCTCTTCAAGCGAGGTAACTTAGCAACTTATCGGGAAAGCGACTAGCTACCTTAAGAAGTATGTCAAACTCGAATGTCATCTAACCTGACCAGATCCTCAAAAGTAAATTCAGCCAAAGTTTTTGATAAGATGGGTTCAATTTCCTCTGGAGTGTCATCGATATCTTGTTATTTCGAGAAGTCTGTCTAATTTGAAAAGCCGGGAATTAGAAATGAAACGTCTGAATTTTCTAGAGCGATCATATTTGTCATACGTCGTTATTACTACTAATATGACAACATCGAATAGATACCGCCTGTTTTCTAGTTGCAATCAGTTTTAATAGGCCTACATAGTGTTGGACTGCAACTCCATCTTTCGGATCGTGTTTTGTACACTCCTTCACTTCATACTCGTATAATACCTCTATCGAGTATCAATGAAGTACACAGGGGAGGGATTAATTACGCCACCTAATCTCAGTCATTGATGGCCACTGATGGTGAGTCGAAGATGGATCAATTGAAACTAGGCAATAAATGTTAGAGATTTAATCATTTGTTGACGTAATGACATACCATATATATCAACTGAATTGCGATTTCGAAACCAGTGAATGCAAGGTGTTGTTGATATTCCAAGTGTGTATTGCTTATGAGAAGAGTATTGCCGTTTGGGAATTTTAGAGACCGGTTAGTTAGGGAAATAGTATTTTCAAAACAATATTACTTGTTGCGAACTTCTTCTCTCCAGAGAACAGAAGTACGGGAAGTTACTGGCTGTTTTTTTTTTATCCATAATTGATAGGCTGAAGAGGATAATAGTCAGACTAACAAACACATCATATTCCGATCATTGGCCTACTCTGAATGCTAAATTATGGATGAAGGTCAGCGCCAGCCGTACCAATGAAGGAAATTCTTGCTCTGAGGTGCGCATCCGCCATAAATAAGTGTTCAAGGTTGACACCAGGGGCCTCGTGGTGACCCTTAACCGTCGATTCTCCTTAACCGAGGCCACGCTGAGTTCCCAATGGTGATAACGATGTCGCCTATGACCGGCAACTCCACGTCGCCATCGGTTTAATTGTTTTGTGAATGGCTTTACCATTAGGCTTTCCCATCCACAAAAAGCTTTCCCATCCACAATAACTGATATCTAGTACGACAGACAACAACTGCTGAATCCTTTGGTTTATTCGATCCCACGCAAGCTCAAAGTTTTCTATTTTTCCCTCCATTTTGTTCACAGCCTCGGGAAAATTCAGATTCCTACTTCTCTGCGATGCGCCAACAAAATTCCGTGGAGGACTCGTAATGTGGACAAAAGGAAACACATTATTATGCTATAATTGCGCCATTTTTCAAGTGAAGTCATCTACCCCCGGTGTCTTGGGTTCAACAATTACCACCAACACTCCTGCATTGCTGCTTGATGTATGCTGGTTGCATATAATGCGTTCACGCGTGCAGGAAGTAGGAACGTCCGTTCTCGTTGATCATTTACCCTTTCAATGTGGCAGCGCGCATTTCAATGGAGGAAATTACGCAGATGTTGAATATGACGCAACTTCTTTCTAGCCTGGTACACCAAAGTGGAGTATAGGTACTGATATACACAACAGGGAGTCATATGTATAGGCTCATTTAATGTGATGGATCATCACATAATATAAAACCGTCCAATTAAATACCTCATGCTTCAGTGCCTCTCAAATTACAATGTTATTTCAGATATTTCAGGAACTCATTGTCACTTGTTCAATACAGTGTTAAGGGAAGACGTAATATATAAGAATACGTATACCTATGTAACATATAACATTATGTATATTATCAATAAAGGCAAACTGCAACTGAGAGAGGGTATCTTCTCCCGTGTTCAATGACACTGTGAAGCACTGTGTGTGCTGGTAAATGTAATGGAATTACAAGGATGTTATATACCTTATCAATGTTTGCAGTGTCGAGTGCTGGTGATATATGCAAAGTATACAAAGTATATCCGGAAGAAACACCCCCTAGTGTAGATGTCAGAAAATGTGAGAGCTTTTCCCTACACACGTCAGGTTTTTGGAAGGAATGCCATCGTGCTGATGCGTTAGTCCAACCACGAGCATTGATCCCTTCATTCTACATGAAGGCACTGTTATGCTGTTAAACTCAAAGGGATCATCTTCTACCCCCATGCATAGTTGAAACATGCTGTGTTTATATTATGAACTGGAGAAGTGCAAATGATACGTATGGGTAGTACCACTGATGGTTTACAGTTTACACCCGCAGCGTTATGACGACGAGTACTCCGGTGTGCAAGTGTTGATTGCTTTTGGCTATGACTTTACATAACAAACTATCCGAAGCACCCTTAGAGTTAGTGAAATGAGTGCAGAGAAAATAGTTTCAGACTTTTAAAAGTGGAACTGCGTCGGTTTGAACTTTTATTGAACTGTTCTTTGAACGCGTTTCCTGTAGCTGAGTAGCCTATCATGAGTCACTGCAATGAGTTTCCACTCAAGTAGCTGATGATTCGACAACGTCAACAAAGTAAAGCGTGATAGTGAGTACGAAGATTTCCGTTTCCTAAGCCCAAATGTATCCAGGTATAGTCTCTCACGTTGACGTAGGTGTTTACCATGTCGTATAGTCTGTATTGTTCGTGGGAAAGCTCAATGATTTCGATTTGAGTCGATATGATATCTCAGGAAGCCAATCAATACACAAGTTCACAGATACAAGTGCAAGTGCAAGCTCTACTGAAAACGGTCGTCTGCTATGCACGAGTTTCTATAACACTTCCGATTATGTTATCGTTCTTGAGTTCTCTCGTGGTTATTCATACAGCGTTGTGTGGAGTTATCTTTTCAGCGTTGTGTCAGTTGGATTGTGTAATTTTGGGAAGTTTCCGAATATTGTTACGACCACTTGAATAATTACCATCTGACATAAAAATAAAAATAAAAATGAATTGCTTCGTAACAGCGCAGGACGCGTAAGTGCAACAGACTGGTTAATTCGTTAGGCAGTAACAATGATGATCTATTTATAACGTGCAAAACTTTCCATTTTGTAACAAAAACGAACACGACGTATAATCTTGTTAATAGGCAATACAAGCGAAGGTTGCTGTTCGAATGAGTGGAGTTCGTGCACTGGCGTTCAACAAGCGGTGCCGGAATGAACTTGCTACGACCTCGTTAGTGCTGTTGCAAAGTGTGCCTGGCCATCACGTGCTTAGATTGCAGAATTTATTAGATCCTCAGGTAAATAATCCTCTGAGTTGCACTTTTGAGCATTTCGAACACATTTTTTTTACCCTTAGGCCTACTGTCCCCTCCGTTAGTTGTGAATTTCTCCTATCAGTACTCTTAGAGATGTTCGCGATCCGGCATATAGTGCTGCTCACTTTTCACACTCACCCAAGCAACACAAATGGAAACATTATAAAATTATCGCGTGTTGACATGGTATATAAGACATTACTTGGCAAAGATGGAATATTGTGCATGTGTTCGAGACCTGTACTACGATAATGATAGGAACAAAACTTACCCCGGCGTAAACGACGTGCATGCTTTGATTTCGATCATTATTACAGCAGCGTATCGAAGATTTAATTGTGTTTATTGAAGCACCAACCATCGAGTCATTCAAATTATTTTAGGCGGTTATTGACCTACAGAATTTGACTATAGGCGCATATTATACTTTACTTGCCACTATTCCACGATGGTCTGTTCAACGAAACAGCGAACGAACGTCTTGGTCAAATTGACCCAAAATTGAATCAGTAGGAAACCTAACCAACTTTTGCATTTTTTTTAATTATTTGCATTTTTTTTTTTAATTATTGGTTTCTATATATTCTGCGCGATATTGCACAACATACCATTCTGCAACAAGAGACCATACCATCACAGCCCAGCATTTTTTCCTCATGCCAACTCTTGAAGCATCAATCGATTTCCAGTATAGGTTCACTAGGCACTGCTTGAAATTCTAGTTACATTTGATCTATTCAGTTATGACTCAATCAAAACCAAGTAAGGAGAAGTTTAATACGAGTGTCTTTTATAGTGACTGCCAGAAATTGATAACCGTTATGCATCGTAGTGTTCCGTATAATTGACTATAAGTGTTCATTCAATTCCAACCATTCCGATTATACACCCATTCTGACAAAACAATGTGCTTTTAACCTTCGACCATACCTGGATCTCTGGGATGAACCAGACATCACTACTTTCTCAAATAACTGTTACTCCGAACACAAAAGATATTTGTCAAGAATTCGCTATAGTTCTCATCCACCCTAGGTGTAACAGTAGTGATCTCATCTAAAACGTCCAAAACCAGTGACTATTACATATGATATTACAGGTCGTGTGACAGGGGCGCCAGTGAGCGTCGACCGTAGTGCGAACAGCGGATCAGCAGGACTGCAACCGGCCCTTAACTATATTCTTCTGCTCAGACAACGTATCTGACAAACTCCACTGTTCATGCTTCCCTGAATCCCTACGCCAGACTGAGCCTCATAATAACATTCGCGCACATACCGTCTTGCTAATGATACTGTTAAATAGATAACAACCGGTGGATTCGGGTTTCTGCATATCTATACATGACTAACTCGACTACATTATCTAAGAAATCCCTGGATTCTTATTCATACATATAGAAGGTACAGGCGAGGAGGTTACGCGCTACGAGGGCAACAGCTGCAAAGTGCAGTTAGTTATCCGGCATCCCCTACTTGAGAGATTTAGGTAGGTAGGCAAAGTTTTGCGAAGTAAACAACGGTCCCCCCCCAGTCTTATGGTCAGAGTTATTCAGTTAGGTAAACCACCAACGGTTTCCACCAATCGGAAATGTATTTTAATGTGTTCCCATCAAGCCCATGACATAATGTACTTCTATACGCGTCTATACAGAAGAGAAGTCAGTGAGGAGCCGCGTTGTGCCCCTAACAGCGCCCTCACTGACATTAGTGTTATAGGGAGATGTGGTCTGGGCGACTTGATTCGCTTTTTTGTCAGAATATACGTTCCGTTTGACTGTCCCTTCTGATTCGAGCTTCACATTAATTAGCTCTAGATTGCTCCTTGTTGTTATATTTCAATTCACTGCATGGTGGTGTTTCTACCACACGCAATCGATTTGTATCTTCGAAATAATTATGTTGTTTCTGTGCTTCCGTAATGGATCATCTAATGTCCGAGTATATGATCAGTGTATTGTGAAACAGGGTAACTCTCTGACGATGTTCCAGAATCTTGCACTATGAAATCTTATAGCTATGAGGCAACAAAAGGTATGTGTCGATGCATATCTCTGAAAAAATCATAGATAGAGAGTGAACAAACTGAATGTGTTTCACGATGATACCCACGATAGTGCGCCTCCTCACTGTGACGTTGTGGTCTCTGGGCACACAATCTGTCTAATGTCCTCTCCAGTTCTCAGAATAGCTCCATGTGGCAAATCCATCCCGAATAAGCGACACCATTCTCTCACATCATAGCCAGCACATATGCCAGACACCTGATCAGGACTGAAAACAAGAATACCGACGATGATATTGAATTACTCCCAGACACGTTTATTTCATGCATGGTAGCTATTGAGATGCATAACGCGAGTTATACATTCCATAATATGGTGTTATAAAAAAATCAGCCTATCTATCGGTGTTTCCCATAGCAATACGGTTAATTCAAAACGTTCAAAGAATAAGCTAGCACTTTGCAAAATATATTATCGAACTATAGGATTTCAGAATTCATAATATTTGTCATGATAGGATTTTTGATTCGGTTATTCAACGTGAGGATAGCAATCACTATCAGATAAACATTTTTTTCTAGAAACTGCTGACTCCTTGAATAATATTCTGTCGACAACTTCATCCTTGTCGTATCTCAACAGGATGGACGCGAATCCGCTTACTAGAACTCATTATCCGTTATGACGAAAATACTATAAGGGGACTCGCTTCTTGGAAAATTATTTTCTCTATATACGCCTGTTTGATTTTTACGATATCCTCTTCCGACTTTTCGCAAACACTACATATGACGTTATATATGAGGCGAAACGGGAAATTTTCCCAAAGGCTCAATTCACCCGTGTCAGAAAGGTCACCAAAATTTGCTGTCATTCATACGAGAAGTGACCAAAAGTGCTATTTGTGTAAGTGAGATTTAATGATCAGTTAACTTCTTTGCGTATTCACGAATCGCATGCCAGTGCCTAGTTTAAGAGCCAAATAATCCAAGGCAATCAGTTCCGAGTTTGACTACTTTGAGAGTTCAATCAGAAAAACAAAGTTAGATGTTGATATCAGGTGGGTCCCCTCAGGCACTCATCAAACTCGGGATCTTTTCAATTTAAGCGGGTCAGGAGGGCCTGGTGAACTTTCGGAATGCATGAGAACTTTTCACTGCCTCGAAAGGATCGATTTACATAGCAATCATGAGCATCAAGTTGGCCGCTCGCCTTGGCTGTATAGTGGCAAATTGTGTATATAGCTACACGTGCTGACAGCAGCGGATCAGATTCTTTTTGCCCAGAACCAAAAACATGCAGGGGAACATTAGGTTTCATCAACACTATTTTAACCTTATTTGTCATGTTTTTATAACGAAAGTCTACATTGAATGGCGACGCAAACAACACACTACCTTAATTAATTGTTGACTGAATTAGGGTTGTTTCCCTGGGAGGTCGATGAAAACATGTATCCATTCAGACATCCGGGTTAGTTGGAGTTTTTTTATTGTCTAGTTGTTCTGTTTTACTCCTATCAACTCGTATGTCCCGGTATAGAGATAATTAACTAAATCTAACGACAAATCAACAGTACGAGTTTCATACCGTTATGCAGGAAGTCGTAGTGTGACGAGATTCTGCTGTACGTTATGGCGCTGACCATGAGTGAGCGTTAACGCTTACCCTGTTTGTCCGACTGATGGCCATGCAGAATGAAAAAAAAAAACCTAAGAAGTCGCCAACCCACTCTGCTGTTCTCTTCCACATATCAGAATCTACCTCTGAAGGTATCATGCTACATCATTAGACACATAACTAACACCGGATCTGTACAAGACAGTCAAGTTACCAGTGGTTTTATAAAGGCCCTGCCAGTCCAACAGAATCCTGTTCGAAGCTTTATATCCTAAAAATGGCCAGGTTGAGTGGAGCTTTGGTGATGCCAGGAAGAGAGTGACCAAGGCAGTCTATCCAGCAGTGTCCTTGCCTAGCAGTACTTATCACTGGCTAGTATATTTATTGGCCGCTCAAATCGGCAGAATTCGAATTGAAATTGGTTTGCTATGTTAAAACAGCTAAGAAGTGTTGAAAACTGACAGCCAGAGTACAGTCATGCTTGGATATGTGAGGAAGAGTATGGGACACTCATAAGGTGTCATTAATTCGTGAGATAATTATTCAAAGTCATAAAATACAGGGACCTATTATGTAGAGTTAGCGTGTGAAAGGTGAATTATAATGGTTATTCTTTCGAATATAAGAATATTATTATATATACTCTATGCAGATACTACCCGCCGGTGACCAAAATGAGGATGGCGCGCGAGCTTACGTATAGCGCAAGCAAATGACGCGGTTTAGCCGTCGCAAACACGATACGGAGGCACACGTTGCAGGCGCGCGTGTAGCTTGAGCAGCTTATCGAACACTCCTTGGAACAATTTTCTGCCAATTTCAGCATTATTATCACACTTTTTCGTAAGAGACAATAAGTGAAGTATTGGGGATATTTTCTAACCTCCTATTATGATATCATCCCGGTATTGATTCTGCAGCAACGGCCCTCATATCTGTTCATTATTCCCTATAAAGTGAACTTGGTATTTGACATGTTCGTTTAACGACATAATTTTTGTAATCTCTCTAGAAATTACGATCCTTTGTTATGAAGTCGATAGTTTCAATCAATAGCTTTCTCCTCCTAATCCATCCTCTGCTTACGTCATCGGCGCACATACACCTCTTTTGGTGACTCTTTTATCGTTGGGCAATACCCCGATTTAGTAAGGTAACTGACATTTCAGTGGAGTTATTTTTTCCGCAAGACCCCCTCAAGAGCACACTTCGCGGCGGCACCTAATTAAACGAACGAGGGACTGTTGAGGGAAATGTCTAACGGCGAACACGATCAAGCACGATGAAAGTGTGGGGTAAACTATTTAAAAATCGTATTTTGTTTCACTTATATAACTGGACACCCAAGCATATTGATCCAATCAGTTGAAATTGCTGCATATTCAAACGGCTTCATCGCAACTTCTCGTCACAGCTCTACTAATTGGTTTATTCTAGAGGGGCAAAACAATTCTAATAACATTCCTCACCACATATGCCACAAACAACAGCTTCTAGCAGTATTTAGGTCGCAACTTTATAACGTTCATGCGTCAAGTGTATACCTTTTGGTTTTAGAGCAATCACCTGACTTGGAAGAGGATATGGGAAGGCGATTACAACCGGTGTACCGAGGAACACACGAGGGACTTTGGATGTGACAAATTGATTCGTATAAATACCTCGCACGTGATTTAGTCGTTCATTTGAATTAATCTTGTTCTTTAATCGTCGGTGAAACTCTATTTGGCGAGAGATGTTGATACACAGTCTCCCTCGTACAATACAAGTAGTTGTTTCAGGATATGGCATTGAGTTATTGTGTTGGGATGTGTTTATACCTATGTTAATATGGACCAGAGCCCATGTATACGTAAGAGACACAGAAATGAATCGAGAACCCCATACCCTTCATCTCTCATCCCTAGAAGTTCTAATTCATGGCAAGATCCACACCCTCAATCCGAAGGCGAAAGGAAATATCGACTGCATACTTTTGTGTTATTCTTTTCAATTTTAGCAGGGAAATCTGTAGTTTACTATGGTATCTATAAGTGTGTGCACCAGTTCTGCCAGAGCCATCATACTGGTGTCTCGACAGTCACAACCATGTGTCTCACTATAGTGGTACATTATTATGCCTAAATGTACCACCTGCGAACCAAATTTGACGGGGTATAGTCATCATGGAAACTGTATTTCCACATATTATGAAAAAACATTGTGTAAGGGGACGGGTCAAGTCGACAAAATACAATTTTATGGACTTTGCAATAAGCTATTGCTTGAGTTTGTTGTTAGTCGAGGGAAACCAAAGTTGGTGGGGTAGTTATATTGTCACTCGATTGTGTCTTCCATGCGTATTTTCAACGAAAATGAGCAAACAACTGTTAAATTTGATGATGCATGTATGTATGTATTTTTTTCTCTATTCCTTTTGTATTTCATACCAGGAAACATTATTTACTAGAATGGAATAAGTTAATTTTTGTTCCAATTTATGTTTCAAAATTTGGGTTGATTGACTGGAACGAAAGTTAGCCTCGCCGACCTCGGCATATTTAAGTTTGAACTATAAGATGCCACACGTGCAACAATATGTCATTTTTAGGGAAAATCTTATATGCTCCCGCGTAGAGTGTATCTATTCGAAGTAAGTGATTATCGTTCATAAACCGCTGCGTAGTCCCTCAGCCAGAAATGAGTTCCATCAAAGCACCGGGTCGCGTTCATTCTCTCTAATTCAATTATATTGGCCAAAGGTAGTTCCGCAGCCAGAAAGAGATTACAACGGGCATGCTTACAACCTTTCGATGGACCTTGATATATGATTATATATTTGTACTTGCTGCTTCAAATTATCAAATCCTTCTGATCTAGACTGAGTGGCGTTGTGAGAAATAGTGCATGATTTCGATCCATTACTCTCTATCACTCAAATAAGCACACGAAGCTAGTGCGTTACAGGATGGTCCAGCAGCTGTCCAGTGTTGTCGTGCGATTCAAATTTTCGCACCGATCGACCATACTAATTTGTATAAGTTCGCATAACTATTAGAACTTAGCCCAAACTCTTGTGAGCCTCACTTGGTTTCTCGAACCCGGGAAATTCGAATAAAATAAAATCGAATCAACCTTTGGTCCCATGTTCAGCTGTCCATGGTGATAGCTGTACATTACAGTCGGATTGCCCTTCCCACGACTTTCTTAGCTAGGAGAAATTCCTGTTGTTTGGCAGCCTAAACTGAGGCTTAAATTTTAGGATAATCCAGTCTGGCAAACTGTCATATTTCACAGATATGAGCTGGTCGCAGTTATAAATGGTAAATATTTTTTCTACGAGTATGAATTGGCCGATCCGGCTGGTGTGCGTTCCTGTATTACAGGCTGGGTGAATAAAAATGACTGTCCTTTCTGGAAAGTGCATGGTCATGGCTAATACATTTTCGACGTTATGATGACGATCGTTTTATTAATACAAATACTATACTTCGCACAAGCTAACACTTTGTTCAATCATACAATGGTCTGTTAACTCCGACCATGCGTGTTAACATGCTTATGAGGCAACACACAATGGCAACATTTGGAAATGATTTCCGGAATTTAGAATCTTTTATCACGCTTAGCAATTGGATAAGCAGTATAGGTTTCAGGCCGCCGCCATATATCCTGTACATTTTTTCTGTTGTCAACAGGAAGAACGCACGTGGACCACCACTTTCAGTCTGATCATGATCAGTTCACCTCGATCGACTATCTAGCGACAGAGAGTGTATGGTTGTTTCTCGCTGTCGTTCTTCGCATTCCTTCGGGCCTGTGGAGACACCACTTTGATCACATGTCCACTCTGATGATTATATCATTTCTTGACGTGGGTTACACACTCCGACCAAGCTGCATCCAACGCGACTACGTGAGGTAATGCAAAACAACGGCCAAGACGATTACTGGAGAGGATAATTCACCTTCAAGTAACTGGATATCAATTACGGGCACTTTGAGAGCCAAACGTTCTTCTAGTTTTTTTTAAAAAACCGTATAAGTGTTATGGCATGCTATTTCCCGTTCACAAGTTCCTGAATGTGAAATATCTTAAATAGAACAACGTTTAAAAAGCAAATCAAGTAATGCATTTTATGAATCTTTTATAGTATGTTCGTTGAGTTAAAATACATATATACTTGTATGCGTATCGGGCAAGGAATACGGGAATTTGGAGTACGGAAATCAGAATGTACCCTACTACTAAAAAACGACCGCCGTTGCTGCAAGATTGACCGGAAGGTTATCTAAGAGCAAAGTTCGATAGTTTACGAGTGCGCCATTGTTCGCGCCTCACTCATTCTGGTAAATAACACCTCTGGCATTCTCATTCTAATCCTAAACCAGCCATGATAAACATCATCTCGTTCACGGACTCTCTGTAATAATCATTGCCTAATAAGTCAGGGACCCTTTCGGGGTACATTTGGTTATTTTATTTGGGGCAGTCGATACATATACCTTGAAGAGTAACTATGTTATGGTCGTATCACTTTTACCATAGTTGTTACTGCGTGTGTTATCACGTGTGAGAAGGACTGGCACGAATTCAGCCAACAAAGTTACAGTCTAAGAACGTCGATTCTCAAAAAGGTCAGATGTCGATTCTCAAAAAGGTCGAATAACGGATCACGTGTTTATCGTTACTGCTAACGTGAGATTGTCACTGGAACCATCACGTCTTCTAATCATCTTTAATCGACATTTTCATCCGAACCTGCCTAATTACACCCCCTGTCATGGTCCGACTATTCGTTCAGAATCAGTCTATACGTGTAATCACTGTTCATGGACGAATTGCGTTCACCAGGAGGCTAGCCAATGTCGTGTGTCTTCAGTAACCATGTCTATTGGTCATGGTCTGGCCTTGCGAAATAAACTATCACCAGCAATGACTGTTCATGAACAAATCACTTTTACGAGTAGTTACTGACGTCTGTTATTGCATGTAAGTGGGACTTTAATACCCATGGCTAGTCAGTAACCATTCCTACTGGTTATGGTCTGAACATGCGTTTATGAATTAACAACAGCAATTACTATTAAATAACAGATCACTTTTACGAGTAGTTACTGACGTTTGTTATCGCATGTACCTAGGGCCTTAACCAACCCTGGCAAGTCTTCGATAACCATGCATACTAGTCATGGTCTGACCATGCGTCAGTCATCACCAGTAATTACTGTTCATGAATGAATCGCTAGTTTCCTGACGTTTGTTGAGAGGCACCATTATATCCAACGACCGAACACGATGCATTTTGTTGATGACATTTGCTGGCGTTTCACACAAACATTTCGTCGAATACATCTCATGGCAGTTCTTTTGCTTCTTACAAAATGAACATCCTCATTGAAGTCGCTTTACATCACAGTCAATTACCATGTTAATAAGAGGTTTGACGCATGAGCTCATCCAGAGTTGGGTCCAATTACTCGAGAAAGGTTGCAGGCTTATTTTTCGACACAAAATGGTAACTTCAACAGTTTAACAGGAGGACGTGTGAGTAGATGTATCTTCCAATTAAATTAGTCTGGCATTATAAAATACGTTGTGTAGGTGAAACTTACTTAAGGGTCTGTCACCCTATGACGAAATCGTGTCTTGTAACGATCCGGCTGAAACCCCCTGATTCATCGCTTAAGAACCCGGTTTGCTATTGGCCAAACATCCCAACGTGGAATAGAGTACCTTCACCATGTCTTGATATTCCCTCCGAATGTATGCCTTATTTTTCGTGTTGAGCGTAAACGATCATATCACGTTTTCAATCGTTATTCGATATGACGTCACTCAAGAATGCGCTTGTTCCGAACCCCACACCGAGTGAGTGATAGCTTGTAGTGTAACTACTGTTTATGACGTTTATCATCACATAGGCCCCTTCTTCCTTGTTCGGCCAACACTGAAAAAGAGAAATCGTTCAGCGTTACGGAATAAACTTGTAACGATGTGACCGGCCCTTCAAATTATCTTGCAAAGGATAAGAATCGATCATTGTCAGTGTAGAATGATAACGTAGTTACCCGCATTGTTGTACAAAAGAAACAAAACCTAAAACGTCATCATAAAACACCGTGGACTAAATAGTGTTTCTAAGTCTATAGACCATTTTTCACAGATGTTAGTGAATATCGTAGTTTTATAGGCAGGATAAATTGTCCAATTCTTTCCCGGCAGTCACCGTGAGTTGCTGTCTTGCGCAATTATTTCACATCCCCGTATTCATCTCTGCCTGAGGTCTGCATACTCCAAATTCTAGTCGGTTTCTATCCTATTTTCCCATGTTTCTCATGTTCTTGCTTGTTTGCGTGTTTTCCGCGTTTTCTGACGCCCTTACTCGTCGTTGTTTATACGAGTTTTTATGTTATTTTATTTACAGGCCTATAGGCCAAAAGAGCCCTCTGGCGAACAAGATCTGCCATCTCGATGAGTAACAAGTTTTGAATATAGCGAGCCATTCAATTATAGTACAAAAGTTCGTAGCCAGATGGGTATGGGCCCCTCGTCCCCGGCAGGCAAGGGTCTGGCTGAGCCTGTCACGTGCAATAACCCAACCCAATCTCCTGTTGGCTTTCCCCCTCTCATCTGTCCTCTAAATCTGGTAGCGGGCCTGTTGGACGAATGCTTGAAGGGAGCTGCTATTCAATAGAACATGCAGCCCAGACTTATGCTAGTGTTGTATCATCCCCAGATACATTCCATATTCTCACCTGATGTTTTATCAGCAATGCTCTTCAAAAGGAGGGCCCATAACTAGAAAGGGGTTTTCCCTATTCTCTGTAGACATAGCCAGGCCCCTGCCCGGGCAATAACCAGACCCGTGCACAGCCCTCGTGAGCGTGGTCCTCTTCCCCTTCCCTTCCCCCGTTTTCCGAGCATATAGTAACAGGCCTATCATTCGGAACGTTACCATCACCTTTACATTAGCTCATTGTAACTAGCATACTACAACTATAGTCACTTGTAACTGAAATATTCTTGTCCCTACTCTCACTCAGGCACATAGGTACGGCTTGGTTTAGAATGTCATTGTTAGAAATGAAACACACAATAGATCCTTTCGAAGACACACTACCTGGATTTAGTTCAGAAAGACCACCATCAGACCACCCCCCCTCCCCTCCAGTACGGCGATCACTGATCCATGTTATGCCCCCTCCATCAACTTCTTCCTGAATAGGTGAGGATTCTGATGAGTTTCAAAAAGCGCAGTGAGGAAAGGAGAACAACTGTAACCCACCCCCAGTACTCTGGTGAGGGCACACACTCGCAAGGCTGCTTTGCACATACACTAGGTGTTTTCCTGATGATAACTCTCATGACAAATACGTTGTGTTCTGGTAAGGGTTTGCTGGATAACACATTATGGCTTCATTCTGTACTTCATATTGTTTGATCATTGTATGCCTAAAATCGATTGCCCCTAGGGACTATGAAATGGGTACTCCGACACTTCACGTCTTGTATGTCGATACCTATATACTTGATTCTGAATTTGAACATATTCTGGAGGGCATCACCGCATAATTATCGCATCCCGATGCCACAAATTATATGTTACCAGACTGTGGCATTTCAAGAAAGGGTAGGTAGGTATATTAAATATATTAAGGCAAATATCGGACGAGTATTAAAAAAAATATCACAATGTAAATAAATATTGATATAACCAGCCGTGAATAGTTAGGATCGCGTTATCATTAAACTTTCGGAACTCTGGTAATAGAGTGACCCTTTTAGTGAGTTGTGGTAAGAGTTAGGTTGCTGTAGGTGAAGTGCTTAGTGTAAGATTAAGAAAGCACTCGACGGAATGTGACAGCCACACAATAGAGAAGATTTACAAGAGTGAAGAGTGAAACAGGCCAAGGGCATGATGCAGATGTCCACTGCCACAGGATATTCCGCCAGGAATAAACAAGCTAGTATCATAGATCAGGGTAACACCAGTAATCGGGGGCTGGTTAGGGTAGCCCCGAATAGCTTGGCTTCCTGGAACCCTGGACACGTGTCGGTTTTGTGCATGGAGCTCATCCTATTAACTAGAGATGCCATGGCCGCCTAATACTTGTAACTATTTGAAGAAAAATTGTCCCGGGCGAGCTACAATGTACATGTAACATTGCATCAGCAACATATTTTGTGTTACTCTACTCTAGATTACAGAAAAGCTGCGGAGACAAATCCTAGGTAGAGCAACCTGAAAGTGGAGGGCAATCGTCTTACAGCATGGGTAGGGGACATTTTGGCTTCTAGGCTATAGGTAGGATGACTGATACCGAAAGTCGGCTGTACATGCGTCGCGCGTAGACATAGCTGAGTTTTTTTTTTTTTTTCAAATGACAGTGTGCATAGTATTGTTTGTCTCGATTTTCTACACAGCAGCCTCAATCCAGTATAGGCGCGTTGTCGTTGATATGCGGGGGCTAGGTGTTGTGTACCTTGTCAGCGCGAAAAGTTCGATAACATCACTTCATGATGTGTTTTGTGAGGATAGAAACGGGTCAACAACAAGCTGGTGATATCATAGAATCAGGCTCGATGATTATTTCAACAATACTTTTACTCATAAATTCCTTTTGTGTAGATGTTCTGATACAACTTTATATTGTAACAGTCTTTCTTCGCAAATTAGTTAGGTTAGTACGGGTCTTCAGGCCAATGATTTACGTAAACACTTGGTTCTCTTACTGATATGAGGGGGATAAGAATGAAAGCGTTGACCATCTGCATACTTATCGTTCACGGGAACAATATCAATCATGGTTAGTTACTGAAAACCAAAGAGGAACCCTTTGTGGCTACTCACTCGACCGAGTGATACGTTCTCAAAATGTGTTGCTTTATTCAGGGGCTAGGAAGAGGTAACATTAAGGAGGATTTTATGCGATTAGGTGACTGGTCTGACGTTTAAGGTTCCAATTTCTTTCCCGAGTTATTGATATAATTGGTCGTTATTCAACCGCAAACTAAAACTTACAGAAAACGCGACTCGCGTTTTCGTTTCAAGGGACAGCCAGATCTCCCTGTTTTTAGTTTTCCAGTTTCTGTGGAGTCAGTCAGTTGAGTTAATAATGTATACTCAGGTATTCATTAGGTAATCGGATTTGGTCAATCCAAAGTAGATGATTATTTACAGATCAGTCTAAGTTTGCACACCATCTAACTATTTTCAGTGTTTTCCTGCCTGCTTGCACCTTTTTGTATGATGCTTAATGATGTGTCGATAACATTGCCTCGAACATACTTCAACTAACTCGTTATAGGTTTGATGAATGAAATGGCTCTCATAATCAGACATGGGGCCTAGGCAATACTGGATAATAATGAAAAAAAGGTATCTCGACAGAATCCTTATCACTTTTATAATTGATATGAGGACTAGCCTTTTACATACTTGCATAATGTCGTTTGTTCAGTCCTCACATTCCCATTCTCTCTCTGTAGTGTTTCTCCATTGCTGAATCACTTTTAGAAAAAAAATCGAATTCTCGTTGGCTCTCGTTATTCAAAGCAACCATGACAAAGAGGGAATTAATTAATGCCGGGCGTTATGAACACAGACAATGCTCACAGATTCTTCCCAATAAACACTTCCAGGAATTCCAATTTTACCACAAGAGAAAATAAAATTCCCTTGATATGCAAAAATTGTGTATCCAGATTTACGCTATCGCTTCGAGAAATATCGTACAATTCAGTCTAAAGTATCAACATCTACTTTTTCATCAGCCAGCACTGGCGTCATAACTTGTCCTGTGCGGCTTGGGCAGTTTTTTGAGGGCAGAATTCATTGAATAAGGAAACAACTCATTCATCAGTGATTGAATATCATATTATTTTAGGCCCTCCTAATTACCTGTTGTATCGCTCAGGTCTTGACGGTACCCTGTAAGTCTTGTCAACTAATAGCCACTGATATAGTGTCTTTTTCCGTGTTTACTCTGTGAATGAACCAGTCTTGTATGCTGTCAGTTGGGTACAAAGTTTAGCTGACTGTAATGAACAGTGAAGGACTTGGCCAAATTGGTTGTGTCGCTGTACGTTATTTGGTTGAAGGGAAATGAGTCAGTCTTGTTTGAACTATATCATGCTGTGTAACTCCGTGTAACCCTGACTGCTCAAAATTCTGGAGAATTAAGTTGCGACGTGAGATACCTGGCCTAGAGAGAATTTTACCACAAACATCATAGCTTCGAAAGAAAGTGCATGTTTTCTATCGTACTCTTCCTTCTTCGGCCCGAAGTTATGGATGACTGAAGAATGCCTTCTCAGCCACTACGATGACGTCATCGTCGATCCCTCGTATTTAATCCCTGACTACTATATTTCGATATTGTTTGTTTTTTATCGGGTACATAGGTATTGAAACAAAAGACACTATTTCGTTGTTCGGTGAAGGGTCTCCTTACATCTTGACTTCGTCAGGTCATACATCTGTCACATACCTTGGGTCATCTGGTGTGGAGGTGTGTCATGAGGTAAATTGACGACTCGATTTTATCGCCTAAGCCTGGTATTTTCGCTCAATGACCTCACTCATGACTAATACTTTTACAATAATAAATCAATCGTTTATTTCCGATTGGTTGCGCAGTCACTATCATGAATAATTTCATCTTAGTCGAATAAAAATGATCGTTGTTATATGAAATGAAATCTCAATCGGCCACCTTGTTTCAGTGATCGAGAATTGATTTATCTAGTCCTATGTCCTAACTATTCATGCAGTTATCCGGTTTCGATGGGAGTTTTTAGGCACGCTGAATGTCGGATGTCCCAAAGCCAATATCCCTAATTATAAGTCAAAACACCCGCTTATTAGAGTGAAATAATATAACAGTACTTACTCTCGTGGGTCATTAATTAAATCCATAGTCACTGGCTTGTGATCTATAACACCGTCCTTATAGAAATGAACAGTACGTTCATGGTTATAATGTATTACGACATTATTGTAATCATCCATCGTTTATCAATCTAAAATGTGATGATGTTATTCGGACTAACGTACTGGTACTATTGGCTCTTGGGCCGTAGTTAATGGCGTTATTGGCGGTAATATAAGATATAATGTTTATCGAGGATGTAGTCCATCATTCGACTATTAAATGAACTACATTCAGCATATGCCACAGCATGATGAGACGCTCCTGTAAAAGTTTACCATCGTCTGAGAGTTCAATTTAACGACAACCAGTGTGTTTTGAGGACGTGCGTAGGAAGGGATAATAAAGGGTTTGGTTCTCCGTGGATGTAATCGATCTTTATATATTATTTGACCGAGTGCCTAAATAATAACAATGGTAAATATGTGAAAGTACACCACGTGTTTACTGCGAGTTCACAAGTGCTATTGAATTTTTGTCTAAGGAATCACTAAGTCTTATGGCTTTCTGGTTCTCTTTAAGGTTGTGGTGATTTTCCGGTCATTCATGGGGATTCTCCTTCCTTCCCTTCATGAAACCTTTCGTACTAACTAACTATATAGTAAATATATAATTGTAATCATCTGAATACGAGATCACCCATGAGCAACGTCTCCAAGAACTTACAAATGAATAAATGAGCAAAACATGCTTCCAAACTACAATAAAGCTATAATAAAAACTCATATGTCATTATTGTGTGAATATCTGAATGAACTCGGCGAATCAATTCCAAATACAAAAATAACAACACAACTGACGTGTCGTATCTGTATTCTCTGTCAATTCATATTTACCTGTAACCTATTGAAGAGCCTTGAGCTCTGGAAAAGTGCGGCTACTGATATTACGTATTCTACAACCCCAATAACGAACTCGGCTGCGCCTAGTCCGTTATTTACCTAAATTCAGAGTCTCGACTGTTTTTTTTTTTCTGCGCCAGTAAAAGTCTCCAGTTGCAGTTTATCCTTTAATTCTACAACCCCAAGCTATCCGTTATCGCGAATACAGGATTCGGATTGGCTAATCCCATTCACGTATCCGACTGTTTATTTAAGAATAAACTTCAGCTGGGAGACTTTTACTGGCGAATAAACAGTCGAGACTCTGAATTTAGGTAAAAAACGGACGAGTTTGTTATTAAGCTTAATTCAGATTCGAGACTGTTCATGAACGTTTGTATTGCGTCTCCGTGGAAGAACGCACAGCACGCACTGCCAATTTACTTCGATTGAACTAACGCAATAGTCACCCTATTTGCTTATTTACTGTTTAGAGAAACAAAGATATAGTCTAGAGATATAGATATCTCTAATCGTTTTGGTTTTTCTGATTTGCGGGTTGTAGAATTGGAATAATCTACAGCAGGTCGACTTTTACTGGTTAATCGACTCTGAATTTAGCTTAATGACGAATCGGCTACGCCACGTCTGTTTGCACCGAATATTTCAGAGTCTCGATGTTTATTCACGGTAAAAGTCTCCCATTTGTAGTTTATTCCTTAAATAACATAACCCTAATTAACAATGTTTACTGTTGCTGAGTTTCGGCATGACCTTTAGATGGCATTACCAGATTATATTTGAGCTTCACTTGATCGGATCACCCCTCTCAGCATAACTACCCCCATCCGTTGCAAAACATATCGCCGCAAGGGTTGGCCGCCATTGTAAGAAAAATCGGATAAACATTTTCCGTGATGGAAACTAGTCGTGGCGTTTATCGATGTTTTGTTGATTTACCAGATAACAGTCTTTATCGAATCGGCTGTAAACATGTTCCGGGCCCGACTCTGGAAAGCTTTCTGTGTAATTGGATCCCTAACAACCAATCAGAAAACCGGATTATTTTATAATACAAAAAGTCAGTAAAAGCCAACGCCACGATCGAAGAAATGACTTGATGGACCTTGTCTTCAACTAGCAGTCCTCGAATATCGTCTCTTCTATGGCGACACGTGAAACTTATATTTACGATTTTAGGGCACTCTGTTGACACTGGTGATACATGAAATACCGTTGCCTTGAGTGCATCCGTGGGGAATCACGATCTGGGATGGTTCAGTATCGAAATGCTTCTCACGACCAAATTGAAAAAATATTATTAGAAGATCTTCCGGTCGTCATTTTATAACATCGAGTGGATATTCATAATTCAAATGTTCATATTCATCATGATTTATTCTGTCGATTTATAATGCCAACTCAATAGTCATACCTATTAAGGTGGAATATAATTCCTTTGATACGCGAACAACAGAAGTTTGCAATAATTATCAGTCACCATGAGGGTATGGACGTGTCGATTCATTTTGTCGGTTCAGTTACTGAAGTGTAGTTATGTTTCCGGTATGAAAACATTATGCAATAAGCAGAACACAGCTAAAAACGAATCTACATTCTGTTTCATTTGACAGTTCCCCGACACCTCTTACCACTATTTCGAATACACGGAAGTCAGAGTTACATTTAATATCTATTCCCTTGTTAGGATCTTGCCCTGAAATGATTGTTCCCGATCTACCCATTCAACCACCTTCGATGACTGTTTTTTTCTCCATTTTTCTCCATAGACGGATGGCTCACATTTGCGACGAATAATCCTTTCCCTTGCATAATGTTAAAACCACGCATCCACGCATTTTTCGTATGCAAATCGTGCAAAAATGAAATGTATATATAACAGACACCATAAAAATATGTTTACTTCCGATCGGAACGGCTTGTAGAGATGATAGGAAAAAAAGTGCTAAGAATGGTGTTTCTGTTACACGATACGATACTGTAAGGCTAAGGCATCACCTCGACTGAACGCTTGGAAACTTTGATACCTAACACTCGTGTTCAAAATCGTTTCAAGGTCATGGTTTCGATCTCAGGAAATGAATCAATCAGAGGTTGTGAGATTGTCTTCTAGTCTGGCTGCCAATTTCAGCTATGCTGTGGATTGTAGGATTTCCTCCCTGTCGTTGTAGACGAAATAGGACACTATTGTTTTACAATATGGACAATTGACTACTAAGTCTTGTGTAACTAACCCCATGGGTTTGACTAATAGCGCGATCGTCTTTATGCACCGGATCTCAGCCTGAGTCAACAATCATATGTAATATGCATAGCCAGCAGATAACGGATTAAGAAATCCCCAAGTCACACAGTGGCACTTGTAGCTATAGCGGCTCCACTGGTTTATATTGTTTAATTCAGGGCAGTGTAGAATTACCAGGGATCGCGTCTTATGTTGCTAATAACTAATTTTACGAAAGCAATATTGCCTCATGAGTCAGTTGCCTAAAAATAGGGGCAAGACTCGGTTAGTTGCCTTTTAATTGGCTCGTCCAATTTGGGAGGAGGGCTACGAAGGGGCAACATTGAGGCAAGATTATTCGTTCGAGCAACTAATGAGCACGTCTTCTTCATTCACAAAATGTCATCCTCGAGCTATTGGAATGGAATCACTCTAATTGGTCGTTATCTAACCATCTATTAAGGCAAAAGCGAAAGGTCAGTCAGTTCGGAGCATTTATTAGATACAATGAGCACTTAGCACTTGGCGCGGGTGTTGTTGAGGGCGACGGTCCGCTGATATTCAGTTGTCGGTGTTGTGTATCTCTGGCAAATGTTGTACTATCAAATATTCTTGCAAATCTGAGTATGTAATGTATGTGTATATAATCTCATATAATGTCATCAAGCGAAGTCTGAATGTCGAGTCAGTTGAATCTCGTTGTTTTGTCGCATGTTTCTTTTCTTACACACAGCAAAATAGCGGTTTAGAAGCGTCCTTTGACTGTGGATGAGTATTTATTGACATATGTGCCCGTTATTGTTGAACGTAATTTGAAATGTTTGCAATATACTACGACTGATTGTCCAAACAATTGACAAGGTTAAAATGCCCTAATTTTGCACATTCATCTATAGGCGATGTCCACTGAATGACACATGTTTTGTGCGTTCAGCAAACTCAAGGTAATTACTGAGACGCCACTGAGAATAGTTGATCTTCCCAAATAAAAAAAAAGAATTGCTTCGAGCTATTATTCCAACGAACTAAGTAAGGAGAGTAACAAGCAAACAGGCTGCTCGCCATTGTATTGGATTCGTCCTCGGATAAAATATACATTCAGGGTTTAATGGAGACACTCTGTCTTAAAAACGATATATCGGGAATTTATTCTTGAGAGATTCGTTCTGAAGGGTAAATCAATCCTTATTGGTCTCTTGTGTCTGTTAATGGAATGATACCTCAAATAACACTCGGAGGTCTTGTTGGTTCTAATAGGAAGAGCGGAGGAAAGAGACGTTTAATTATTGATAGAGATAACACACGTTATAAATGGTAGCACTGTGGGGAAAATTGTAGAAACAATGATTTTACTGGACGTACAGAAGCAGCGTGATGGAATAATATGATAGTTTGATTTCATGTTAGGGGGAGATTGAGGAGCTTCCAGTCTGAATGCAAGCACCCACAGGGGGCCGTGAGGAGATATTAAAGCAGTTTGCCTTTCATTATATTTGCTGTTTGTCAGTTGCCATAGCAACGGTTGCTTTGTAACCATAGTGGTGGTTAGATCTATCCTTGCGAGTGGTACCGTTGGTTGGGTACAATCACGGTGGGGATGATCCAGCATTGAGTGTCCGGTTGTGGGTGTGCGCGTGTGTGTGGTAGGGTGTGTGGGTTTGCAGTCCGTCCAGATTTTCGTGTTTTTCGCAATATTTCCACTTTGGAGAGTGCCCGAACAGGGTTAACATTTCTCCAAAAAAAATGTGTATTTTAGGGGGGAAACGTTTATTTTGCAATTTGGGATTTTTCAAAACCTGTCCTTTTTTCAGTATATTGCAAGAGGGTGTGGGGTGGGGAGAAGGTTTTCCAAATTTGAGAAAATTATCGAAACAAAGGGTTTGCCAACATTTACCCCACCTGAAAATTTTCCTGAATTTTCTATGATTATGAATAGTTTTTGGGAAAAATGCCAGTTTTCATACTTAGTTGGTAGATCTTGTCTTTTCGCCATTTCTCAAAAATAGTAAGCAGGTAGAAGGACTATAAACAGTTCCACATCGTCGAAGAGATTTTGCGACTCTGGGGATTGCCTTCTTGTTCATAAAACTTTTTTTTTTTTATTGATACAATTTTTCATCATCCACCGCAGTTTCACTCACCTAGTATCTACTGTTTCACCGGTGAGGACAATGGTATCAACGGATAGACCGGATGGACCCTATACCAAATTAGGGGGAGGGTGGATTATCCCACACTGATAATCATGGTGCAAATTTACCATTAAATATGGTAGGCTGTGAGGATGATCTTCATCCTAGATAGTTGTGAGAAGATTTTTTCCACATATTATATTTCTAATATGTAGTTCTCCCATCGATGGGAGCTTTTAGGCTCTTGAGGCTCTTTGGGCTACTGAGCTTTTGGTTTGCAAAGGTTGGGCGGTTCTTTCTGTGTTTGAATATAACAAGAGGTAAAACGGATAAAAGTCAATGCCGAATCACGTTGTTGAACAATTGCCAATTTGGGCAAGAGTGACATCAGTGAATATGCTCTGGGATGGCAAGAGATCATATCAAAATATGAATGAAATGACACTAGAGGGAGCATCAATTATTGGATAATTATGAAGATTTTGTTCTGCGTGTTTCGTGAGTCATTTTCCTCACTGCAAAATTACGACACCTCGTACACAGAACCACAAAAATGTTTGATGCGTTGTTGAATTTCCATTCTGTATGTCTTTGAGGATAACCAAAGGAAAACTGTACCCGTATTTGGGGATCCTAACCTCTAAGAGGATCGGAGTATTCAACTTTAAGTCACTTTTGATGAAAGAATCAAATGAAATTGTAAATCAACAATGGCGTAAACTTCAAATAGTGAGGCTATACACCCCACTGGAAAGAAGAAAAACACAAACTACGTCTCGTAGATGATGTAATTATTATTCACTTCTTTTTTACATGCTGGTATTATGTTACTATTCATTGGTTCAAAGGAGGTCATACGGATAGGCTAGCGAACTTTATTTGAACAGAAATAATTTGCGCACTACATTTCGACTTCGTAGAAGAATTGGGCTATTCAAAGTGTATTTTGAAGGATACCGGGGAATGACGTTCCGTGTAACCGCCGCCGCTGTTTGGTTTGCATCTATCTCGAACCAGTTTGACAATAATCATTTCTTTCCGTGACCATGGTCATGGTTTACCCTCAACGTAAAGAATCCGATCATCATATTGGTCGAGTTAGGTCGGCCATCGGGAAAGTGCTACCTCTACTGATAGCTACTGGTAGTTCCAATCTAAAAATCTGGCGACCAGTATCTCAGAAGTTTTAGATCAATGAAATGAGATGGGTAAATCCAAAGTTTGTTTTAATATCAGCTGATGTGCTTTATCAATCGTAACATTTTAGCTCAATACTACTCTAATAATTTTTATCATCATGTTAATTGTCCGATTCGTGGTGAGGCTATTTTTCGCTTTTGCTACACACCGTATATGGCCGGTACTTATACGGCCACTACACGTCTGGCTAATCGGGGTAACACCCGACCAGTATTCGGTCCAAGTAGTATACACCGAGTGTGGCAGTTTATCAAGCCGACAGTTATTGGCATCAAACGGTGGTCAGCGAAGGCCGACAATAGTCTCCACCACTGGGCTTCTTCATTCGATTCCATACATGGATTTACTGAGACATATATTTCAGATATATTTTAGATTCATATACCAAGTCATGAGAGGACACAATCAAATCCGCATTCCGAATATGAAAACAAAAAAAGGAGTAAAGAAAATGAAACAAAGCAAATCCTAAGTTGAAAGAAGGCTGACGATAATTAAATCGTACACAAAACTACAATACAGACAATGACATGATTGATGTACCCTTCAGAACGAATATCTCAAGAATAAATTCCCGATATATCGTTTTTAAGACAAGAATGTCTCCATAAACCTGAAGATGTCATATTGTATCCGTGACGAATCCAATACAATGCGAGCAGCCTGTTGCTTGTTACTCTCTTACTAGTTCGGTGAATAATAGCTCGATGAAATTCCTTTTTTTTCTATTTTATTTGGAAGATCAATATTCTCAGTGGCGTCTCATAAATTACCACCGTTGAGTACTGTGTTGCAATATCTGACTGTTCGATGAGCTACGTTTATAATTGGGTTTAATTAAGGCAAAAGCATGCTTGGGACCTTTTTTGAGAAGAAAAAGGTTGACATATCTTCTGAAGAGCTCTGATCTGGCGACAAATAATGTGTTTTGAGAGACTCAGAGCACTCATGAAACAACGTTCGACGATATCATAGATCTATAAATAACAGTTTAGTGTCATTTACCTTGAGAAATTCATTGTCATCATCATGTTGGAGCGAAAATTCAGCTTCCCGTCCCAGCTTCAAGTTTGGCGTTAGGAGTCATCATGCGTGCGCCAATGTCTGAAAGCATCATTAGGTAGTCGCTATTGAGGCGACATAGTGGGACTCTGGGGATTACAAGGGATAATATTCAGCCATATAAATATTGAGTAAAAAGTAAAAACTTGATCCCCAGAATACAGCAAAGCGGTTCTGTTCTGAGGTTATAGAGGGATGTATATTTTATGGACAATATATTTGCATCATCTATATCGTTTCGGTCTAGATCCTAGGCATATTAATTACTGACAGTACTTAAAACAAATCCTCGATGATGCAATCAATAAACGCATGGACTGTCACTTTCAAACTTCACGAATGTTCTCTTCATTTGGGTCAGTTACACACTTCAGCTAGCTAATAGTCGGTGACGGGTACTCATGCATCCTTGAATAATATACTGGTAATGAAAAAGCCCCCCCCCCCCCTCGGACAAGAATGACGAATTGTACACCTCATGCCAATCTACGATCACCGGGACGGCTAGTGATTTATCTTGTTTGTGAATACTATTCTTCACCACTTCAAACCCACCCACCAGCGCCTGTCGTGAAGCTGTTGCCGTTGGGATCATGATGCCCTGATTCAGCGAGAAAAAGAAAACCTATTCTTTTACTCCAGTCGAAGATTCCTTCACCTCAGTTTAGTGATGTCGTTTATATATGAGTGCTGGTGTGTTTGCGGGGTGGAGTGTGTACGATTCATTGATTCCGTGACAAAGTCGAGGAATCTATCTAGTCATGTGTATGTGTGCGTGTGTGTATGTAATGTGACGAGACGCCTCGCGTTGAAACACAAATCGACCCACCTGGATGGATTGAGCTAATACTTGGTATGTGTGTTCCCATGATGAGTACATGATCCCTATTGTTTTGGGGGTCAAGTTCAAATGCATTGAGGGTCACCAGAGGTCAAAGTCTGAAATCCTCCGTAACACACGAAAGTAGAGGAGGCTTGCGTCTAATCAAGCTGAAAATTCAGTGTGGCTTTCTTATGAGAAGTAAAGGAACGCTATGTTTTGGATAGGAAAGATTGGAGTCATTTTCTGGGAAAAATTGGAATCAGTAAAAAACCTGAATGTTGTCCAATTTTAGCTTGTAAACAGGATAACCCGACAAGGTCTGAGTTGATGAACCTCATATTTGGTATGTGTATGTTTCCCATGATGAGTACATGAGATCTATTGTTGGGGGTCAGGTCAGAGCAGCTGGGGTCTGGTCAAAGTCTGAATCCTTGTGAACATGATACGTCCAGAAAGTTGGTCTATTCAAGCTGAAATTAGTGTCTGGTCTTTCTTAGAAAGAGTACGGAACTACACGTTTTTGGTAGAGCAATTAGAGATTGTGGGTCATTTTTTTTTGGGGGGGGGGAGGGAGTATTGAAAAAATGGATATTTTCAGCTTGAAAACACGATACTCGACCCCACCTGGATGGATTTTAGTATTGTGTTCCCCATGATGATTACATGAACCCTATTGTTCTGGGGGCGGTCAGAGGTAATCAGAGGACAAGTCTGAAAATCCTTGTAAACATGATAAATCCCAGAATGCTTAGTCCAACAGAATGAAGTTAGGTGTAGCTTTCTTAGAGGAAAAATCTTATTGTGGGACAGTTTGAGCTTGTTTGAGGTTTTGAGAAATAACTCGAACATTGCATGGGGAGGGAGCTAAACCAATGTGTGTTCCCGAGGAGACTGAAATATGAAATCTATGTTTTGATGATTAGGTCCAAGTTCATCTTAGGTCAAATTTGGGACAAGTGTTATTGGGGCAATTTCAGTCTTATGTCGACCAAACCTGGGGGTGAAGCTCATACTTGGTATGGTGTTGAGTATTAAATATCCATATGGTCAGTCACAGTTTATCAGAAATTAGTCAATGAATCACTATTAAGCCTTTTGGCTTTTGGTTGTAAATACCATAACTCGAACAAGCCAGGACGGATGTTTACGCATGTTTCTCCAAAGATAATGAGATAATCCTCGAGTCAGGTCAATGAGCATCTGAGGATAATGAAGGTCAAAGTCCGAAAATATAGTAAAAACGTTAACAACTCCAATCGTCCGACAGGGAGACAATTCATTCAGAATGCATGTAGTTTTCCCATGCGAGGGTTCAAGTGGCATAGGTTATCCTTGGTTAAGAAAGAAAATTGTAATCTTGATGATTCGGTCGGACATGGATGTAGGAAGCACATACCTAGTGCTAATCAGAATCAGTGCGTAAACCTGGTTATTTTTAGGTTAGATCGAAGGTCGTAAGAAGTCTGGAACCAACCACTTTCAAACATGAGAGAGTCCAAAGTGCCTAACCGTATCCGAATTACATATGCTCCGAATCTAATATATGTTCCAGGTCGAAGATGTCATGTGGCAGTCAAGGAATCACATTCTGGGGCTTCTGGTTCCTTGCGGGCAATTTGTCTAATTAAGTGATACGGACTGTTTTTTATGTTTCCTATGCAGGATCCATACTGTTTGTCTTGTGGCCTAGGTTATCATTGATTAAGGAAGAAAACTGTAATCTTGATGATTCGGTCGGACATGGATGTAGGAAGCACATACCGAGTGCATAATCATAATCAGTGCGTAAACCTGGTTATTTTTAGGTCAGATCAAAGGTCACCAAAAGTCCAAACCAACACACTTTCAAACATGAGAGAGTCCAAAGTGCCTAACCGTATCCGAATTACATATGCTCCGAATCTGTATATGTTCAGGTCAAGGTAATCTGTGGCAGTCAGGAGTCATTTGGGGTTTTCCTGTGTCCTTTCGGGCATTTGTCTTATAATTAATACGTTGCAACTCTTGTCAGTTATCAATAGCATACGAGGGAAACACTATTACCCCGGTGGTCCTGTAGGAGGAACCTCTACAATGTAATTCAGTGCTAATCGTCAATCGCATTAATTGTATGTGTTGCTGTTTCTCAAGTCAATTATTTGTTATATGGAGACTGAGGAAAATGCAACTGCGACAGATTACGTCATTACGTCTTATGAAAGAAGAATTTGAACATAATCTAGAGGACATCTCAATAAGATCATTAGAATAACACTCCTATTCAAACCGAATTTCAATCAGGCTTTCAAAATTTATTTGTTTTTTTTCCAGAGTTGGTAATCACGTATTCGATACTTTGAGTGTGTAACCATATACACTCCCTCGTCAACGGGTTAATACATATTTCAATGCAAGGATGGTTGATAGGACTGGTATCATACAAAATTGGATTTTTCCGTTTATGATCACTAAGTGGTAACTTTGGATATTGACAATCGGTGGATCGTCAAAGAGCGATTACTCTATTTCGTCAGAAGTAACGAATTTACGCAACAGTTATCACGTACTCATGTAAAAGTATTAAGTATGGAAAAAAAAAAACAGTAGCTGACAACCGTCCGTTCATGTTTGTAGTTACGTACTTACGTACGTTCCTAATAACAAAATACCGGTAGGTGTGTAATAGTATGACGTAGGCTTACACTAAAATAACACGGGGACTATACTGTAACTAAATTTCGTTTCAGACATGAAAAAGTATGTGGTAATTGCTTTGCCCGTATTATCACTATGCGTAATATGTTACATAAGCCCTCCAACGTGCGTACGAAACAATATTTTTACGACATACGTATACACCACCAAATTTGTGTTTGTTATTCTAATGTGTACACAACAATATTACCACGTATGTAAGCGAGTACGTAGACGATAATATACGTCCGTGCGACATACTTTGTAACGTACTACGCTATGAACCATTAACTCGCGTAGGCGAGTGTATTAATTAGATTTTCAGTTCTTACCTAACTTATTACGCGACGTTTGTTATGTACATAATAATTCCGTACATACGTTGGCCTGGCGATGTTATACACTTAATACGTAAATGTACTGGTCATAAAAAACGTACGTACGTACCTAATGTCGATATACGTGATCTCGACCATGTACGGTGCGTTGGAAGTCATGGCGTTTTAATTGGTATCACGTTTACATGAGTAGGTGAAATTTTATATACGGCATATATTCTATTGACGAACTCTACGTCTGTAATCACCGTATACTACGGTCTACGGTGGGCTACGTTTATCTAATACGTGATCACTACAACACGTAGTGAATATGATTGCGTACATATTGCGATATTAAACAGAGACCAGACTTAGCAATTCTTATCATTTTCTTTCGGACGCTTCATATTCTACCGACTTCACAAGTTTGTACACAAGTGTTATTCCTGACAATCGCTCTATAAGAAACGACTGTGCTGGTTCTACTACTTTTGAATTACAATCGTTAGGATGACCCAAATCTTTCGAATATTTCAAAAAACGGCGTGGTGAACTCTCAAACAAGACATGGCTTTTTCGTGGATATGATAGCCAATCTTCACGATATGACCTTTCTTACGAATTTATAAACCACACACGGAGTGTGAGAAAGGTTTGACAATCCACTAGTTGGCATTACAACACACAAAGGGCAAGAATGGGATGCTGGGTAATCTCGTTAACATGGGCGGCGCCCATGCACAATATTCGTTAGAATAACGATATTTGCTCGTTAGTTCTGACAATCACCCGGACTTGTTGACCATTCCCAAACTCCCAGAGTTGTAGTTGAGACCAGCGACTGTGTTCGACTGTGTGTGTGGCGGTCTCAGTATCGTTTTCGAAACCGAGACTGGCTATCTGGAACCGCAACCGGGAACGTTCTCGACTGTACCGCTATCTGCAAGATTTTAATGTCATCGGGTTGAGGTACTTTATGGGACGCCATTTTGCAATGGGCAATTAACCCTATAACAGAGTCGAGGCATAGACTCGCTGACGTAATTATCCCCACAACCTTGCTCGCAACATGTGAATAATTAGCTCAAATGTGGTTGAAAGATGATACCATCACGACTATGCATGGGGAACGTCAAAGTGAAGACAAGGTGACTAGATACGGTTTTCCTTATCGATGGCGGGAACCACGTTACAGCATGTGTTCCGCCCGATCGTGGGGTATGCCACGAGAGCCCCAAAGGCCGGTCATTCTATGGTGACAACGTATCGATCATATTTGCCTGGTTCTCTGAACAATACCAGACACTGAAATACCCGGCCTCGATGATAAAGGACCCGTTAGCTATCATGAACACCTTCCTTTGGTCCCCCCCCCCTATTGATTATAATATTAATCCATTCTATACATTGTTGAGTTGACCGATTTATCGTACGATTTTTCTTTTCTCTTTAGTTTTGAAGAAAAAAAACTTTCGTGAGGAGACGATATGGTAGTGACTAGTATTTACGTCATTTGTTACCACAGAGACCCCTTTCTTCCTTCCGATAAAAATTAAGTTATAAGTGTGTCTGGTCCCCCAACCCACAGAAAACTACTGTATTTACAGATTGACGAAATTATTCAACGAAAACCTCCTGATGTGTGTCAATAAACGTTAGGCTTATCTAGTAACTGGCCTATCTAAGCGTTTAATTCTGATTGGCCTACCTAATCAGTCGATAGTTATACCTGTATTGCCCACGTATGCGAACTAAATGCTGAAACCAAGAACTCGAATGGAAACGCAATATTCACGTACGAGTTACCGATGACCTCAGTATTTCAATCGGTCCATCAATCTATCTGCCTGATCCGCAGCTAACAAAATTGAGCTCTAGTTGCCGAGATGGTAAACTCCATAAATTCTTATTCAGTGGGTGATAAAGGCCCCGATCGTTTATATTTGCCCAATCCGCGACAGTGTATAATACCAGATCTACCGTGCAATCCCTAGCCTTTTACTACGAAACATTATTAATCATGGTCAGTCACTAAACAAAGAACGACGACTTCCGTAGTTGCTTATTCACTTGAACAACTATTCACTTCTCAATTTGTCTTGTTTAAATCAGGGGCTAGTGAGAGGTAACGTTGAGAAGGTTTTATACGATCGAGCGACTCGCCTATCTTTACCATCTTAAAGATCGTTCCCGGGTTGTTGAAACAGAATCGACGTATCGTTGAATCACTACAGGCTACAAATTCTGCGAAACGTGCAAGGTCAGTTTGTAACGACAGTTTTTCACATTTGTGGGTTGCTTGGGGATGTGGTTTGACCGATGTTTTGCTGACTAGTCGATCATTCTTGTCAAATCTGAATAGATAATGTGATGTATGAGGTAATTATGTTTGACTATACGAATTAGATGACTGTCGACACATAATTTGAAATATTTGCAATATTACTGTAATTGACTATATCCAACCTTCTACCTCTCCCCACTCTCCCGGGATCCTTCCAGGCAGACTGTTCCGGACACTTCTCTGGTCCTTTTCACATTTGACATGTTGAAAAAATTAGCACTGTGCTTATTTTCAAGATGGCAGCAAAAATGGCTGCCAAAACAGGGAAATCACAAAAAATGCATAGGAACCCCCCGCAAGAGTTAAAATCAATCGAAGAACAATCAGCGTGGCCTGATTCCCTGTCATTATTAGACTTTAGTACTAATATCGGGGGTTTGTCATTTAAAAAAATCCAAAATGGCCAATCATGCCAGTAAGTGTTTATCACCAAGAGGAATGTTGGAATGCTATGTATGTGGACGAGAGAGGACTCCTATGAAGGAATTAATGTCCCCAACCTGGTTCTACCTAGTCCCTAGTAAAGGAGACTTGTCCGGTATGGACATGTTCACGTAGTAAGGTTTGGATAAGGAAGTGCACTGACGTGGATATTGCTGGGATAGCATCCCGTGTTAGACCAAGAAAGACCCGGTCTAGACGCTTCATGATCTCAGGAGGGGAATGTGATCTTGCTGCTACGAGGAACCGTGCCAAGTGGAAACTGCCATATGAACCGTCATACTCATTACTCACTGATCCGGATTATGTCAGACGTGAAAAAAGATGATGATGCATGGTGACTGATCAGCGCAGTAACCAGGATCCAATATGGTAGCATATGAACTCAAGAAAGAATAGTTTGTCTCGGTTATAGTAGTGTGCATACGAGCACCCTTGGCTTTAGTTACATGATGATACCGACCCTTCATAACACACCCGGAAATAATTCGTGCTGACTCAAAGAACATGTAAAGTGGAGAGATGGTAATAAAAATGAGCACTGATTTTTTTTACAACACGGTTCGAATTGGACACTTCGCATAGCACTGTCCACCACTTTTATACAGAAAAAATATTTGGCTACTGGTCTATAGAGCGATAGCTGCTCGTTATATTTAATGACCATTCCCGACTAATCATCATGGATGCTCGTTGTACGGAAAGAATATTTCAGAATACTGTTCTTCCATGAAATGTTCATAGGTGATGATATTCGGAATACGGGTAACTGCCCAAATCAGGTGGATGGATTGACAGCGTACAGCTTTTAGAAGAGATGAGCACGAAATTTAATCCCATATTTTAATGGTTTATACTACAACATTTCTACACTGACACAATGCAGGAAGTATGACTGATGCAGAGGCTTGAAAGAAAAGGCAAGGATTCACTATGCAGGAACGCATGATTGTCTCTGTATGACAATGACCAACTATCCGGAGTTATTTCTTATCTCTGAATAACGGGTGTTCACCACTTTTTGACCACTCTTGTATGCTTCCGTCATGCTTCCATCATAATATGTCATTTTGTCGGCGATTTTGGACGCCATTTTGGATTTTCTCAAATGATAGAAATTCCCAATTATTGGAAATAAAATTCAATTTAACTGCAAGGACTCAGGCCACACTGATTGTTTTACAATTCGCATACTTCGTATGTGTTTTCAGGAATATTTGATAGTGTCTAAAATCTGGAGAACATTTTGGCCGCCATCTTGGATTTTTTAAAATGACAGAAATCCCAAGAATTGGTAGTGATGCCTATAATGATCACGATGGAATTAAACACATTGATTGTGCCCTGATTTCGCGTGATTCTTGTTTGTTTTAGGAAATCTTTGAATCTCCCCATTGGGCTGCCATTTTGAAAATTAGCAAGGTGCTCAATTTGTTTCTCTGTCAACATGTCGAATGATAAAGAGGACATTAAAATGGAAAAATAATCTGGAAGAATCCTTGGGGTGAATATACCCCCTGTACTTACTGGAATATACATGTTAACCAACTATGTTGGATTTCGCTAGTAATAACTATAACCCGTTTAATGAGTGATTAGGAACTAATGCATCTTGACAGAATCACTCATCACTGATACTATCTACACAACTACCTACTATACATTTATACCTCATGTCTGATGTAGTTATGAGTAACTCTTTCTATCTAACCTCTATACACAATGTTTATCCCGCTTTTTTTTCTCTCTGAGATATGATAAGTAAGAACCTACAATGATCCGCAAGGTTTCCGTTCCGTTGTTCAAATTAATCACTTTAAAAGGGATGTAATAAATGCCAATGTAATAACGCGAGTCCAACCTATCACAGATTCAATTTCAAATACCTTACTTCCACGCACGACAAGAGCGCGCTAAATCTCTCCCGTGAGAGATGCCGCAGGTTGAAAACATCCGAGTTTAAGTTTAGTTCAGGAAGGAAATCGCGGATAACCGGGTACTTTTTCATTTATAATTCATTTTTCTCAATTCAGCCAATCTCGACTCCTGTTGCAATTGGAGTTGGTATTGGGCAAGATCCTTCGAGTTTTAGAATGTAATGGGAACCGTCAAATTTGTCGCTTATTCTTTCTTCGTTTTAGCGATATTCTTGGTTACTGCCTCGCAGCTCATATATTTGAAAGGTGAAATACATGTCTCAAGCTCCTTCAGTGATTGAAGCATATTACGGATTGTTGAGTAGTCAGGTGACCTAATTAGTTGTACGGTTACGTGATTACTGTCTATGTAAACCAATGAATAAGTCAGATAAATGGTCCATTACAACGGCTGGCTCTAACGTAGAGGTCATCACTGCAGGGTCCAGAAGAGCCCAATATAAAAGTCACGAAGAAGCTAATGTGCATTCTGAACCCCGACCGTTTCCTTTCTTCGCCTTAATGGAGTTAATTGCTTTTCAAGTTTGTCATGTGTATTGCGCAGTTACAAAATGTTATTACGGTGAGAGAAGATTGTTTTGATGGGTCGATAGGTGTTGAATGTTACTTTTATAAGTGAGGGATACAGTAATTTCCATCCCATTCCAAGAAAAAGGGTTTTGTTACTGATACCTTGCTTACGTACGTTTTAATCACCATTCATGCGAATCCCCACATCTTTAAAAACAAAAAGGGGAAAGGAAAGGTTTTTAGGCATCAGAATGGGCATCTTCCTTCCCAAAGATATAATGAATTTTCTCACCTGCTTTTTTTTTTTTTTTCTCACCTGGAAGAATGGTTTTGTTAATATGTGCCCTGTTAACACCACCGACAATTCTATTGAAAATATTGAACAATAGATAAAATCATTCTCGACATGTTTGTATTGATTCTTAGTTCTAAAAATATTTTTGCGAAAAAGTGTATGTGGTGACGATGCATTCTTGAATGAATTATAAAGTTGTTTGATCATCCTAAGCACACATACACAGACTACATTTTTTATTCCTTGACGGAGGTCACGGATCTATGCTGTCATGACAGTGTTTGTTTGGGGTGTATGTTGTGGTGTGCCTCTTTGGTTTGGGGTCAGGTCAGAGACATCTGAGTTCATAGAAGGTCAAGGTCTGAAAATATGGTAAACCGTAAGTCAAAAATGGTTGGTCCGATCAAGTTTGGGATTTGTTGTGTATAGCTTTCTTATGAGGGGTACATGGACCGCTATTGTTTTTTTGGTTCAAGTCGAAGGGTTGAATTATTGTCGGAAAATGAAAATTTTTAAATTTCGATATTTTGGCCAATTTTGGCTTTAAACACGATAACCCCACCCCCACCCACCGGTAAGAATGAAGCTCATACTGATATGTGTGTTCCCCCATAATGAGTACATTAACCCTATTGTTTTTGGGTCAGGTTCAGAGGTATCTGAGGTTCACCAGAGTTCAAAAAAGTCTGAAAACCTTGTAAACACGATTAAGTCCAGAGTGGTTGGTTCAATCAAGTTGAATTAGGGTTTATACCTTTCTTATGGGGAGTAACAGTAACCCTATTGGTTCTGGTATTTAGCGGCAGTTGAATTTTGTCAGAAATAGAAAATTTGGGAAATTTCTATATTTTGGCCTATTTTGTCTAGTAAACACGATAACTCGACTCCACCTGGATGAATGAAGCCATACTTGGTATGGGTGTTCCCCATGATGAGTACATGAACCTTATTGTTAGAGGGTCAGGTCAGAGGTCATCAGGGGTCAAAGTCTGAAAACCTTGTAAACACGATGAGTCCAGTATGGTTGGTCCCATCAAGTTGAAATTTGGTGTATAGCTTTCTCATGGAGAGTACAGGAACCCTATTGTTTTCAGAATAGGTTGAAGGCGAATTTTTGTCAAAAACAGAAACTTTGTGAAAATTCGATATTTTTGCCTATTTTGGCTAGTAAACACGATAACTCGGCCCCTCCTGGATGGATGAAGCTCATATTTGGTATGTGTGTTCCCCATGATGAGTACATGAACCCTTTTTATTGGAGTCAGGTCTGAGGACACGAGAGGTCAAAGTCAGAAAACCTTGTGAACATTATAAGTCCAGAATGGTGGTCCGATCAAGTTGAAATTTGGTGTATAGCTTTCTCATGGAGAGTACAGGAACCTGTTGTTTTTAGAATAGGTAAAAGGCGAATTTTTGTCAAAAACAGAAACTTTGTGAAAATTCGATATTTTTGCCTATTTTGGCTAGTAAACATGATAACTCGACTCCACTCGGATGAATGAAGCCATACTTGGTATGGGTGTTCCCCATGATGAGTACATGAACCTTATTGTTAGAGGGTCAGGTCAGAGGTCACCAGAGATCAAAGTAAGGAAACCTCGAATTTAGTGTGTAGCTTTCTTATCATGAGTATAGGAACCCTATTGGTTGGTTGGGGGAAATGGGAAATTTGTCAATGTTATGTTGCCCGTAATGACCTGGTACAATTTCCCATGTGTCCTGTGTCTGCTATGGGTCGCAGAAAGAGTCAAGGAATCACTAAGCCTTTTGGCTTTCTGGTTTAATATACTTCGGTGCTTTCACTCTCAACACTCATGGCTGCCCAACCATGAGGTTCCCTTCAGTGAATAGTTCATATCCAACATTATTGTCACTATAGTAGCCGGTGCTACGGCAACCAACAACAGTGATGGCGGGTAAAAGAGCAAGCTGAGATTCCCCCCATGGTTCTATCATTACGGCCTATTTCAAACAGTCACCAATTTTGAGAATTACTCTCAACTTTTGCTGTGATCTTGTGATAAGTATTCAGGAAAATCTGAGAAGTTTTGTGTTGGTAGGATGTGTAGTTTTCGTTTCGAAAGATTGTTTTGCACACTATTCGTGTCAGAGCCAGTGCACCCCGATGAACCTTAGAACAATAGATTATCCATCGCATTAACCGTACTGTGAAAATACTTTTGACAATGGGAAAGTGTAATATTTTACTTGTTTTTTCACTATAAGTAAGTAAGTAAGTAAGTAAGTAAGTAAGTAAGTAAGTAAATAAGTAAGTAAGTAAGTAAGTAAGTGGAAAGCGGTATAATGATACCTCGTTCTTATTGGCGCTTTTTCACGTCGTAGACATGCTCAAGGCGCTTCACAGATATTACCCTTGATCTCAGTAAAAGGTCACACAAGTACAAAACAGCACTGACCTCTGGCATGTTCTCTCCAGACGCATTATTTCAGTACGTCCCTTTTTTCGGGTCCGCTGGAGGACTTCCCAATAGGGCTGCCACATCCGGGCGCTCGATACTCTTCAAACGTCACCTAACAAGGTACCCAGTTGAACACGTGGGTGGCGTGGAACGTTTCAGCGGACAGCCTTGTCCAACAGCACTGCGGTAAGTCTCGAGCTTCTAATGGGCTCCGAACTCGCAATCAATGGTTTTGCAGTCTGGAGCTCTACCGACTGAGCTAATCCGCCTATGCTATGTACACACCGAAAAAATCATCAGAGAACTGAGGATAGACATGGGATATGGATTGCTGGTGTATTTTCTTGTAACATTGAATTTAGTAGTGGACCTTGGTGTGCTGGCACTGCGACGTTGAGTCCCACACCACATTCACTTCACCCACATAAAATATTTGGTAAACAAATTTTTCGTGATCGAAATTATTCGTGGCGTTCATTCATGCTTGTTCTTCTTTTTCTTTTTTTTTTACCAGAAACCAATCTCCGTCGAGTTGGTTGTGAACATGTTAAGGAGCGTGTCATGTAACTGACAGTCACAACTGATCGAAAAACCAAATGTTATTTCTAAACAAGTATAGGTAAAGGCAAGCCTGAAAGCATGTTTAAAAGCATGCCTAAAAACCTTTCTGGACTGATTTCGCTAACAATACTCGGCATTCCCATCATCTATGTTATAGTGCCACTCGTGAAACATATAGACCTATTCACTGATATATTATGATAATACAACTGATACATGAAATACAGTAGTAACCTTCAGTAATTCATCTTTGGGGTGGATAAAATATAGTCCACTTCATCATTAACGACCGAATCGAGACAATTCGTTCTATATTTACCAATGCAGATTACTGAACAACTGAAGAGTTATGTCCATGGACAATGCATAACTAAAATTTGTATTAACTGAACATATATACTATCTTGTAAAGTTACGTTTCTCATTCACATATCCACAGTGAACGAGTCAAACTATATTTTCGTATTTCTGTCATTTATGCAGTCAATATATAATCATACACATACTTGAGGAATGTGAACTCTCTGGTTACCCGAACAACCATGTCTGGATAAAACTGCAGTTGAACCTTGTTCGATTTTATTTTAGTTTACTTCGGTTTAGTTCAGTTTAGTATAGTATAGGACATGATCAGGACGGAACTGGGTCCTTCATGAACGACCCTGAAACCACAACAACCCGGGAAGAAGAAAAGCAGAACTCGACAAATTCTCCCACAGTTCGTTCGTTAAAAACGTTGAAAGCATTAAAACCTCTTAGACTAACACACGTCTGCGGGGAGGCTATTCCACTCATTAATCACTCTTTGCGAAAAAAAAGCAAAAAACTCCGGATGTTCATTCTCTAACGCTTACCACGGAGCTTGGGACAATGGCCCCTATTATAATAGTGTTAACATTAGAAACGTAGTCGGAGGAAAGGAAAGGCCATCCAAGCTATGGGAAATTTCGAAACCTTATTCAATCTTAATCCGTAATCGAAATTAGACCAAGACGCTTGATTTTTCTTCATTCGGCAAATATCTCGCAGATAGTAAATTCATCTCGTAGCCCTCCTTCAAACGTTCTCAATTTGCATTTTATTTTTCAAATTTTTTCCTGAACATATGTGTCTTCAGCTGTCTGTTGAAGGCGCAACAGATGTCGCATGTCTGATGAGTGTCCAGGTGGTTCCAAACTCTTGGTGCATACGACGATGAAGAGCGGTCGCCGACAGTCTTCAATCTTGTTCCCGATTCAACAAGAAGTCGAAGGGTACATGCAGGCTGGTAGTCTATCAAGAGGTCACAATATACTATGGAGCCATGCCATAAATTGACTGTTTGTTAGACGAGAAGCCAGAATTCTAAAGTCTATACGTAGTCGTATGGGGAGCCAGTGAAGCTCACTCCGCACTGGGCAATGTGGTGTCGACGAGATGTTCCGGGAATTAGGCGAGCGGAATTGTTCTGAACCGTTTGGATCTCGCCATCAGTCCATCAGGGATATCACAAAGTAGCCCATTGCAACAGTCAATCCTGGAGATGACGAGTGATTAATCAAGCCGAGAATCCAGTTACATTTCCTAACAGCTTCCTCACATTATCTGGAAGGTTCCAACGTAGAATCGAAATACAGAACAATATCTTACCACAATAATTTCTTGACCATTCGAACTGAAAGACGCGTTGGCGTTTCTATATGGTTTGCTATGGATTTTTAGGCGGTATTTAAAGAATTACCGTACCTCATTTATCCGCAGTCTATCGACTTCTCAGTCCACCGACTGTTAAGAATTGTTCGCTACTTAATTGTTAATTTCCGTAAACTCCTTAACCATCTTTTGCATATTGCAGACTACTCACTAGACAGCTAGTAGTATGCGGGTAATGTAAAATTTCTGTCGTGTGCTATCATGATACTACATATATGAAAATGATTATCTTTCACTTTCACTTTCACTCGGAATTACAATAACGAAATAGTCTTTATTAATATATGAATTAATTATATATAAAAAATATTGAGTGGAAGGAACGAACAATTTCTGGTAAATTTTAATGAATAACAAGCATAATAATTCCATTAAATAACAAACTATATATATAATAATCAATACAGCTTGAATTAGGTCTGTATAAGTATTGTAATTGGAACATCTATTCCCGTGTCTGTTCGTTGGGATCTACGGATTTTCTCTTCGATCCATCTTCAATTTTCAACTTGTATCAAGGACTATTTTTCTGGCCGTAGAAGACTCGTACTGCCGCAATTAATCCCTCCCTTGCGTAATGTGAAGGGTACTTGAGGAGAGGCACACATTTCTCATAACCAGGTATGAAATGACGAAACCTGCCGCGAAATGTTAAATACAAAGGTAACAAACGCCATTCATGCACGCCATTATAAATCTTCATTAAGTTTTAAAAAACAGGCTGTTGATTGATTTTCTGATAAACTCAGCAATAAATACACATGTGAGATTTCAATTGCCACCAACAACTCAGTAAAATATTTTATAATAGTTACTTCAGCCTTTATACGAATTATAAATCAGGCAGAGTTACCGAATACTCCCCCGGAAAATTAACCGACTGTGGCTTTTTGATTGAAGTATATTTTCTGTATGAACTGACCCGGATTTCTGGTCTTCGTGTCTCCGTGTTAGAGATGTCGGTATCTGCTGGGCTCAATCAAGATGAAGCTCCACAACCAAACAACAGAATGAATAGTTTATAACAGTGAATTTATAGTGAAGCTGGATTCCACCTTTTTTATAATGTACTTGTGGAATGCATCTTCCAAGTCCATATTTCCAAGTCATAATACAAACTAAAACTACGAGTAAGTTGTATGAAAGGGCCACTCTTGATATAAAAATGGTACACATTCTAAGACTACTATTGGTGTCTAGGTTACTGTATATATTATTCAGGCATCATAACACGATTATGGTTTAAAAAACAACGTGCAAAGAAGATTAGGGTCAGACAGTTATTGTCATTGTTGATGACAACATTGTTGAAACTCCCAGAGATATAGCTAACGTCTTAATGTGTTCTTACTAACAATAGTGAGAAATGACAGCTAAATTCGTTGGAGATGGGGGTACGAAGGCCTGTAATAAGACGCTGATGAGTTCACAAACTTGAAATTGAGCGGTCAGTGAGGACTCCGTTAGGGAAATTATCAGTAACATCCAGGATGGGAAAGCTACTGGTATTGACGGATAGGATTCAGACTCTTTTCCTTAAGCGGGAAATGACCATACCACTGAACTGTTAACTTTTGTCCTCAAACTCACTCTGAGTACTTCGTCTATTCCCAGCAGCAGGAAAAAGACGATTGTCATTCCCTGTTATAAGTTTTTAGTAAAATTCTTGAAAGCGCAGTCCAGAGTAACGTTTACCTGGGAATGTGGTATTTTAACCAAGCCCGGACATGCTGTACTGGAGTTCTATGCAGAGCATGTGTAGAGCCCTATTGCTATGGCCCCGACCGAGCCCTCACTCGGACGGTAGTAGTGTTATGGTGACATGTGATTTGAGCGATATGATTCGCATGGTTGTCAGAATATGAGTAGAATTTGCTCAGTGTGACGCCTCCTTTTAATTCGAGTTAAACAGGAATTAGTCCTAGTTCGATCCATGAGGTTGTACTTCACGCCTAGATGGTGTATCTGTCAGACGTAATCGATTCGTATTTTTGAATTATTTATGTCGTTCTGCGCCTCCGATAGGGTAACACGCACTGAAGATGTTCCAGAATATTGCACTATGGCATACTATTATTACTATGAAGCAACAAAGGTATGCGTCGGGGCATACGGTAGAAGAAATTCGTAGATAGAGAGTGAACAAACTGAATGTGTTTAACGAAGTTACACACAATAGAGCGCCACTTAACTTTGAGTTGTGGTCTCTGAAGGAACTTTGAACAGGGCAAACAATACGTGCTCTAATGTTCTCTCTCCAGTTAATATAATAGCTCCATGGGTTTAACCCATATCCTAAATGGGATGGACACATTAAAAAAAACTTAGCTGGTGTCTGGACCGTTCAGCACGCAATGAGTTGTATAATACAATTTTATTACCCTATATTGACTATTGTTCCCCAGTGTGGTCAACAAGCATCCAACAGATTAATTATAATTGTGTATAGATCCAGCCAAACCTGGCAGCTAGGTTTGTCCTGGGTTGTGAGGTATGGAATATGCATGTTAATGATATTTATAGAGAATTACATTGGTTAACTGTCCGTCAACGTGCTATTATATGTATAATTGCGTCCACAGTCTGGATCCAGAATACTTGACAACTAACAAAATCTCCAGAGAAATTCTCACACTTGTCGTGCGAGGTCGAGTTGCTCAAATAATACCATCCATAAAAAAAAAATGAAAAAAAAAAAAAATTCTTTGGAGCGTGGAATACCATGCCGTATGCCGTATACATTTTAATTCCTTGTCAAATTGCAATTCATTTAAACGCAAATTGAAACAATATAAATTTTGTATGGATGTATAAGGTCTATCTCCGCCATGCTTATTTTCTATATTTCTGAGCTGTTTAACACTCTGTTATTGGTTATTTTTGTATTTGATGTTTGTAGCTGTGTAGTATTTTGTTGATTGTTGAGGGCCACTATGAAAAGCAATGCTTTTGCACTGATCGGGCTACCCTCGTAAATGATGACAATTGAAAGAAAATGCTGTTTGGAAACACTGCTACAAATACCAGAGGCATAGGAAAATGTTTGTGACCCTATCGTCACATGCAACTGATCTTTTAACACGGTTTTGAAAGTAATAACAGTTGTCATCCATTGAAATCATATCGCCTCGTTGCTTTAATCAATCGGACTGGTCTTCTGACGCCAACCTTTACACTTAACAACTGCTGTATCATGACAATAATATCAAAATACCAATATGAAGCGATTAACACTGTAGTTATCATTTGCTTCATTCGGCTCATTTGGCATTCTCCTCCTGTTTATCGTAGCTATGTAAGTTTTCACAGCCTTTCTTGGAAACCTGCTGAAGAATCGAACAGTGCTTGCAAAACCAGCCGGAATACGGATGTCAGCATTTCGGGTCAGTTGATGTTCAATCAGCATTGCAGTGACTATGACTACTACCCTCGATACTCTAGGCGACTGACTCTCGGTTCATGCCCAAACTGTGGAAGTTTGGCTCTTGCTCTATTGCAGATTGAGAGCTAGCCTACATAGATAAATGAGAGCGAAAATAATAGCTACGTTTGTTGTGTTGTTATGTAACCAAGGCAGCTAATAGAGGGATACAGAACTAATAAAACCCCGGTATTCGCCACAAATCGGAGTCAAAATTACAAATCGAACAGGAAGCTCACTAAATTCTAATTTAGTGGGTGACGGATGCGTTTACTCGTTTACATTAGCTTCGTTTATAGGACCGTGTGCAATTTCCAGACTGCCATCCTGTCCGACCAAGAACCAGTCATCATACAAACAATATTACCCACGATCACTCATTAGACGAAGATCAGAGGAACGGAGTTGTTCACTCGCCTAGCAGTAGCAGTAAGTCGTTAATCTGTCACAGGCTACGAAATCTAGCAACGGAAATAGTCACTCGAAAGTTAGTTTGCAGTGGGTACTTCCAAGACGGTTTTAAAGGTATGATTGGGAAAGTGCAACACTGCCCGTTCATAATGTGTCCAAGGCTGCAGACCTGGATACTGTATTTGTTATATGCAAATCCTTCATCGGGTACACAGAATGAGGCAGTGCCTGTTTAACAGTACCTTATATGTGGGCGTGGGAGTATCCACACGCAGGTGGCAACTGGACAATTGCCTAGCCTCGTTTGTCTCTGCTTCCTATCCTCCGTGCATGCTGAGGCGCCCAGCGAGAAGGCAACAGATACCACATTTTGCACTGAGTATTTGATATGATTCGAACAACGATCTTCCGGGTGGTGAGCCGATGCTTTACCAACTGTGTTACACTCGGCTTGTATTGATACTGGAGGAATTACTAAGTACTGGTAATCGCCGAAAGAACACTATTTCGTGGCTGATATCGATGGATCTTTCCCAAAATGTAGCTGATTGCAATCACATAATGACCATCAGGTCATCAGTGTAGAGCATGAAAATAACTGGAAGTTTTCTCCAACAAAACCTACTCGATGTACGATCATTTCCGAATTGGAAGTCAGCAAATACATCAGCTATCGATCGGTAGTAGCGATGGCCGAAACTTACCTCTAGACTCTGGAACTTGCTATTTCAAATTCCATCGGGTTGAAAATGGAATCACACTCTTTGAGCTAAGACAATTGCTTTAATTAATAGCTTCTCTATATTCTCACTATACTATTCATGCGGAAAATAATAAAATATCGGATATTTATTTAAAAAAAGAACTCCCTAGCCAATCGGAATGCAGGAAACCAAAAAATGTATTCATGAATAGCTGAATAATTTCAGATTATGTAACGCAGTTATATGTCCGAATGCATATTTCCCTCTGCAATCAGGCTACATGGGCTTCAATCACTACAAATTTATTAGTTTTAGTTTCTTGGGAGGAAATTCCTATTGTTGTTTTGCATCAAATTTTGCAATTGGAGCATTTCGAAACAAATGTTAAGGTATCTGGAGATCAAACTTATGGCCGATTACTACCAACAAGAATCAAGGAAGAACTTTTTTTTCGAAATTTTGAAGCTTTGACAATGTCACACTATCCTCGAGATATTTGGAGATGAATGGTTTTAAAATTCATTTGAAAAATCATAATTCATGTTTTTCTATTTCGCAGCGAGAGAAAATAACCTACCTAACTGAGAAATGGCATTCAAACCCGAATGAGCCTTACATTTTTTCAGCACATATAGCCCCAGTTCATTTGAATTATATTCATGTTTACCAAAATTAGACTCATTGGTTGTTAAGAGGAACCAAGTAGCTGCATAGTGGAGGTAGACACGCCATGCTGCCGGAGCTGAGAGGTTCCACCCTTCGTCATGGGGGAAGTCTGCTCACAGGTCTGCTCAATTCCTCCGCAGAGTGTTCCCGCTCTCCTGGGCATGACTGGAGTGACGTCATGCCCACGGCGAGGTCAATCTTTTGGGAGTGTTAGGCTAGGATTCCATAGATGCGTATCCGTGTCCGGGCTGCATGTGAAAATCACATGCTTACGAAAACGAACATGTGTTTCAGAAGAGAAAACACTGCACGTTTATGCGAAAAGACCATAAAATGTAGCAGTCCATGCATATTTTCGTTAATTAGCTTTTTAAGGAAGATATTCCATATAATTCATTCGCGGTGGTACGCATCCTTATACGCATTGGTATATATGCTTATTTCGCCTATACGGTGATGTTTGTCTTTTATTATAACTGTTTTGCCTCCGTGGAAACAATATCTATCTTTGCAAACTAAATGGAACTAATTCAGACTCTGGCCCCCGCTCAGTTGACGTAAATTGGCCATTTTTCACATACGCATACGCATCTATGGAATCCTAGCCTAAGAGTGCCCTCCTATTCGCTGTTCGCTTCGTGGATCCGTTCGCTGGTTTTACAAAGTAATTTTTCACAACCTTCTACCTTTCAAGAGATGCTGGCGGTATTCTGCAATGAAGATGATGCACACACACCAAGTTTGGCCTGGTGGAGCACTTTTGATTTGCTGCGCGTACTAAATATGATTCCCTTATTTGAACTCGTCTGGAGTAGAATTATTTTGTTGGAAAACATGGCATATTGCACCATCTGTCAGAGTATCGGGACAGATGTAAGTTTATCTAATTTGAATCATACTTCATAGCCTATATAGAAAATAGCCTCTATAACACCTTGATATATTTTACCAAGAATATAACATTTATGTATGATTTGAAGCTACAGCATGGGGTTTCAAAAACTCGAAAATGTCTGAAATGAAATTCAGCTAATAACTCTAGTCTCTGGTTCATGGATTCTCCTGCGGATGCCCTTGGGAGACTAATCCGTGTAAGGAGTTCATGTGTCATGCATGGACTAAGTTCAAGATCAATTCTTTGTTCATATTTCGGACCGAGCTGTTGAGGAGATTCAGGAGTTATGCGAGAACGTGGATGTCGCTGAGTCTTATGCAAACCTCGGCAGTATCGTTGGTGGTTTTGGTTCGTGCAAACCTGGGGTAAGTAGAAGCTACTGGATAGTGGCGTGTGGCAGTCACGATATCTAAGCAAAGTAACCTTCCTTTCAATTTCAGTGTTCTTCCAGTGTTCTGCTATATTCCAGTGAGGTATAACGCTCACTTTTGCAACACATTTAGCCACTTTGACCTGACACGTGGAAAGTTAGGGCATATCTCTATCGTTTCGTGCTCAGTTCCTCTATGAGGGTCGAAAACACGGACTGAAAGAACACATCCTCAACCCCCCCCCCCCTCCTCCTCCCCCATGGACCTGGTAACTTTCTACGTGTTTCCTTATGGTATACCTTATACTTGCCGAGCAGAGGATCGCACCTGATCGAACCTATTCTATTGCGGATCTCTCTCACAAGGCACACGGAACTAGGCAATGCCTCCTTGGCAGTAACTTACTGTCGGAGGAAGGGGTAAGCAGACGCAAACGGCAAATTAACTACTCCTCATTCGACCCTACGCAAATCCCTTGTGCTGAGCGCCCAGTCGTTTTAGTCTTTGATATGCGAACCCAGATCTCCCGAGTGGAAGGCCGACGCTTTACCAATTATGCCAAACACTCGGTTAAATTATGACACATTATGGATATTATGGATATCATTAGTGTAATAGCCCATATAGGCGCACATCGAGCCATTCCCCACACTCTCATTGGGCTGTATTACGCACCAAGGAATAAAAAAAAATATGCTAAACAAGGAAGCAACCCTGCTTAGTGATTCCTTGCCGCATTTTGTTTACTCCTCCCAACTTAAGAATGAGCAGTGTATTCCAAAAATATAAATCGAGATAGCGTATGATAGAGATGTTCTAGCACGTGCAATTGACCTATAAGTTTGTTGCAACCAGGCGAGTCTGGTCGTCACAAAGAATTGACCCGGAGGTCACAAGGTCATCAGGTATGATGAAGTCAAAAGGTCAAAAGAGGTCACAGTAGGTCATCAGATGTAATTGCATAGACGAACAGAATACTCCGATAGAGGTCTTCCCTACGTGGGGGAAACCTACCTACCAACTACACACACACACGCGCGCGCGCACACATGCGCGCACACACACACACACGAACGCACGCACACACACACACACACACACACACGCACACAAACACAGACAGACACATGCATACATACGCACGCGCACGCGAATGCGTGATCGCCGTAAATCTTTTCTTCGGCAAGGTTTCAAAAACGGGATTCATGATCTCCGAGTTAACGATAACAGAAGTGACAAGATTCCGAATGCCAGAATAAATTGGAGGCGCTATTCCACAATATCTATTATGACCATTTGCAACACTTGTATTTCGAGGTCGAATAGATAGCGCTCTTTCGATTTATCTGACTGTTATCGCCTAATCCAGTTTCCCTGCCAGGGAGAATGCCAACTCGGTCAATAACGAGGAGAGAGATGTCACCGCGGTAACCCCCACCCCCATTCTCCACTGGGATGCCCAAGCAACGAGGAAGCATGAGCATTCTTCGACCTTCCCATGACAACGACTCACCTCCAAGGAATCACCTGACCAGACTCGTGACTCAGTCCATGAGTGGAAGAGAGCCATAAGGCTCTGTATCATTCCTTACGAAGACTTTCGGTCATACAATGCATCACAAAGTGTTCCCTGATTATTGCAATAGGTATGTTACAATTACATGTGAGTTACATTTCCACAGGACACATGATAGTGTCATGACTGTGGTATACATTTTGAAAGACAGGGATTCAAATTCCGCTAATGAGAGGTCTCGATTGTGGGTCATGTTTATTAAACATATTCTTAATCTGATGTAATGTTTGCTCAACTCAGGCTCAGCCATAGGCTGGGCGAGCTATTGTGAAAATGTATGGTTATTTTGTATTTATTCGTATATCCGACTGACACATGATTCAAATGCTACTCCTCCTAAATCCTTTGATTGATCAAGATGAAACCTGGTCACAATGATACCCAAGTAAGTGAGTAAACGAGTCTCAGGGGTGTTCATGAAGATTAGGTCAATTTCGCCCCATTTTGGCGAAAAACTGCAAAATGCTTTGTTTCCTTCAGTTCAAATTGATGTCTAAAACTTGGTCAGTATAATCAATGACCAATGGTACGTACAGGGTGTTCAGGAATTCAGGGTCATAAGGTCATTTGGGTGTCAACAAACGATGCATGGGGTGCAAGGAATTGAGGTCAACGGTTGTCTAGGGGTCACTTCTGGCTGGCAGTTTTTGTTTGAACGGTCAAGTGGCTTCCACTCTCACATAATAGATCAGATCATTATAGAAGTTGGTCAGTGAGAATGGTAGATATGGGGGGTTCAGGAAATTGAATGGCAAGCGGCCATGCCTCTGCCCAAGGTTGGATCAGAATTGAACAATTGCACATTCAGGAAAGGAATTCAATTCTAATGATTATTACAAAATTTTATACACTCAACTGCATTGCTGCAAAATAGATAGGTGACAACAAGACAACTGACTAGTGGTTAAACTAGTCTGTGATGACGGACTGGAGGTTGTCTAGTCGGTGGAGGCACCATCCTGACTAGCGTGTTACTAGTAGATGGGACTAATTTAGGTTTTCAGTGATGGGATTCCATAAATGCGTTTGCGTGTCCGGGTGGATGTGAAAATCACATACTTACGGGAACGAACGTTTGTTTCAGAAGAGAAAAACACTGCAAGTTTATGCGAAAATATCATGAAATGCAGCAGTCACAGGCGTATTTTCGTGATTGGTTTAAGGAAGATATTCCAGTGAATTCATTCGCGGGGATACTCATCCGTATACGAATTGGCACAAATGCTTATTGAACTATTCTGGGTTGGTTGTCTTTGTTATGATTTTTCGCCTTGTGGTACAATATCTATCTTTGCCAAACTAAATAGGACATATTCAGGATCTGGCTCCCGTCAGGGGACGTAATTCAAAATTGGCGATTTTTCACATACGCATACGCATCTATGGAATCCCAGCCTCCTTAATCTCCGCAATTAGATTAATACGTCCATGTTTCACAACGTCACTGACTCAACCTTCACAGAGAGAGATCAGAAAAAAATGACCAAATGTACCGCGATATTCTGTCATTCGCTTATTGATTTTCTGTTTCTTTTCTTCGGAAGTCGGCGATTTTGCAAGGGCAAATTATTTAACATACGAAATCTTCATGCTTCTAGGAGTCAAGGTGCTCCTGTATATTGATGTATGGATGCAGATAGTACAACATCAAGTGCACATTGGAATTCTCATGACTGTAGAATGTTTCCAGTGCAGTATATGTAAAGGAATACTACTTAATATTCAATAATTCACTGCGCTCATAAAAATGTTGCGTAGAATTTACACAACACTGTGTAACTAGCACCACTAACCTGGTGTCTCATACTGGATCCCATGTTGGTTACGTGATCTCTATAATTTGGGGGTCAGGTGAAAAGTCACGGAACACGGCCCCACATGGATGAAGGTTATACTTGGTATGTGGGTCCCCATAAAATGAGTTTGATTATCCTATGTTTTTGGGGGGTCAGAGTCCAGAGACAGAGGTGGTCGGAAAACCTTAGTTAACATTTGTATGCAAATTTCTTATGGATAGCCTAGAACCCCAATTGTTTTTTGGTACGGTATAGGTATTACTCTTAAGTAACAAATGTGGAATAATTGTGAATGAATGAATAGTTGGCGGCTTTGGCTGGAGATATGATCATCGACCCACCTTACATGGATGGAGCTCACTCTTTGTATGTGGGTTCCCCATAATGAGTACATGAACCCATTGCCTTGCGGTCAGGTAAAAAAAAAAGAGGGAAGTTCTGATTATGTTGCAGTTGCCGTTAATAGTAAACAGTGGAATAGTTACTTTAACGGGTATGCGATCCGACGGATGCCTGATACACGATTTCATTTGAGTATCTGCGTGATCGAGTAAAGCGCTGTTCACACTAGTGCGACACGATATACGCTACGATACGATACCATAATTTTCGTGGATGTTCACACTAGTGCGATAAAAATGTTGTATGATAATTTTATCGCACGTGTCGGCGCTCAACGTAACGGTAAGAGTGGTTGGAGTGAGTTCTAAAAATTATACATATACTGCCTGTGTCTTTCTCAGAACTGTAGGGTTCGTTAGGTAGACAGTATCTCCCCATTTGAAGCAATCAACAGCCCTTCTTACCTTTTTCCCAGTCGGTGACATTGGGCTGCCCTACTATCCGAGTTGCTAATGTTACAACGGAGCAACAAGTGCAAAATCATAGTCGACACCAGTAGAAAGTCGATCCTGCTGTATTTTATTCCTATTCTACAAACCCACAAATCGGGAATTACCTGAACGATTATCGAGATATCTATATCTTAGATCTCTTTCTTTGATCTCTAAGAAGTAAATAAGTAGCTAGGGTAACTATTGCGTTATTTCGATCGAAGTTGAATTGCCTTGCTCACATGGCCACCAAGATTGGCCAGTGGCGTGTCTGTGCGTACTTCAACGGAGACGCAATACAAACCACGCGTGGGCCGGAATCGGAGGTTCTGCGCATGTGACATGGCGTTCACCAATGCAACGAGCGGACGTGTCGTTTCCTCCCCGCCTGGTTGATTCCGTTGATCATTGCGCCCCTTGAAGGCGCGTCGTATACGGGAACCAGGATCTGCGCGTGGTAAAACATAAACTTCCAAAGTTTCACGCAACCTACATTTGCGTTTGAAGTACTGGCTTTACTTAGTGACCCAGCAAATCGAGCAAGTGATTCGATTGTTGTGTTACCTGCACCAACTGCGTGGTTAATATCCAATGACCGACGACTTGAACAAGTGAGCTATGGAGGCTCGTACTGTTTTTGCAGAATAAATGACAGTCGCGCGTGACGTGATGTTTAAGGCGTGCGATCAGCATGTAGTATCCCGTAAAAACACGGAGTAGGATTGTTGTGAGTAATATACCATAGAGTATCTCAATTATGCCTGGCCTAGGTCTTATACCTATAATATCAACAACGCAACGAGTCAACTGACACTCGGATTACATTTTCGTGCCGTGGTTGGAATTGTTTGATCATCTCCGGTTTGCGTTACTCTTTCGGGGACATTTTCATGTATCGCGTCGAATCGAAATGCTAAACACCAGTACGCGTAAGCTGCCATTTTACACACCAACCTGAGCCAGCATTGGGCCGTTATTCGTTTGGGTGTTGCCGGCCTAGGCAATACGCCCGAAACGCGCGTAGAACGATAGCCGTATCGTTGTGCGTGGGTAACACTAAACTTCCAAGGCCATGCAACCGTTGATTCGCAGTTTTAAAGTAGTAAGTATTAGTATGTTTAGTCGTCGTCTCTCCACATGCGTCACATTGATCACTCTCCGCCACGATGGATCAACGATCTTTGCGCAAGGTTTATGTGCTGTTCCCTGTCCTCGCAACGTGTTAATGTTTATGTGCGCATGAATTTGCGATTTGATTTTCCTTCCGACAAAGTAGTCAAAGGTCTCCCAACTGGCCTTAGTAATTCTGTCTCATCTTTTCTCTCAGAGCGATCTTCCTGGGCTTCCTTCTTGGAGTCTCACGACGTGACCAACAAAAAAAGATGTTTAATATAAAGGTCCTGCGTTTATCTTAGAACGCACGCAAACTCGAGCACGTTCGATTGTAGTGTTAACTCTGACCAGCTGACTGTTTTGCAAAAGCACTAACTGTTATTTAAGGAAAAACTGCAACTGTAGTAGAGCTTTTACTGGCGAAATAAACATCAAGAACTTAAGGCTAACACATTCGAGTCGTAGACGTTATACCATATATTCGACGCTGCTGTATTTCTTCCTAATTCTACACACACAAATTCAGGATTACCCAAACGATTAAAGATCTATATCGCTAGATCTATATGATTTTGTATACATCCAACCCTTACATAGGCAGCTCGTTAACTATTTCGTTTAGGTTCGACGATCGAAGTAAATTGCATTGCTGTATCATACACAAAAGAGTGGCAGTGCGTTCTGTGCGTATTTCCATGGAAATACAAACCACGCGTGCCGGGAACCGGAATATTCTTGTGCTGTGACAATCATGAGCGGTCACCCATAGAGCATAAATATCAGACCTAGAGGGCGGACTGTTCTGCACGCGCGTGTCAAGGAAAAACCTACACAACCACACAAGCCAAACATATATTACAACTTCCTAGTTAACTGCTCAGCATACTCGCGCGTATAAACCATCAATCAATTGCGAGTCGTTTTTGTACGAATTCCCCCATCATATTAACAACGCGCATAGGAGCTTGCTCTGGGCAATCTTCGCAACGCGCTTCTGTCGTAACAACCGGCTAATCCATATCGTTAGCTACGGAAAATTGTGATTTTCATGGAGATTTGGGTTCGTGGCGCCCTAAAATATAGTGGCTCTGCGTCGACAAAGCAGTGGGGAGTTTTTACAGTATATACTGCGGGTTTGAAACAACGTGTTCCACGCAGACGCCACGCAGCTCCGGGCACATGTCAATTTGCCCTCGATACCCGTGGTAATTAGCGGCAGATGCAGAATTTGTTACATAGCTTAGGCCTTATGTCCGATCATGCGCGTCAAAAGCAGACGCCCTCTAGCGTTATATTATACGTGTGTTTCACAAGTCACCCTTTGTATTCCGTTGAGTGCGATAGAGCAATAAATTAAGACAACAGAGGGCGAACTTTCTGCACGCGCGCGGGCAACAAATAGCCACAGACCACACAACACACATATACGACAACTTAGTAGTTTACTTGGTCGGCCCATGACCAGGCTGCGCCTCGGTGCAGACGGTATAACAATCATCATTGCGCCCTGTTGTTTGTACAGAATTATTCCGCATCATCAGTAACACGCGCAAATAGCTCTCGCTGCCGAGCAAAGCTTTGAACGCGCTTCTGTAGTTAAAACACGGCCGCGTATCTATCGTTACACGAAATTGGTGATGTCATCTGGGAATTGGGTGCGTGGCGCGTCCTAAAAGTAGTGTTTTCTCGGCGTCGGCCAAGCCTAGGGACTTGGTGTACCTAGATCATAGGGAATTAGAACTAAGGGCGGACGGTTCGGCCCCCGCGTCAAAAAAGCCTACAAATACCACACACCAACATATATTACAACGTCGTAGTTAACTGGTCAGCATACTCGCGCGTATAGACCATCATCATTGCGCCGTTTTTGTACATAATTGGCCTCCTCATCAGGAACACGCGCAACTAGCTCGCTCCGAGCATCTTTGAACGCGCTGTGCTGGTAGGAAAAGACGCGCGTATCCTATCTTTCGGCTACGTAATTTGATTTCAGGGGAGATTTGGTGCGTGCGCGGTCCTAAAAATAGTGTTCTGCGTGGGCAAGAACATAGGGATTTTTGTCCATGTGGACTAGTAGCGCGGGTAAACAACGCGTTCATCCGCAGAACGCACCCACTCCGGCAAATGTCAATTTTGCCCGCACCGGTATGGCGGCAATGCAAATGTGGTCTACAGAGCTTAAGCCTCCATGCGATCATGCGCGTCTAAAATAAGTGCACCCTCTAGGCAAGTGTATATTATACTCTATGCTTTGTACATGATAGGCGCGTTTTGAAACACGCGTTCTCACGCAGACCGCCACCAGGCCCACGGTTCAAATGTCAATTTTGTCCCGTGGACCGTGGAATAGGCGGCAATGCAAATTTTGTCAATATCTTGTGCCGCCATGCGATCAATGCGCGTCTAAATAGTGCGCACTCTAGCAGTGTATAGTTATCTTATTATCAATATGTTGAGAAGTAGCGGCCCTCTGTGAGCGCGCCGATACCGAAAGCCGGGATCTGCGCGTGTAAACATAAGAGCTCGTGCGAAATGCTCACCGCCTCTACATAAATATGCTTAAAACGTACTAGGGCGTTTACTTATACGCAGCAAAATCGATCAAGTATTCGATTGTTGTTATTTAACTCTGTCAGCGAAACTGGTAGGACAAAATCACAGTCCGACTACGTGATTGGGGATTAGCCATCAAATCCTGTATTCGCAATAGACGGAGAGCTTGGGATTGAGAAGATAAAAAAAACAATGGTATCGTTGCCAAGCGCTATGCGCTCACATCACAAGAGACTGGGAGGGGAAAAGGAAACAGCTGTTCCGGGCAGCACGTACTGCTGGCCCTGGCCCCGGCTTGTCTGACCTCACAGCATGTATATTGGCCGAGGGGTGTTCCGGACATTAGCCCTCTTACTTTTTTCTTTTTCTTACTTTTTTTCGTATGTGTCCCCGACATTGAGGTCGCATGGTGTTAATTAATGAGTGGTTGTTGTGTGTAATGTAGTGGTGTGCATTGTGTATGCGCGCGCGCGCATGTCGCAAGCGCGCGCGTGTGTGTGTAGTGGTGTGGTGCGTTTGCGTGCGTATGTGTTTGTTGTGGGGTGTGTGGTGGGAAGTCACGATTAAATTAAGGATTCACACAAATTGAGCACAGATACGAATATGGACTTTTTTTTATAGTAACTACAGACACGAATGTACCCTTTGACTACTTTGCTCGGAAAATCAAAGTCGCAGTCAAGGACATCGTACATTAACATTGTTCGAGAAGCAATAACCTTGTCGCAAGAATCGTGATAGCGTGGCGGAGATTGACCCTGAGCATGCTGGAAGACAGAGAACTCAACCTACTACCCATACTACTACGACGACACATGTAAGTGGTGGGAATGCATCCATGTGTAGTTGACATGTCCCTGGTCATTTGTGAGTATTCTGTTAAATGCTCGTGCGTATAGTGGGCGGTGCGTGCGTGTGTAGCGCGTGTCTAGTGTGTTTGAGAGGTGAGCTTGTAGGCTTTTAGTCAAATTTTGACATTATGGTTCGGCGCAGAGCTAACTAAATGGGAATGGTCATATTGACCATTCTGTATTCAAAGTGTAAAATCCTCTTTAATACAGCACCCAAGATCCGAGCCGACGACGGCTTCCAGCGGGTAGTGACTAGACCATGTACCGGGTGTTCGCAGTTTTCCTGTTTTGATGTACCGGGGTCCGCTTTGTTGTTCGCGAGGTCATGTTCCTTTGCGCATGAGGGTAAGGCTGCTATATGGTTTGTTATCCTCTATCACAGATCTGAAAGAAACTTCAGAGTAATATAGACAGCTAGATATTCATGCGTGGTGGTAAAGCTGAATCGAATATTCATGTGTTTAGGTCCAATATTTCTTACTTGTCCGAACAAAGACGCTGTGAAGCACGTGTTCCGTGATGAGAGGTAAAAGGAAGAAACGACATAGCGACCCACTCCCTTCGAAATTGCGGCTGGCGAGGTCGAGTTAAATTGCCTGACGAATCTAACCGTCCCGGACCCGTCCCATTCAGTCCATTCGATGACGTTTTGAGTCCACACGCCCTGTCAGAGAGGTGGACATCGTGTGCTTAAATTTGGTAAGGAGAAAGGCAAGAATAGGTGCCGGGGAAAGAATAGGAGAGAAGTGAGTAGAAAAAAAAAGAGAGCCAAACGAGGGGAATAGCGAAAAGAATTACTGGTAACAAGAAAGGATAATGGAAGAGAAGAGAAAGAAGAAAAAAAAAGAAAAAGAAAGAAAAGACATGGGAACGAAAGGGGGAAACAAGAAAAAAAAAAGGAAATATAAAAAATAGAAGAAGGGTAAGTAAGACACGGATAGGGAAACCGAAAGTGAAATGGTCAGATAAGTAGAACAAAAAAGGAGGATAATAAATACCGGGATAAACATGACTTCAAATAGACTTAAAACGAGCCTCACAAGCACAACAGAGACTAATGGACGGTGCATGATGCAGAAAAAACTACAAATAAATTGAATAAGTGTTTTTTTATTCCATAACCCTGATTCAAAATTCAACTTTTAAGCTCATCCCGTTCTTGTAAATTTTACATCCAGGAGACCAGGCAATATGTGTTCAACAACCCAGCGAATACTGGGAAGCTCCGTTAGTAGTTGCATTATATTAAGATATACGTCTATACGATGATACCGTATTGATACTGAAATGCACTTAGGCGTTTTCCGTTGAGTGATGGCATGCAAAAAGACGCCGCGTGCTGTTCCAGTTGAACCAGACGACAATGCGCCTTGTACGGAGGTGTCGAGTAAAAACAGCAATTATGCCCTCAATATCTCGTCACTAATCCGCTATGTGGGTGTGGAACGGCCGCCTCCCTCGGGACGGGCCTTCTCTAAAATAGGCCAGTACTCTCGGCAGCCGGAAATAGGGTGTGTTTGTTGTCATTTATGATAAGATTATCAACAATTCTATCTGTCTAAGGCAAAGGCTCCTCCCTGACATCTTGACTTCATGCCACAGTTTATCCAGGCTTGCACGGAATGGTATTGATCTATTCCGTTACTATCAGGCCAATCAGTAACCTCTCCTTCATACTGTTAACTGGAAAAGAATTGCTAACCGATCAACATGCACTGGCGGCGCCATAATGAACTTGATTCCCCCCCCCCCCACCCCCCCGCCTCCCCACCCCCCCCCCCCCCAATTCAGTTCCCACAGCTTTCCACATTCACTGACACACTCATGCTTAAGGTTTGTTCCGACGATAGGCGGGCTTCCTTCATTGAGACTTCCTCCTTTCCTTGGACTTTCCTCAAGGTAGATGTGCTGGGCCCTGTCCGCTTTTCGGGTCCTACCTTGTCCCATATTTATTGGATATCCTTCCGCCCATCAAAGCTTTTCCGTGTTAGCAGTTGTTCCTCAACCAGGGGGAAATGGGAAATTTCAATTTCAGGGGAGAAAAAAATGTATAAAAGGTAATCATTTTTTGAGGAGTTTTCGAGTTGTGATTTTCTTGTTTACAAACACACAATTACATACAAGTTTAAACCCTTTCCCGCATCTCCCCACTATTCCCCATGGATTAAATGTATTCATGAGGGAACGGCTTGCGAAAGGAAAAGGGAGGAATGGGGAGAAAAAGGTTTGACCACTGTAGAGGTTATATCCGGTCCCTCCCGCCCCAAAGAGCAGAACTGAAGCTGTTGCCTACAGAATTTTTAGAAGTGGGGGGGGGGGGGGTGGGCATCAGGGACTTAGATCTGGCGCTATCTGCCACTGGCTCAAGCTTAAGCGAATACCAGAACGGATCGCGGCGTCAGATTAGTCTCCGAGTGCTTCTTAAGGGCCGGTCCACCCTATAACGAATATCGTGTCGTGCAAAGATCCGATATTATTGGTTCAGGCCGCTTAATACCGGCCTATTAATATGGACACTGGAACCACCTGCACCTGATGGAGGAACTTGATTGCTATTTGCCAAACCATTCTAATGTGGAAAGCCCTTCCCTGCGTTTGATAATCACATTTTCCTATTTATCGTTGAGCTCACGATTTATCGTACGCCCTTCCATTTTTCGATATGACGTCATTTCGGAGGAATGAGGTTTTTTTTTCGAACTACTTCGATCTGAGAAGTTATTGTGATAATGTACTAGTATTCAGGACAATTTTTCCCACAAGACCCCTCCCTTCCTGATTCACTAAAATCTAAAAGATCGTGTAGCAGCAAGATAGCAAATCGTTATGTGGGACCGGCCCTTAAACGCACTTTAAACTGATGATAATTAAAATTCAAAGTGTCGAGTCTGCTAGGGATCTTGGTGCAGCTGGGCGTCAATCCTGGGGGGAGGGGGGGGGGGCCGGGGAGGGGGGACGTGGTACCCCCCACATTTTGGTGATGCCCATTGACTTTCATTTTTCACACAGTATTTTTTTTTGGCAGCGATGTTACGTTCCCCCCCCCCCCACTTTTGATCAGTCCCCCCCCCCTTCTGAAGATGGATTGACGCCTATATTCTTGTCAACATTTGTAGATCCCTTACTCCTATCGAAAGAAGTATCAGGTCCCATCTACCCTTTTTCTTCTTTATCAGAATTCTGCCCTAACTCTCCCAATGCTCCCTCTTTCTAGCCATCTGGATTACCGCAAATTCTGTTTTTTTTTTTATGGGGTCACCCTAGCTAATCTATCAAGTTGCAGCATCTTCTACAAACTCTGTTGCTAGAATCGCACTGGTATCACAATAAACCGAGATAATTCCGACTCGTATTTAATATATATCTTGTTCTCCCTGCACGGCTCCATGTCAAGATACAGAATCCCCTCTTCAAGATCATGGTTTGGTACCTTTCACCATCTTTTAACCCCAACACACGTACCCCGCTTGGATAACTCGCCAGGTGGGAACAGAGTTGTGTCCTCAATGCTAGAACTGGGAATGGGAAAGAATAGTGTGCGCGAGATCTCCACAGCAAGCGACATTGTGTTGTTTAAAGTTATCGTTCGCCGATTGAAACAAGTTCTTGGAAGAAATAATATGATCATATGGAGAAAGATCTCGTTTCCTGGTAAATTTCTTTTTCCAATTTATTTCGAAAAAAATAATTGAATATTTATGAATGGGAATACTCGAGCCTCTGTTTATCGTATTCAAACCGGTTTCAAGTCATAATTTTCAAACACCACTTATATTACAACATCCCAGTTTAATTCTGCAACCAAGCCCTAGTATCTCTGTGAAATTGTGAAACATTAAGGGAGTGTTTCAATGAGCCTGCGACTCTGGGTACTAGAGGGCCCGTTAGAAAAAACTATCTCCCCCCTGGCCATGAGTCGTCCGCAGAGCGACGTCGTCTGCTAATACAATGTGTGCAACAAGATTGCTGCAACATCACTGGATAGCGCGCGCGAGCTGTTCGCCTGGCATACCGCACATTCCTTACATTTTATAAAGCTGGCTGTCGGATAATCATCTCGGAGCCAGTTTGCGTGTGTTGGTTGACGAGAAGCTAGTCCCGAGCGAAGGAAAGGCCCAAACGCATTCCTGACAAACGATTCAACGTTAGGAATTCCAAGATCTGAATCTAATTTGTGACTGTGAGTATTCCTGGCTTTTTACCACCAAAATTATTTTTCTGTTCTGTGCCCGGCCACCTTGACTGTAAGTGTAACTCATTGTTGTTACTGTTTGTGTTACAGTACCAGTAGTTAGTCGTCGACGAAAATACGACCAGTTAGTTACATGCTACTGTGTTAGGCCTAGGCCCCACGTTTCCCTACACACCAACTGGTCCCGGATTGCATCGCGATGTGATGCGAATTATAGCCTAGCACTTATGTCTTGGCCTAAATCATTAGTTGCGTCATGCTGTATCGTGAGGTAGGCCTACCCGTCAACTGCGCATACCCGTCGAGCTGCGCACTTGAATTATGATAAGTTCACTTGAACAAAGGCTTAAGAAAGCAGCAATAAATCGTAATGATTTGTGCGAAAATAAATCTGTCGAAAAGTGTATTTAATTTAACCTTATTTCGATGTCCCTTGCAACCCCGCGGCGGAACAAACATCGTTCAAAAAACACACTACGCGTGTTAACAATTTTGCATACCACACACAAACAACAGTGAAGTGCGCACTCGACGGGTACACTTAACAAATTTAGTTTCAGCAAACAGGTTATCTGAAATCAGGGGTAACTTTTCACATTGACGGACAGAACATAGAAGCAAGGGTCATTCTAAAAGTAAAACATTCCTAAGTTACATCATCAGCTTCTGTATTCATGAGCGGCTGTTGATAGGCTTACGTGCGCAGTCGACGGGTACCCCATCATACTAGCTGTTTTCTACTTATTAGTCTTAGGCTAGGCAGGTTCCAGATCTGCCAACTCTCACTGATAAATCGTGTCCGTTCACAGTTTTTGAGGCCACGTCGCGGTCAAATCTCAAAACAGTCATCGAGAGAAAGTGGCGGCGCTCATAAGTGTGGAAAATATTGTGTTATCAGGCTAATCTGCTATGTTCACAAAGCCAATGCTTCTGTGTGGACAATAAGCATAGATAGATAGGGATTTGCTAGGAACGCTCAGTGCCAGATTGAGCAGTGGGCGAATAACGGCACATGCCAGGGGCCACCTCACCAAAATTAGTCCACAAAACAAACTCAGGCGCCCGGCCGCCACACAAAAATTCAGAGTACTAACTGCTCAGTGCCCCGCCGGCACAGCGTCTGGTCAATAAAGTCGCACTGTGACAGATTTAGCCGAATGTGTCCTTTTTTTTTGCATTGGGTTACCGTCTTAGCCGAACGCCGAACAATCAACTTTCGTTGTTTACGATAATAATTTACAATTCATTGATGGTTGAGCTCCAGACTGCAAAACCATTTGATTGGCTGAGGTTGGAGCAATTGGAAGCCCGAAGGACCTTTCTGCAGTGATTGGACAAGTCATGTCTCCTGATATGTCTCACGTCACCCACGTGTTAAAGTGGGCATTATGTGAGTGAACTTTGGAAGAGTCGCGAGTGCCGTATGTGGCGGGGCCCCTATTGGGAAGTCCCCCGGGGGGGGACACGGATGGAGCGACGTACTGGAAATGGGTGCGTGGGGAGCGAGAACAAGCAAGCGGTGCGTGCTATATAGCACGGGTCTTTGTGACAAAAGTCACTAATGATCAGGGGTGATATCTGTGAAGCGCTTTGAGCCGGTCCTCGACATGGAAAAGCGCTATATAAGAGCCAGGTATAATATTATTATTGTGACGGTTATTATAAAAGGAAGTGATAGTGCTGGCAAGTGCAACGAACATGCCTCCGTGTGAGTTGTGGGAAGTGCTCTAGATCGCTATACCCATTGTACCGGTACATAGAGGGATTATAAGACCGACATGATTTTGTCACAACCTTTGTTTCTCGCCAAATTGCCTACGAAACTCGCCGCTCTAATCAAATATATTCTGTATATTGCTATGCCCATGTATTGTGCGGAAGGGGGAGCAGGGAAAAGACTGGGGGGGGGGGGCCTGGCACAACTGTTATCATCTTTGGAATCTTTCATAGACTGCGGTCGGAAGGCCCCCACATGAGCCTGTGCCCAGGGCCCCACAGAGGTAAATCCGGCCCTGCTGGGAAGTACAACCTTTCACACAGGGGGAGGGGCAAGTTACCGCCCCTGACGAATATCAAGAGGGCAAAGTGGGTATTTGAGGGCTTAAAAACGGGACATGAAGGGTCAGGAGAGGATGAAAAAATTGAGAAAGGGAGCGGGGAAAAAACCCGAATCCAGTAAAGTTGGGAAAAATTGAATTCGCAAAACTATGCACTGCGGGTAATGAGGTAGGTGTGGTACGAGTAAACCTGCTTCTTGATGCCCAAACAGAGTCAGAGCCCCCCCCCCCCCACTCGCCCTGCGATGCTCGCTCATCACTTCCGTGAACCGAGGAAAAATTGTCTTGCCCCTCTGACTCGGTGGGGCTGGCCACGCGCCGATTCAATAGCTGGGACCCAATTAGTTGTGTATAAATTGTCCACAGCAAAATTTGTGTGATCTTCCAGGTTTGAGGTACGATCTTCAAGAAAATCTCTAGGTTCATGCATATGGAGGTTGGCAGGTCTGCTAGGTGGCAAAATTCATTCCTACTCATGTAGTATTTCCAAATAATGGTAAATCTAGTTTGTAGGCCTACTTGGATTAATGGGACAAACAAGAGGCATAGCCTTTGCTTTTTCTTTGATGACAATTAAATTAAACATCATTCATTGTCGATAGCTCTCTTGAATTTGCAGATTGTTGCAGCTTTGATTGCACCAGTCACGGTATTGAGGCATGCCAGGTTCTACATCTCCCTTAATCTGAATACTATCAGTAAGACAGGGTTAAATAGCTTGAGGTTGTTTCTTAGGGAAGACTTTCAGAGCTAAGTGAAAATCGCCATATTAAAGTTGTCAAATCCTTCGAGGATCTGAAAGGTCCTTGATTCCAATGCTTTTCTAGACCTGGAAGCTATAGTGCTGACGTAAAGTCCTCGTAACTTGAAGGACACAAAAGTGAAATGGTATAAGTTTTGTAGCTCTTCATAGGATCTTCTCTAAAACTGTCATTTCCAGGGAAGGCCTGCAAACCTCATTTACAATATATACTCGAATAAAACTTTCTGTGCAAACGGCCAGGCTTTCTTCTCCAGGCACTTAAGGTAAAATTGATGTCTACTTCGCAGTTCCTGTACACTGGATACTCAGTCTCAGCTTTTTTAAGATAAAATGCCAAGGTCTTTCTCTTAATAGGTAGTTTCATGAGCAATTGTACCATTTAAATTGTATTTAAAAACCACTTATGTCTTCCAACACATAGTATATACATTGCACTTTCCAGCATTAGACTTCAGCCCCCATGTCACTTAATTTCTGTAGATTGTTTGAGTTCTGCTATAATTGTAGACAGTGTCAGAATTATAATCCTCCTAAAATATTAGTGAAAGGATAAGGTCTGTAGTCCCCCATCTCATTGATCCCCTGTCTCATTGGTCCTCCATGTCATTGGTCCTGTATCTTATGCTGTATTGAAGATATGGGTAATGAGCCGTCGGTTTTTCATCCTTATAGACGGTTTTGGGGGTACCCATCTTATCCTCTGGCAAAATGAAGCAGAATTCTCCAAAAGACGGTTATCGTTAGTGTACCTTCGGGGGTTAGGAAAGACACATTTGCTAATTTAGAGACTAACCAGAAAAGCACACCCTCCTGGCAACGAGGGTGGTGACCGGTAGCTGCGCCAAGAGACTGTCAACTTCACCAGGTTGGGAAACAGGATGACACACAACAAACAGAGTAATAAATGGAATAACAAACAGGAGACAAACAAGATGGAGCGGGCCAATGAGACGGAATGATGAACGGGGGGACCAATGACATGGGGTATCAACGGGACAGAATGATGAATGGGGGGACCAATGACATGGGGTATCAACGGGACAGAATGATGAATGGGGGGACCAATGACACAGGGGACTAATGAGACGGAATAATAAACAGGGGAATGGGACAGGGGTGGGGGAATACGACGGGATAAATGAGGGGACGATGTTTAGCTAGATATTGGGACCAATCGGGGAACCGGGGAGCACATTCATAAGTCTATGCGCTCCAGTAATAACTCATTTATAAAGGAAAACTGCGAGGCTTGGAGGGATTACAACAGAGGTTATATTGTGGAGAATGGAAAACTGATCTATAGGTCCAAACCCCATATTTCGTATTTGGCCTTCAAAGTTTTGGCTATTATGCAGAGAAATCGGGAGAATCCCGATGTGTGCAATAACGCATGACGTCACACATAGACAACACAGAAAATTATGATATGTATTATTTGGTGGTTTCATGCTGTGCTAAGTCACATTAGCGGGTTCTCTTACCGAAGTAGTAGTAACCATTCAACACCTACCAACTCACTACAGCAATCCTCTCCCATGGACTAAAAGCCTTTTCGAAGTGAAATTAATGTTTGAAATTTAAAAAACAGAGAAGTTTACAGGTTTTGTGCAAGTATGACATTGATTATCTTTGCATGATGGGATGCATTTCGATCTTGCGCAATACACATGCTTCACAATACATAACTTCAAATGATTATAACTCCATAACGGAAAGTCCTATGAACCTCCGGTTTGGACTGGACGCATTCAGTTTTCATCCAGCTATTAAAATGGCCCTTGAATAAATCATCCTGCAGTTGCAGGGAATTCCCTCCTAGTCACATTTCCTTAGTGCTTAGTAACACTGGTACTGAGGCATCCAGCGGCCAGCTTAACACAATAGCCAAGCAGGTGCATCATGCTGGGATGGCAGAAATGTTGCAACTGGATTCCCAGCTCGGGTCAATAAGCTGTAGGCCTACCTTTTGTATGAGGGTTATTGTGGGATTGTTTCGTCAATGAGGGGCTGGGATTTGGGGTGGGATAGGTTATTGTTATGGTATAGGGTTGGAGATTAGGTAGTGAGTCTTGCCCAAGATTAATCTCCTGTGAAATGGTACATTTTCACTACTTAAAGGTAAAGTCCAGCCAAATTAATACCTCTGTTGGTGTTATAATGTTAAAGAGAATAAAAAAATCATTCAAAGATCAATTTGTTCCGGGTTTATAGCAAGTTCAGTTGGGAAGATATGGCTTCCTCAAAATTTCATATAATTTGGTGATTTTGGCAAAGTGGCAACCTTTATGTGATGTCATAATCTACCAATTATAAGGAAAACTACATATTTCTGGACCTTTTCTTCAAAATTGGTAGATTATTGAATCCCATCAAATGTTGCCAATTTGCAAAATTGCTAACTTAACAGTGATAAATTGATGATCTTTAAAAATTTGTAACTTTATAACCAAACTGCTTGAAACATGAAACAAAGTTTGGTTGCATAATTTCCAATGCACCATCATATGACATTAAATATTTTTGGCTGGAATTTCCCTTTAATGAGACATTGCCCTCACAATCTTGTATTCCAGCTGGACTCATGGAAGAGTTTCTTTTTCATTTGATTCCCTGTCTACTTTGAGTATTATTTCTTGTAAGGTTTAGTTACATAATATCATTCATGTTCACATTGAACTACGACTTTGAGCAAACAGACCGTTTCATCGTATTTCAGATTCTTTAATGGTGAGCAAGTTTTACAAGTATGAAGTTGAGACATTTTCTGCTTCCACTCAGTGGATATTCCTATTTACATCATCCACTGACATCATGATTTGCTGATATAGGACATATGCACACTGTTAAAGCCATTGGTCATGTAACAGATTTGCTTGAAACTAGCACACACCCCAAATTGGAGGTTCTAGCATGTGTCCTGGTTGATATTACAATTTACTTTTGGGAAATTCGGGGAATCTACTGTTTTACATCACCGCAATGCAAAGACCGCCCATACCTTATACAGTAAATGCTGCTTTTTCGTGCCATGATAACAATGAGACCAAAAAGGTATCCACTTAGAAACTTATGAGATTACTCTTTGATGTTTTGTGAACGATTTTGTAAGTTTCCATTTGGATCCAATCTATAATTTGTCTGGTACAAGATTTTCAAAAGTACATGTTTTACATTGACTTTGTATTATAGGGGATTCTGTGGTTCCCCCTGTAGTGTCACAAGAGATATTTCCCTATAGTTGCTTGAGTGCTTGTGCCTTATCGGTACACTCGAATCGGCCGAAATTCGGTATGGGGTTCCTGCCGTCATAATGAACTGAATAGAAAGTACCAATAGTCCAGTCATATTAACATAACCATTGGCCCTCAACTGAAAAAAAACCCATTTTACATTACATGATCATTCATGGGAAGAGTTTAATTTACCAACTGACACAAAAGTAGACAAGCCTGTAGCTTATTTTATATATAATGTATCTCTGCTATTTAATTATAATTATAATTTTTTGTTTTGTTTTTGCCTTCGCACTTTTGAGTTCTTGTTTCATGAAAGTTACTGCACGCATTATATATATTGCCTCATCCTTCTCCCTTCTTGGACATGTAATAGTCAATATTTTTTAAATGATATTGTGAAATGTTTCTCATTGTTTCTTCAGTTTTGTAGAACAGATGGTGGAGGGTTGGACAAAAGAGGATGGCACTAAGCGGGACTGATACAGATGATGAAATCTCCTTTTTGAGAACAGTGAGTATACATTGGATGATCAATAAAAAAAAATATGTTAAACTGGCTCCATCTCCAACATGGAGTTTTGTTCATTTCATTTTATCAGTGAAACCTGTTGAGCATTCCCAGAGTTTCCATGTGTGAGATGACAGGGCATCACAAATTACAAATGCACTGATGGAATCTCGAGCATTTATACAAGATGACTCACACTGTTCGTTACTGTATGGATTGAAATATACATGTACTCTGTTTATATATTGTCACATAATTTTGTCCGGGAATCTCCTTCAAAATTCAATCAGTCATTATCTTGGACGACTGGATCCACTATGGCAATGAATAATAAGATGTCAAACTAGTGATGACAGTTACTTAATTAACAGTTAATTTGGGAGACCAAACTACAACATTTCTCCTAAAGTAACAGAGTTTAGGAGTTCACTGCTCTACATACAGCATGCATGGTTCCCCTTGCATGCCTTTCACGCATCCAATTTTCTATATCATTCCAAGCCTCACTGTGGGTATCAAATACTTGATTCTGGTTGGATAAATGCTCTCGCCCAGCCTCACTGGGTTAGCTAAAACAATCGTAGTTCATAATTCAGAGACATAATGTTGTGATTGTCACAAATACAGGAGCACGTTTGATACATAAAAATTGCTCCACAGGAAGTAGGAAAATCGGGAGAGGCGAGAAGAATGAGAAATCAGTTACTGTTTGAATCAATTTGCCCTTTGAAAGTGCTGAAGAAGTGCCACTTCCTAATGCGGACCCTATTCCTTTTTTTAGAGGGGAAGATTTAGTTTTTGAATACTATTGTTCATTGATGACAACTTAATTTTTATATGGAACCCTTGACGGTGAAACTAGCTTATCTGTCATGTGACTGAACAGGGTAACACTCTTTTAAGGTAGGGTTCTAATCTCAGTTACACAAGAGGGTTGAAATGATACTGATGAAAGGCAAATTGCTTTGTCAAAAAACTATGAGGCAACATCGGCAAAACCATTACAAGACAACATTTTTTTTGTTTTTTTTTTAACGAAGTGACATGAGAAGGGCGAACCCATAATTGCCTAAACAAAATGAGCAACCCCCAAGCAATATTAGAGACTAAAAGAAAGAAGAGAGACCAGCTTGTGATTCACTCTTGAAACCGATGGAGGTCAAATCAGGAGAAATACATAGGGGAAGCCTATTCCAGAAGTGCAGGAAAAAAGGACCGCAAAGCCGGAGCATAGGTTTTGGTTGCGATGACATGAAGATCCAACCCGAAACAGGTGGCTGGAAGAGAAGATTGCGAGTATGGCGAGTACCCGAGGTAAAGGAGGAGGAACAGAGCCCCAAGCCAGAGAACATTGACCATAAAAGTAACGGTAAAGGAGGCAGAGAGAGGATACAGATATGCGATGGGATAGAGACTGAAGTCAGGAGGTAAGATGATCGTCGTTGATGAGACGAATGGACTTTCTCTGGATACGGATCAAGGACATGGAGAGGATGGCGAAGCACCACTCCAAATATGGCAACCATATTCCATTAGGGAACGAATTTGGGCTTTGTAAAGCGAAGTAGCTGGTGGTTAGGTGAAGTATTCTTGCGGGAAATAAGAAGCCCAACTTCTAGAAGCATTTTGTAGCGATTAGGACTTGATATGAGAGTTCCAGGACATGTTGTTGCTGATTTCCATACCAAGGATATTAGGAGAATTAGGAATGAGGGAAGATCTGGTCAGCCATGAAAATAGCTGGTGTGACATCAGAAACACGCTGACCAGAAATCAGCAAGTTCTGATAATGTCATACAGTGTACATGCCTTCCATTTATTCCTCGTTCTACAGTTTTCTCTAATTGTTCCAAATTTTGCTGTTAGTGAATAACATACTGCAAGTAATTGTTCAATTTGCATGGTGATTCAAACTCTTAATTTGGCAGTAATGACTAGTTTTGCCCATAGTCTCATATAAAAAAATAATTTACTTGCATCAGTTCCCTCTTTACAGTCAGTGGGCCTACAGCAATGAGCAGACTTATATTTAGTCTTCACTACAAGGCAACAAGGCAACATGACTTCCTGTCATTTAGGTTCTTAAAAGCATACTTTGTCTGAACCTAATGTCATATTGTATTCAGCAGTGTGGACAATCCAGCAGGCAGTATTGATTTTAATCAGTAGCAGGTTCATGCAATTATGATGTGCATGTCGCAAGCATTGGTGTGGAAGCTAGTGATTGATGATGCATGTTGGCTTCAATCACATGGACCCAGGACACATTGAGGCAGAGACATTGGTATGGACAGGAGGGTGGGGGGAGGGGAAGTATATTGAATATCGACCAAAGCACAAATATTCTGGAACAGGCTAAATATTGTAAGAGAGCATATATATGTATGTTCCTCTGCTACAGGGTGGCAGTGGTCTTGCCCCGAAGCCCTCACCCTCATACATATCCACATTCAAAGTATTTGGTATCACATAGGGAAATGCTCCTTGAATGAGCAGAGTTGCTACATATGTTTGGAAGTGCATAGCATTCCCTTTGTACATGTATGGAAACTATGAACAAATAGCACACTAGTCCTCCACAATAACTTCCAGTACATGGGTGTGTGGATGTCTCTGACGCTTCGCTCGTAACTCCGATACCTTGACCCTGGTTTTTCTGGATGAATGAAGATATATAATGTGTGTATTCCCCTTGGGTGAACGCAGCCAGCCAAGTATCATCAGGGTCGGAGTCTGGAAACTTTTTAAACTCAATAACTTCATAATGCTTTGTTTGAGAAGAAGAGCAATTATTCGAGAGAGAGCCAGAAATCATGAAATTTAACTGACAATTCAAATTCTGAGCAGTTTGAGTGATCGCCTGAGGTTGTTTTCCCTAATTTAATATTCAAATATCACTGATCATATATTCCACAGTACCATCCAAATCTTAAACCAAAAAAGAGAGGCTGGCAAAGAGATAAGGCAATGTGGTCGGGTGGCCAATCTGGCCTTTGTGTTATTGCAGAGTTGAATGGTAGTATGGGTGGTTTGGGGGAGGGTACATTGGCTACATTGGAAGTGTTAAAGTATTTAATAGTCAAGCTTCAACATGGTCATTTTGTGGAATCCACATGACTGATCTGCAGTGCAATTTTTCAGAGTGGCATCAGTGTGTGATCATGCTGCAAATCTTGTGGCAATAAGTATGATACATATGTTGATACTTCATTCCATTACTGTCCTGTTCTTGTAGAGTCGACGGCAATACAACTCATCAGGCAAACTCCAAAGAGATCTTGCAAGGCTTTGGTTTTCCTCACCTCACACATTGCTCAGGATTTTTAGAGCTGAGCTTTGCCTAATCAAGGATTCCTTATGATTCCTGGAAGGCCCATGCTGATGCTACCTGTCTCCATTAAGGAGGAGAGTTAGTATTGCTATAATTCGATGACATTCTCATGTCAGTAATTGTTAAGAGGGCGGAATTTTATTTTTCTGAGGGTTTGGAATAAGCTCTTTTTATGCGAGTGACACAGTTTTTGATTGTCCAAACAGAAAACATTTGTAGCTGAAAGCTATCTTTAGGTGCAGTTCATCTATCACCCGAATAACAAAACGCCAACGGCAAGAAATCCGCCTGTTGATCTTTTTCACATCATCCAGCATTTCACAATAATTCATGCAGCCATGTAGTGAAGAGCAATACAATAGTAAGCAATTTTTACTATTTGGGGCCGTGCAAATACCTTGAGAAGTTTCATACACTGAATAGGGCTGTCACTGGGATCCATCTCTACTTTTGTAATTAATCTGGCGGAACATGACCACCTAGCAGAGATCATGGTACATCCATGTAGGTTGTTATGGAAACTCAATGGTGAAGTGGTCATTGAGTGGACATAGTGTGCCCTAAACCCATCTATGGGCCCATGCGCCTGATTGATGTAATAGATGTGAGAATATTGAAATTAAATTCATGGGTAACATGCAATGGTTCATATCTGCAAATGCATACTGTAATAATAACTTCAGGTTCTCTACAGAATGTCTTCTCGATTATTGTCACATCATGTAGTGAAATTGTAAATTTCTGAGAAAACAGGTTGAAGTTTGAAACTACTGCAGAAGAAAAGAATGTTGGAAGTTGATAAAAAATTAAATATCATGTTATTACATCCAGGACCCTGTAATACTTTTTTCAGTTGTAGTTTCATTGGTTACAACCCCTGTGTTTCTTTATCCATTTTGACACCCACATGTATGTTCGGGCAGTTGTTGGAGTCAAGTCCATCCAATCTGAGTCCAAGACTGAGTCCTCACATCCGAGTCCGAGTCCAAGGACGAGTCCTCAACGCCGAGTCAATTCTGAGTCCATTTGCCTGAGTCCAGAGTCCCTATTAAATTGGCATTTAGCAGGAATGAGTAGGGTTATATAGTATGATGTTAAAACTAAGCAATTCAGTTAGGATGTACGGTCCCCGAAAACTATAATAATATCGCTACAAGCAGCACATCGCAAAAATTTCATAATAGTCTCACACATTCTTTTTCAAGAGTTGGACGTATTCATAGAAAAGTTTATAGCAATATAACACTGATAATTCAATGTAGCAATGCCAAACCTAGCAAAATCATGACCTAAAAAATTCAATATAACCATTAATAGACTCCCCACCTGCCTACCCTACCATTGGAGATATAATCGTTCCATATTGTGAAGTATTTTTTCAAAGCATTTCAAGAACATCATGATTTCCACCGTCTTGAAGCGGACACGTGAGGCGAGTGCGGCCATGTTCTCTGTGCGGTGAGCATGCGACACCTTTCTGCGGCTGTTTCAACAGGCCACAGTCTGTCGTATATCATTGGCAACTTCAAATTTGTTATGAGCGAAGTCGGACTTGGCAAATTACATCAAAGGAGTTCATCATGGTAGAATTTTGCAGTATTCTTCCACCTTTTTTTCAGAATGTCAGCATTTTTGCCAGGAGGAATTTTATTGTGAGATTTTGAACTTGGGACGCCGACCGAGTCCTCGATTCCAGCAAGCCGACTCCAGTCTGGCATTAATCCTGAGTCAAGACCGAGAGTCCTTTAAAATTAGTCTTGGAGACCGAACTGGCACGAGTCCTCCTTAACTGATTGTTCAGGACATGTCAAACACACTCAGAACATACCAACACCATTTTGGTCTGCCCACCCCATGGGTCCACACATTAATTGTCCGAACACAGGGCAGTCACTCCTGTACAGGGACATAAACATACTCTTGGAAAACTAGCCAAGATTCGGAGGAGAAACCAACATGAATTTCAACTCAAAGAAGCCCTTCTCCCCCACCTTCTTCCATCCTTGTGTATACTTCAGAGTAAGCTTGAAGTTAGTTGTTAATTTTGTTCATATCCTGATCTGTGTAGAAAACAATGTGCCCTCATCGATTTAAAGGACAATTGCAGGATCAATTATATAGGGGCTAGTTCTAGGGAAAAACTGAATGTTTCAGTCCACACCTAACATTGAACGATTTACCATCTCAAAAGTGTGTGCATGTGTGTTGTGCAAGTTTCAAAAGCATCCCATTCAGCAATATCATATGTCATACTTGCAAAACACTGCAAGTAATCCCTGTTTCTATTGAAACTGCACTTCAATTTCATTTTGAAATATGATGAGTCTGTGAGAGGGAAAATCTAGTGGTAGCTTGGTGTTGATGGTTGCTTTTTCTAAGAGAAAGATAAGAAAACTTGCGGACTGTTCTATTGAGCAGATACATTCAGAGCCTATTTCTTTGGGTCGCAACTGTTAATCACACATGTGCAAGGATTCTCCTAGCTGGTTTTTCGCTGGCATGATGGATGAACTTTAGAAGTCATAACTTCATGTGGGAACAAACATAACATTATCAGTGGGGGTACCCCTGTATATACTGCGCAGTTAGTTTACCACTTCCAAACAAATATACCTGTTATAAGGCAAGATGGCTGTTGGCCTTGAAAGCTTTGTGAATTGAAGGAAACAGAGCCATTCACATCTGTACAAAGATGTCAATAGCTCGCTTGAATCCCATCAACGATATTAATACACCCACTTGCTCACCCACTCCTACCCAAGGTTTTTAAGTGATTCTGAAGAGACTCTCTGGAGCAGATGGGAAGACAATCAACTACTGCCTGGGAGCATCATAGATTAATCTTCATGGATAGGATGTGGTTAATGGCTCATCCATCAAGGATCGATTCTATTGTTAATGCCAGAATCAACTGGAAATTGATGTGGTAAATTAGAGACGGTTTGAGAAGGTGGCATGTTCATGCATTTCAATGAAGGTGCACCCTGAGTGAGTTGTCGAAAGGATTTCTTGCTTTTTCAATTGTGCGTTTCTCGTCTTGCGAGTCAAGTGGCTGGGGCAAGGCCACTAGTCTCAGCCCTTATAACACATGATTGGGAGGGCACCAGTGCCGAACAAGAGGTTTATTGCCTCATTCCAAAGAATGAGGACCATATTAGCCAAAATTCTCTTGATGTTATAGGCTCTGTGAAATGCCTAACGGGACTCTATTCACTACTGCATATAATCCGAATGCAGTAGCCACAATTAAGGGAATGTATCATGAGTAGACGATTGATGTGTATCAAATATGTTTCGTTATTATTTTCATTCCTAATATTCATAATTTATGCGGTCAAATACAAACAGGATAATTTTCACAGCTCGGGCTGTATTTGACATCCTCTGGTGGACGATTGTGCCCCGAGTTCATCAAAACTGGTTCCTATCAAATAGGTGCTGATCGGTTGAAACTTGGTAGCATAAAGAAGAGGCATTTATGTTCTCCCTAATATATTGAGCAAGAAAGATGCTTAGTGTAGTCCTAAGGGTGCCTTAGCCAGTTTAGGTCATTGGAGTTAAACAGTGAATTGGGCCAGGAAAACATACAAGCCTCCCAGGCCAATATCCTTGTACAGGAAAATGGGTGTGAGAACATTACGGGAATTCACAGGCTTCAGTCAACAGATTCGGACAATGTTATCGACAGCTTCCACATCTTCGGACAACTGTAAGATCTAATTATATATAGTAGGCCAAAGGATTGAAAGGGCTAATGTTTATTCAGGTGTAAATCTTCCCCTGCATTGAGCAGTAAGTTTCATTCAAACTAAAAATAATACACTTGATGGGATACACATTACCATGGACTGAGGGTAATTATTAAGTACCCATTTCCACTAAGATCAATTAAGCTTTTGGTACAAGTAACCCCTTATGGTGGTACCTACTGTTCTAGTTATTGCATCATAAGCCAAGTGGATCATATATCTCTGCACAATGTAAGATGTCTGAGGATATTATGGTTTCGAGACTGTGTCGTTTTCTGCGCCACTGCCGAAAATTTTTTTGGGAAGGGTTTGTCCGATTTACACTAAACTTGGGGGGTGGGGACAAAAGTGGTCTGAAACAATTCATGGTAACCATGGGTCAAATTGATGGGTTTTTGGTGATTTCTCGAGCTTTGGCAGGATTTGAACGAGAAACTTAGTGGATGGGTCTGTTTTCAGTCTTGAACAACATGAGGGCCATTCAAGCTCACCTGTGGTCAAATTTGACATAATTTATGTGAATTTTCTCACTTTGTCTCATTCAAAACAAAATTGGATAATGTGACTACAGTTGGTCATGACCGGGTTTCCTTAAGCACAGATGACGCGATTTTGACGCAATGGACCTGCCAGTTTGTACCAATGACATTCGGGGATATGAATTATAAAAAAGAGTGTTTTTAATGAAATACCAAAAATTACATGCTCTGAACTTTTTGGCCCCCCCCTCAGTGTTTTCCAAAAAAAAAAAAATTTTGCAAGGAGTTGCCATGCCTATGGTGTTGTGCCTTGAAATTACTTCACTGGGATTCCTCCACAAGCTATGCATTCCAGACAATTGAGTCGAAGCTCCCAAAATTTCTGTATTTTGACTAGGTGAGAAAATTCTTAGAGGAAACCTGGTCCTGGATCAAAAGGTAGGTCATTTCAAAAGTCCCAGAGATCAAATGGAATGATTTTATTAATGTGCTCTCTTTTATTAAGGGCCAAAGGTAAGTTCTGCAGGGATATACACGTCAGCGGATTACCCGCCTGCACAGCATGTCTAGTTGACCTCTCTGTGATAAAATTATTATTTAGGCCTTCGTTTTGTGGTCTGAGCTACAGCACCATTGGTGATGCTGTGGGGGCATGTCACTGCTAGCTCCAATCCCAAACCTCGGGATGGAACCAAGCCTGTCGGTGTTAGGGACCACAATTGTTTGGTAAATATACATCTATCTCACTTCCTTTACCCCTTTTTGTTGGTTGTTTGTGCATTCATTGACGACCAGTATACTAAATGGATCTCAAGTTCAAAGCAAAGTAACCTGTTCAAAATTCTCAATTGTTGATTGTTCACATTTCCCCAGCGGTCGTTACCAGTATCACTCCATCCTGGTGTGTTCGTGACTCTGTAACTGTCGAAATGTCATGGAAATCTTTACACTTGAGGGTCTTGGAGTTACAACAGAGTATCTCTTTGTTGCCTAAGGGAGACGGCAATTTACGTCGGGCGGGCTCAGTGATAGTGGTGGGAATTTAATCAACTTGGAGGGTGTCATGTATGTTTATGGTTCTTTTTCGAGACTATGGATCAGTGGCATTGAATTGGAAATCAGAGATCAGGTTGCCGCATCTTATAGCTGGCACTTGATATCTATGTGGGAGGAATATAATTGAGTGGGCAATATAACTGTAGAGGTGCTTATCCAATATCCACTGTTGCATAACTGACTTCCTAAATGTCATTGAAAAGGGAAAAGAATCATTTGGCCTCTTGTTGCCCTTGTTAATGAAAAGGATTCGGCAGTGTAGCAGCACCTTTGAGTTGCTGAGCAATTGTAAGCCTATAGCTACTCAATGGCAATGTATTTGTCTTTGTGCGAGGCTTGTTAGTTTTGAATTCCAGTTTGCTTTACTGCAGTCTTGATAAAGAAAACATTATAAGAAAGGTTTTTCAATTCTTGATCGCGCGGGATCAAAAGGAAGAGTTAGGCAGAACGTAAAACAGTGTAATGAGAATAAGCAGTAGTTTGTAGTATGGATTTGATGTGAAATTCATTCAAACAACCCATACACCCAATCACACTGTATCCTAAGCTGCACTCCGAAGGCTAGTTATATCCCCACTTCGGGGATATTATGGTTTTGGCTTCGCCGTCTCCGCCGCGTCCGCGTCCGCTGTGTCGCCGCATCCGCCGCGTCCGCATCCGCCGAATTTCGTGTTAGCGCAATAACTCTCCAACACTTAGTCCGTTTGAGCTGAAACTTGGCACACATGTCCGTCTTAGTGAAATCTCGGATGAGTTCGAAAGTGGGCGTCGCCACATGAACGGGGTCAACTAATTTGCATAATTTCAACGATTGGAAGATTTTCCTGTTAGCACAATAACTCTTTAATGCTTCATCCGATTGATCTAGAACTTGGTACACTTGTCCGCCCTAGTGAAATCTCGGATGAGTTCGGAAGGGGCATTGCTGCAATGCTGGGGGCCGCTAATTTGCATAATTTTTGCTAAATTTCCAAGTTAGTCGGATTTGAACAAAACTTGGTGGGTAGGGAGTATAGTTGATCCGAAAAATGTGGAGGTAATTTCAAGGTCATCAAAGGTCAAATTTGCGAAATTTATGCGATTTTCCGAACTTTGTCAGATTTGAAAGAAACTTGGTGGGAACGAACTATAGTTGAATCCCAAAAATGTGGAGGTCATTTCAAGGTCATCGTGGGTGAAACTTGCGAAATTTATGCGATTTTCCGAACTTTGTCAGATTTGAACGAAACTTGGTGGATGGGGGCTACATTTGTTCCTCCCTAAGTTAGAAGTCATTTCAAAGCCATCATGTGTCAAATTTGCATAATTCATCTGCCTATTAACACCCATGGATTAACAACAACTTGGTGGGTGAAGTTTGTCTTGGGTTCTGACCAAAATGGGGTCTTTATGGGGTGTTAGATACTTCTCCCAATGATGCTCAAAAGCATCAATGCTCAAAGTGGGGATATACACGTGGGCGGGGTACCCGCCTACACATGTCTAGTTTTTCCTGGCATATGGGTGATTCCATAAACTTGGGTACCAGTGATGAATATCAACATTGGAGGTGTGTCATCATTTTAGTCCAGCTCATTTAATTGGTTATTATCTGCTATCTGTTATTAACTGCTAACTGGCAAATTGACCTCTGAAATTGGGTTGGCCAATACCGGCCAATACATATAAAATATCTAAACTGATACATTACCACTGATCACGAAACAAGCAAGACTAGCGGTTCAAGAACCCCGTGTCTGTAAACTAATGAAGATCCTTTGAATCATAATGGACTGTCTATAATTTGGAGCTTTCCATAGTGCAACAACTTTCTCATGTATCTGGCTCTGAGACCAATAAATTGGAATAATTCATACCATGAAGTCACCATCTCGTATCAGCCATTTGCATACTACCATTATACCTGCGTTAATTCTGCTTGCTACTGGATGCATTCTCCTCTATCAATTTCCACTTCAAGTACTGAATGTTGCAGCAGCCAGAAGTTAACAAGCAAGGCTGCCTGCCGCCTGCAGCACATGGCCATCACTGCTAATGACATTTGAAGCAGATGTTACCAGCAGCTATAGCCATGTCATTAGCCTCCTCTCCCTTGCAAGCTCAGCATAGAGTTATACCTGAAGTCAAGCAGTTTTGATATTAAAACTTAATCTCCTGTAAGAAACATCAGTCAACTTAGACGTGGCCTGAGGCCTCTCCGAGCAAATACAAAGTGTTTGAACAGTTTTCCCGCTCGCAAATAAAACTTGGTAAATGCAATAAGTGGGCAGGGGACACGACTTGGTTGGGATATTAATATCCTATGAATTTAATTTTGCTATCTGGGTATCCCAGATACTTGCTAAATTATCTGGTGCTATGAACTTGTTTGCGTCATTCAGTATGGGGATGCAGGGCTGCCTCAACAAGGCATATAAGGTCACTGACAGATGCTATTCGTTTTTTTTGGGGGGGGGGTGGGATTTTGAACCCTTAAAATTAGAATTTTGAATCAGATGAAGCATGAATCATTGAAGCAGATCTAATCCAGGCTTATAATGTATATAATCGTGAATTTTTCTGTCAGTTGTTTGCAGAGTATGTGCAACATTTTCCAGGTGTTATGCTGTAACCAGGCATGAAAACAGTTTGGTATTTTATATAGCATCACTTCATATTGAATAACAGTAACAATGCACTTTACAAAGGAAAGTGTATATACAGAAAACTCCCCCATATCTTACTCAAGGAAACAAAAAAAGGGGCTGTAGATAAGATGATGAGAAAAGATCAGTTTTTAGCTGTGATAGATTTTTTTCTACAAGTTTGTCAAGAGAGAGGTACATGTATACTGTTGTTAGGCAAACTCTAGTTATGATTAGATTCCCATAATTGCAATTTGATGCTCCTCACCTTTGTTTGATACTGCAGAATAATTTTTCCATGAGACAAGGAGAATCAGGAATATAAGTAGAATGAATGGCAGATGCCTCAGAGAATTTGGTTCCAGTTTGAGAATATTCCCAGATTACTGGAAGGAAGCATTCATACAACACATAGAATTTGATACCGCTAAATTAATTGCCTCAGAAGATTTTCAGCCGAGAACTCAAATGAACTGCTGCATTTTGTCATGGGACAAATGTCATTGGTGATCTGTAACTTGTCACTAATATAGTCAGGATTATCTTGTAGTAACAAATATCAGTGCTTGATGCAGACCTGGCAGTTACTAATCAATGAATTGGTTCCAATGTGGGGGAACAGGCTAACACCAATCGACTATTATCAACAGTTGATTTCAAGAAGTTGTGAAGGAGATTGGCATTTTTCTATTCTATAGGCCCATTGGTAACCCCTGCCTGTCAAAAGAGTTGACAGTAACTATAGGAGGGGGGAGGTGGTTACTGTGCTATTGAACAGGAATGCACTATTAATTTTATTGGTGTCAATATCATTACACATTCTTTTGTTCATTTCGTCTATATAGAGACAGAGCAGACAGGACAAAAGACCATTGACGCTTAATTGATTGATCTGAAACTCGACACACATGTCTGCCCTAGAGACATCTTGGATGAGCTGCATTGTTGCAGAATTGCTGCCCTCTATTTTGCAGGTTTTACACAAAAATTTGAAGCTTATCCTGTGGATGTGGGCTACTTGATCCTGAAAAAACATAGCGATGCATTCAAGGTCACTGGAGGTCAATTTTGCGAATACTTTTCAAGACAGTCTGTCAGATTTCAGCAGTGAATGTAGACTACAGTTGACTCCAAGTACATGAAGGGCATTTCAAAATCATCGGAAGTTCAATTTTTAGATACTTCATTGTCATTGTTCACTTCAAAATGGCAAAAATAACAACAATGGAAGCATTACAGTGTCATGTTATAGAACAAGAATATCAGCACATAAATCTTTTCACCCACTTTCTGCCTCGCACTCACCTGGAGCCATCTACATTGTCCAGCAAACAATGGAATTGATAACATTGAAGGTAGCAATGCTCTTCAGTATTGTTATCTCATTCTAGTGATCTTTTCAAATTTTATGACAGTGAATGCTCCAAAGTCATTTACCATTGTTTGGAGGACAGGAAGTAGTGTGTGAATTCTCACTTCGATACCAGAATCTGATGGGACACCAGGAGTTCCACCGATGACTGAGATGATGTTATTGTTCACATGTGAATATAAAAGGAACACATTTCAAAGCATAAATATTCATGACCTTTAGAATATGGAGGTACAATGTTCACATGGGCAACTGTTTGTAGCTGAGATATACTTCATATTAAACAATAAAAGCAGCCGCCTTTCATGAAATTTTGTGAGCGTCACTGCAGTTAATGTTGAAAACAACTATCAAATTGCAACCTGTTGTCATGGTAATTGTGAGGTACATCCATTCAGTATTAGGTCCTAACAATTCTAAAACCCCAATACGATATCTTCCGAACATGAGATTTCCATTCCCTCGGGGCCGGAAACGATCAGGTAATTACAGTAATGCATGAGTTGAAGTATGTTTGATTGGCACTTGCATGATCCCCTGCCTGGTAGCTCCTTGAGCATGGTTCATCTCAATTCAAACATCCTCTCCGCTTGACGGATGAGGCTCTTCAGATGAGTTCTTCAATATTTTATCGGCTCGGTATTTGCAGCTTGTCTCTCAACAGGAGTGCATTTGACCAGAGTGGGATGAATCAGCCTATATTGATAGCTGTCTGACATCTCCCACCATTGAACACTCTAATCTGCTCACTCCCAAAACAGTGCCCTCTCAGTCAGTTTAAGAGAGCAAACTGTGTGAAGCGTCATAAGCTTGACACTAGTATTCCGGTATTCTGGATGGGATAATAGCACCCCCCTCGCTTTCGTCTCATTAGTTACACATATCTCACTGGTCCCCTCACCCGGCCTCCTCCGGGCAAGCGACCAGGCATGGCTGGCCCGCTCCCCAAGTTCTCCCCGAGGGTACCTGTGAAGCTGTGTTAATCTGCTGTATGTTGCAATAGAGGGACCTTGCAGAAACCCACTTTGTCATTTCTCTGCATCCCATCTGGATGCATTCAGATTTAAACACTATGATGGACCTGATGAAATTCAGGATATGCGATTATCTCCGGAACAATGAATTGAAGGGCTGTCTATTGTCAGGGCATTCTTGTGTTGAATCGTAGTTGGGATGCCCGAATGTATTGGGATGAGTGCTATTGCGATTGCATTTGAATGCATCTGAAATGCAGTGCAACATTAAAATGAGTCCCTATAAAGCTAGTTCACTCTTACCATTCTAAGCTTGCAATCCTGGTAGAGGTAAAATGTTCTCAATAGAGACCAAGGACTGGGTGTAGAATTCTGCGATCAAAGCTGGTCCCCTCTCAAAAACTTGTGTCTTGTAATGCTGGCTCCATAGAATGGTGTGCTTGTCTCAGTACACTTATTGTGTTACAAAATTCCGGGAGAGGCTGGAAGGTTTGTATTTATTTTTAAAGGCCCCAATACAATAAAAAACTAAAATGAATTTCCGATAGTGTTGATTTGATGTTTCTACGGGTTCAGGAAGCCACTGAGGCTCATCTAGATCCTGCCGATTTGATTGTAGATGAGCACCGAGAAACTTGCCTTCTTTTCTCGATTATCAGTGATAACGAGGCAGGGGGTGTAACCAATCCAACCTGCTCCCGGGACCGCCATTTTACGTCCCATCGACGAGACCCTCAGTGAACTCCAGGACCCGACCATCTTCTCGGAACCTGGAGGAGCAAAAAGTTCAAGTTCAACGTGCAACTGCTCACAGCACGGAACTGACGAGAACTTATTGCAAATTTAAATCCGTAACAATCTCAGTAACCCCAGAAAATCAACGTAATCAACAGCAGAAACCATGTGAAGTGGAAAACCAAGACCTCGCCCATTGAAACTGCAGATGCAGCCAACCTATGGAAAATGGACCGGTGACGTGGAATGTTGAACCCATAATATTTGGTTGTAAGTGTCATGATACCACTCTACTATTTTCGCCTCAAATTCTTACTCTGTTGCCACCTCTCTCCACTAATAGATATTTTACATTCAAATTTCAGGGAGACCAGCTATGTCTGCCTGTGCGCCTTCGTCAAAGAAACTCAGACCGGTCGTTCAGCAGAGCAGGTCTGCTGGCTGACAGGGTTGGACAACAAGACTTTGCTTCCTTGAGGAAGCTTCCCGTCAGGTATTGAGACCTGGTTCTACTACGATTTCGATGTTTCTCCTTTCTTTTGCCAGCTAGCTGCCACCTCGAACGGCCCCAACATTGATCATTGTTATGCTGCCCTACAAATGCACCAAGGTATGAAACGCCAAAAGAATTATCCATTTGGAGGGATTATATAACTGTGCAAATCTAAAAAAATTAAGAGAGGGTTGAAAATATGAGTCGCTCAACTGTACTCGGGGAATTGGGATTCTTCCGAATTTCTGCTGGCTGCTGTGATTTTGTTTAGGGCGTTGGTACACGAGGAGCCTGCGAATACATCTGGGTTGCTGAGACCAACCTGCAGTATTAGTACCAGAGTTCAATTGTGTTGACGATAGTATGGGCTGCCCTCGAGTTGGTTGCATGGCCTCTATGCTTGTTGGAGCACTGGTGTCATCCCAACGACTGGGAAAAGGGAACTGGAAAAAGGGGAGGGTGATACTCAGGTTTGCAATAAGTATAGAGGAATTACATCCTCTCATTAACCTGGTAAAGTTTTTGCTAGGATCATCCTGAGCAGGATCCGTTGTCAGCTGATTGCGCATCAGCATCCTGAACAGCCGGGGTTTACTCCCAAGAAGTCACGTGTGGATTGCATTCTGGCTCTCCGTATCCTGTCTGAGACGATGCAGATGTCGAGTTGAGGCTTTATTGTGGCTACAACGATTAGGCCAAGGCCTTCGACGCTGTAGTGGGGGCTATAGGGGATGTCCGAGCAGCGTGGGTGTGCCCAACCAATCGTGTTCAATGATATCCTCTCTGATGGGAAGTGAGAGCAGAGTGTGTGGAGTGTGCTGGGGAAGTCTCTGACTTTCCTGTTGTCACGGGTTGTGGAGATGGGGGGGGGGGTGTACACTGGCTCAACACTTTTCAAACAATTGTATGACTGGGTTATGGAGAGGGGTGTGATATTACCGGCTGTGGGGTCTCATTCGGGGGAGTCAGCTAGGTTTCTGGCCTGGATCTTCGCGGATGATGCTGCATTAATGGCCGAGTTTGTGGTTCCATGGTTGATGCCCTTGGAACACTTAATTGGGAGGCAAATCCGTTGGAGATCGGGAACATCTCAATGATTGCGACACAAGCAAGAAAATACCCACAGAGTAGTGGACTAGAGGCCAGTGGCCAGAATTTGATGATGAGAACCCAAGTTAACCAACCTGGTTTCTTGAGTTATGAACACATGAAAATCATTTTTTTTAGAGCTGTTATTAGAGAGCTCGTCATCCATCTCCATGAAAATGAACTTTTCAATTGCCTCAATTTTCCCTATGGAAAATGGTATACATTTGATCGTCAGCTAGAAATTGTAAGACAACCAAAGACGGAACTGGGTCCGAGTTCAATAGAGATTAATTCTCTGCTGACGTTACAAGCATTTGCATTTCTAAGAAAACAAAAGCTGATCCTGGTGGATCATGGTGTAGGCTGTTAAGAGTTAAGACGATGGAAAGAATGCATGTCTGCCCTGCATATGCTTGGAACATGATCAGAGATGTCAGTTTTGCCATTAAGCTTTCTACATATCTATTTACCCTAATTGTGATGGAGAAGACTTGTCATTCATTTCTCTAATGGTTTCCTCTTCATAAAACTCTTTTTTCCAAAAGCCCCTCACAGCTTGAGCCCATAACTACACTTTCAGATGTATTAAAGACCCTCCCCCTGGCAGCTATGCAATGTCTTCACATCGTTCACCATAGTCAATTCACCCTGGCCCTGGATGCTTGTAGTGATCCGTACATTTATATGCACCCCTGAGTAGTGTTAGGGCATTCCCGATGGGGTCTTCTAGGGCCTCGTTTGCTGATTGGTTCCAATTTAGAGTACTCATGCCGAATCAGTTGTAATCATTAGGCCTGTCCATATAAAAAAACAATGTTTAGCTAATTGTTGACTTGGGCATAAGAACACCATGCATCCCATACTAATACTTCCATCCATGCTCCTCCTCTTTGGGCTGTTAAATAACCCGGAGGTGTGGGGGGGGGGGAGTAAAAAACAGACCTCCCATGATCCACTCAAAACATATCAAAACGTTTATAGAACGCAATAAAGAGCAAATTGGAATATAAATCTTTGAAAGTACAACGATATTAGGAAACGTTCTGGAATTCCATCTCCCTCCTTTCAGTAATGAGTACAAAATTTGCGAGTAGTACTTCTTACCTAAGAGGTTGCGAGTTGTACTTCATTCACCTGAAGAGGGAGATGGGAACCTCCGGAAACGTTGTAATTAAACATGTTACTTTTAAAATATTTTTTGTTTGCACAATAGGTATGGCAAGGATCTCTGATATTCTACAACCCAGCCATCCGTTATTGCCATACGGATTCTGATTGGCTAATCCCAATCAGTAGGCGGACTATTATTTTTGTCAACACACAGTCATCTGTTTCAGATGTAACACAACATCGAATACTTGCTCGATTTGCTGAGTTGAAGTAACGCAGTACTTTTGAACGGCGAATGTAAGGTTGCGTGAGCCTTGTGATTTATGTTTTACACGCGCAGGTCTGGCTTCCAGTATAGGCGCGCTTCAAAGGGCGCTCTGCCTCAACGGAATACAACCAGGCGAAACGACGCGTCGCTCGTTGCATTGGAGACGCCATGTTCCACGCGCAGACGCCTCCGGTTTGGCAGCGTGGTTGTAATTGTGTCCCCTCCGTGGAAGTAACGCACAGCACGCCACTGCCAATCTTTTGTGTATGGGTCGCAATGCAATTTACTTCGGTTGAACCAACGCGCAATGTTTCCCTAAACTGCTTCTTTACTGTTTAGAGATACAAAGATATAGATCTAGAGAAATTGATATCTCCTATCGTTTGGATAATTCTTGATTGTCGGGTTGTAGAATATTAATAATCTACAGCATGTCGACTTTTACTGGTGAAATAAACAGTCTCGACTCTGAATTTAGCTTAATACGAACTCGGCTGCGCCTAGTCCGTTATTCAGCTGAATTTCGAGTCTCGACTGTTTATTCCACCATTAAAAGTCTCCCATTTGCATTTTATTCCCTTAATAATCCTAAACATAGGACTAACAGAGGCACTTTGTATTTAACATTTACTGTTTTTTCCATTCCCAAATTGAATCTTGCAGACAAATTTCTCTACTGAGAGGATTCCAAAATGCAGATGTAATATTGTAGTGTTGGTTTGTAATGCATTTGGTAATTTGACCAGATCACCCACATCCACACCATGACCATTCCCCCCACGTTAAGCCCTGTGAGCTATATAAGTGACAGTACATCTATGATAACAGCGCTGGTAGTATCTGCCTGTATCCTTGAACTGTCATTATCCACTACGTCTCTCTTGCTTTTTACAACTGTGTTTGATTTGGCCCTAATATGTGGCTTATGTGTGCCTAAATGCACCGTAAACCTGTCTTTATATTTCTAGCTAATTGCTGACTTGGGTAAGTTGAATGTTGAACATGTTAATCCTACACTAGTAGGCTGCAATTTTTCCATGTCTACAGTTCCCCACTAAGGAATTGGGCTGACAAAAGTATTTTTGTTGATGTAGCAATTTGTGACATTTCAGCGAACATTCACCGATTATGTGTACAAGTTTCCTCAGAAATATTAAAAGACCTGGTATGAATTAGAATTTATAACTTAGCTACTAACCAGAGCACGAAGAGAGTTGTTTGTTAACAGCCCCCAAAAAGTTTGTGTCATACAGTGCATTGAGGAATGGGTTATTGGAAGTTGAATATTGGGTCTAATTTGCATAATTTAGGCAATTTCAATCATATTTCCACATAACTTATACTCCTTTGGTAGACATGGTCCAATAAACAAGTCCTTATGAATTTGAAATTGGTCACTGATTAGTATAGGCTACTTCTGTTAAATGCTAATACCAAAATCTGGAAGCAACACATTAAATGCCTGTAATTGTTTGCATGGTGACTAACAGAAGAAGTTGCTGATCGCGCAACCAAGCCAAGCAAGACACTGGGGTCGATGGCCTTGTCTTGTTGACATGATAACTCGTCCCCTATCGGATGGATGAAGCTAATATTCGGCATATACTGTAGGTTACCAATAATGAGTGCATGATCTCTATTGCTCTAGGGTCATCAAAGTCATCTGAGGTCAAAAGAGGTCAGTTCGAAAATCTTGTTAACAGAATATTTTTGACATTGCGCTACAAAAACAACAATTATAGCGCCAGATTTCATTGGAAACCCCTACTTTAAAAAAAAAAAAAAACCCAGGATTTGGGCCAACCATCCTCTTGGGAACTTACCTTCAGGATGGCAATCACTGTGCCCACTAGTCTGGGAAAGGAGGAATTTTGGCAAACACCCCATGTCTCTAAATGGTTGCCACTGCCACCATATTCTTGTAGCATGCAATTTTCATGTTTCCTGTTTTAACCAATTTGAAGGGTGAAAACTTGGTTGGCAGTGATGCAAATTTCACCTATGGGCCTTATAAAATAATTGTCTAACCATAGAAACTCACAACAATGATAAAACATGATAAGACTATATAAAACTGTAAAGCAGGTTTTCGGCTCAAAGGTACATGTATCTGACAGAATGTGGATAACATGTTTGGAAATGAAACCCCCTTGCAGGCTTGAAAATGGATTACAGGTATTCCATGCCTGATGTAAGAGCTCAACGGGAGATTTTTTTTAAATCCTTTTTCACCTAAAAGACAGTGAAAGCAAACATGGTGTGATCAGTTAATTTTTGGGGATCTGATACATCCATTATGCAATGTGACATTACCAGACTGACACGGTAGATTCCACAGGGCATGAACACACATCCTCCAGAACTGCATGCTGATGATACTGTGGGTACTGACTGATTACACATGGCACATGGTACTTGGCATTTGATTGAGCCCCTCCCTCCATCCTCTCTATACCCCCATTCCATTGCAGTAGCTGTGGACAGCCAAAAAGGGGGTGTTGTAATTTAAAGGTTGGCCACTGAATATTTCTGGGGCCAATTTTCCATTTCCCCCCCCTACCCTTTTAAAACACAGTGAGAGTTCACCTCTGTGTCTATGCTCTCGTTTTTAGATCATCTTCCTACCCTTTATTCATTAATTGGTCCAAGTTCATGCATATCGAAAATGTCTTGCCTATCTCAAGTCTTCGTAGGTTAATTTCAATCTACCAAGAGCATTGCATGAAAAGAAACCTCCATTGGTTCATTTCCTGATTTCACGGTTGACTGAACAATTCTTGACACCTAGATGGAATTGGAAGCCTTATTATAGATGGTAATCTGAGCATGTCCATGCTCAATGTTGTCTGGAAAGCCAGGTGTGTGAAATAGATTGAGGATATTGGAAGCAAAAAATGTAGGGTGATTTGTGTAATTTTCAGCTGCATGAAAGATTCATGGTTAAATTTTGAAATGGATGAGAGAAAGAATAGTGTGTAGTTGGGGGTCTGTATCATTATCATTGTAATCCTAAGAGACCACAACATAGAGTATTAGTACAGTCGTGTCCTGATTATTTTCAAACAGCGTAGAAATATGAAAAGCTTCCTAACCCCACAGTTCTTCATTTATTTTGTATGCCCCTTGACATAACATTGGTCAAAACACAGAAACCTGGAAGTTTCAGCAAACCAAATTTTATTTCAAGGGAATGGGCCTAGGCCTACGCACGAACATATCCAAGTAATTCAACGTAATATAACTGTGATTCATAGATAGAGACTTGGCGTAGGAGTTTCATTAGTGTTGTGGCCAACGTTAATGGGATAATTGTGACAGAGACTTGGTGTAAGTTCAATTAGTATTGGGGTGAACTGTTATGGGGTGAACTGTCTTGTTTCCTTACTAATAACGTTACGGGTGTCTGTGGCCGTACAATAAATGCGTGGAGAGATGCATATTCTTTGTTGCGTTCCATACTGTTGCGAAGAAGATGGTACTATTAATAAATGTAGGCCTATGCTAGTAATAAAGCTTGAGAGTGCAGCATGCCAGATAAAAGCCAGCAGGAAATCTGGAATACCGAATAGCATAGCCTATTAATGTTTTGACACAAATTGGGCAAAAGCAGCCTAGACTGCTAGTGACTACACACAGTCAAAGATGCTAAAACGAATGTCTTTGAATGACAACAATGCACAATGCATTCAAAATCAACTGGTTCTACAAGTTATTTAAATCTACTTCACTCCTCAACCTATCTCATACTCACACCCCCCCCCTTCTTGAACCCCATCACAACTGGTAAAAACCCCATCGTCCACTCTTTCGCCAGAATCTCTTGTCGATAGTCGCATTTCTGGCAGAGTCAACGATTTGTTAGTTTTCATACTCTGAACGATTGTTTTACATCACGGGACCGATACTAGCGTATCCCCGGTGGCAGGGTGCGTGCCTCTTTGCTTACTCAGACAAGGGGTTCATCGGGGTAGGCTCAGAGCAAGCAGCCAGAGATGACACCAGGAGAACATCAGACTTACTCCACCGAGTATTCTATGGTAATAAGAGATGATGATGGGTTGCCAGTTGAGAGTCCAATTCTGCCAGAATGAGACTAGTAGGTGAAAGAGGGGGGGGGGGGGGGGTGGGGCAGGTATAAGTATCCCCACAACACTTTTAAAGGGGAACTCCAAGCAAGAGCTATGTTTCCTTGCATTTCTAATTATTTTTCAGACATTCCTAACGGTGTTTTGATGTACTTGAAAGACCTCCGTTATCGTTGTCACAGTGAAATCAAAGTCTCGCCCTTGTTTGCATAGTCATAACACAGCGCTGTACAGTGCACAGCGACATTATTGCACAACTTTCAGATATCTCCCAATGTCGTGACGAAGTCAACGACCAAGCAACCTTCATAGCTTCAGTGTGTGCATGTACGTAGGCCTACGTACGTGAGTTCATACCATAATTCTTTCAAACAAAGAATACTGTTAATTGAGAACAAATTGTATGAAATTCCAACTGGTGGGGAGTCTTCAACTATATTCTAGTGAAGTTATGGCCTACAACCGATTAGAAAATATCACCAGAAGCAATAAATTGCCCACTCGCCAACACTTTTTTCGAACTCGCTCGATCCGACTTACACACAAAGTATATTAGAGATGCCCATTGAGTTAAGTGTATGTGGACATTCCACTGTACAAATATCCCATTGACAGTCGTCGTAGAATGCGCATAATCTGATTGGTCATTTTAATCATGTTGACTGCTTGTTTTGGTCAGATTGATTTATGCCGGCAAAATCCAGTCATTTTGTTGGAAATTTTCGACAGAAATTGGGGTGAAAATGCTAATTTAGAAAAGGGAAGGGGTAGTACAGATTATAAAGTATGATTGTTTCGACGAGGCCTTGCTAAACATCGACTGACGTGATCAAATAACAGTTCATAGTTGGACTGTTATAACATTGTTATCGTGTTTATTCGGTTATAAATAGCAGTCTGGGTCGCCGCTCACGTCACAATCAAGGAGGATTCTCAATAGTCACGCTAAGATGGCGCTGCGCACAGTAGCGCTGTGTCAGGGCGCATTAGCCAAAGGCGGGAAGTTTTGAACTCGGTGTTTTGATCTTGGAGGGGTCGTTCGGAGCGCTCAAATACGGATGGAAGTGGTTTGAAAAGATGCAGAAAGAAAGACAAGGTAGGGGAAACATGGCTTCTTGCTGGAGTTTCCCACCCCTTTAAGTGTCCAGGGATATTATGGTTTTGAGGGTGGAGCCACCCTCTCTGCCACTGCCCGCCAAAACTTTAGGCGCAATAACTTTTTAATGCTTTATCTGATGATCTGAAACTTGGTACACTTGTCCGCCCTAGTAAAATCTTGGATGAATTAGAAAGTGGGCCTCACTGCCCTCAATTTTGCAGGTTGTACACGGTAAGACAGAGTTAGTATGATTCACACAAAACTTGGTGGGTGGGGACAAGAATTGGTTCCCAAAAACATGACGGTGATTTCAAGGTCTAATTTGTGTTTTTCATACGAATTTTTTGTATGAAACATCGTCGGATTTGAAAGAACCCAGTGGATGTGGACTGTTGTTAGTCCTAACAAGATGAGGGTCATGTCAAGGTCACAGGAGGTCAAGTTTGCATAATTCATGCAATTTTTCTAACTTTGTATGTTGACTATAGTTTGATTGGATACAGTTGTTTCCTGAATACAGGTAGGGCATTCACCGGAAGGTTCAAACAAACGACATTTAATGTGTATTTTCTAAACGGGGTCCACAAAGGCCATTTTTGCAAGGTTCACCCGCCTGCACAGTTATTAGTCATTTCATGTTAGGTATGATTACTCCATTGTATAGGGTTGTTCAAGATATGGATTTGCTCATTGTATTGAGCTAGTGGTCTTATTCCACAATGGAATGTATAGGCTGGATTTCGTTATTAACGAGAGCCCACCTAAGCAGGTGTTAATTTTTTAAAAATTGTTAACAAAATACACACAGGGTCGCATTGCAATTTGTTTGCCATTCTACGCTGTATGCTGTTGTAAATTAGCCTCAGCTGTAGTGGTCGATTCAGACAATACATGCTGGGGGTAGGAGAGGGGGGCTTCAAATCCAACCTTTCAACTTCAGGGCTTCAACCTATTAGTGAAGAAGAAGATGCTAGTGGTCCTAAAAGCAGGGAACCAATAGCTGGCATAGTGCCTGAAAAAAAAACAGTGACACGACAAAACCATGGTATAGCATTATGGAATTTACCTCATATCAATCTACATGCCCTGTGGGTATAGTTTCAGTTGATATAGATTAGCTGATAATCTTGGTGCAGGGCATCTTCTAGTATGTGTATGAAAAACAGCTGGTGGGGCGGGTATTAGTGAGGTCTGTCCAAGACGCTTCGCGCCTTGTTTTGAGGCTCCTTTATTTAGCTTTTTGAATGATTGCTTAATGCACTTTGCCACCCCCATATGTAATACATCATGGGAACTGTGTCGATCGAAAACATATTGTAGCGACTCGTCCATTGGTCTGGGTATGAATAGGGCTATCTTAACCTATATCAGTACTTGAAGGTAAATCCAAAATCCAACACCAGCAGGCCGACCTGAAACTTGACCGTGCAAGTTGACCCTGGGGAGTACCAACCAATGGCTGTGACATCATTAGAAGCTCCACTATTGAGAGTCATCATAGCAATTCACAACGGGTGATGAATATGGAGGACCAAAATTCAAATATTCCCGGAGTCCATGGGATGTTCCAAAAGTTGCCTGTTCCATGGTGAATATTTCATGGAGCGCCTCCGAGACACATGATGTGGATTGGATCGATCGTTTATAATCAGGGAGATTTTGATAAATTCTGAACAGTATGAAAAAGACATTATTGCTGGCCTGTTCACAACGGATATATACGGAGGAAGCAACAGATCTGGGTAGCGTTGTAGGGGACATATTGAATAGGTCAGTGGTAAATAAGGATGGGTCACCGATAATTACCATACCATGGGGTTGTGGAAAGTTCAATTCTTCCCATCTTCTGAGCAGCAGATATATAGGCCGGCCCTAACAACTTCTCACCCATTCAAAACCCTCAAAATGCACCCTGGTCCTGCATATCGATAAGATCCCAGTATCCTCTGATTTGCAGAGGGGCCCACTCTTGACAGCTGACAGGAAAACATAATATATAATACTATAGAAAGCTATTCATATGTGTGCTTGATGCCTCCTCTGAAACTAGATATTGGGCCTCTGGTCCTAAGAGGCTGGAGGCTATGATGCCGCCTGGAGGTGGATTACAGGTCCCAGTTACTCTGCAGTGGTCTGTTGATTCAACTGATTTCTGTTTATGTCAGGTACCATTTCAGATTGGAGGATTGATAAGTCAATGGTAGCTTGAGGAGGCAATGTCTGGTTCGTCTCAGGTTAGAAGAATGAGGCTCAATTGAGATATTGAGACAGGGTTGTTCGGTGCATTGCGTGGTTCAAGGGGGAAGGGGGGGTGGGGCAGACAGAAGTGGCAAAGTTGAACCTGATCCCCCCCACCCCACCCCCCCACCCCCCCCACCACCCCCCCCCCCCCCCCCGGAGTCACTGGATTTAAACAAATGTGATAAATGCCAACTGCTGGGACACTGAGACAACCAGTCATTTCCCAGCAGCTGGGAAAGGTTATTTCGTTGTCCAATTTCTCAGAATTGGTGGAATACGGTGCTAAGCGATCGCCATTACCCCCTCCTCTCCAGGGGAACAACTGTGGCTGAATCAGTGATATAAAACACAAGTATACCTAGAGTGTCTTCTTCAGGATCATATATGAGTGGGAGGGAAGGAATTTCATATTGAGACATTCCCGATAGGGGGGTTCAAAGCATGAGTGATCACCGTCTTGGGGGAGGGGAGGGTTCTACACTTTCAAATCTAAAAGTGGACTTAGGTGCATACACTTTTCTTAAATGGTCAGTCATAAAGCCACTCTGGGGTGTGTCATTTTATTTCATAATGTGGAAGATAATAGGAAAACTTGGATGATACCAGTGGGTCTACTCCAGAAAACTGAGAGCATTCTAAATGACTGAGGGGTACGTTCATGATTGTATGACCAACTTCGACTATGAGTTAACCCTGTCCTGTTCATCTACAGTTCAAAAGTGCATAATACACCGGCTATTATGGATGCTCATGCTTAGTGCTCATCTGCAGATGACAGTCTTTGGTTGAAGTCAGGCATTGGGAAGGGGAGTCTGTAAAGTTGATTAACGCTGCTTCCACCCGGGGTTCGAGGCAAGTCTGTGGCTTGTGGATGTGTCCAGGCCAAATTCACAGGGGCACACATCGGTCTGTTTAAGAAAAGTTGGCTGCCTAGTGTACAGATGAGGGGAAAAATCAATGGAAATTGGATTTAGGGGACAAGTTAGATAAGCTGCATGTCTGGAATAATGCTGAATTTGGAAGTTCAGAGATGGTTCGAAAGGTTACCTGCAGGCCAGGTGGCTCTCTGGATGATTCCAGAGATAAAACAAACAAACCATAAGGCCAAAAGGCTTAGTGTTCAAGACTAGGTTTGATCAACCAATATTTGGTGCAGCATGCACTTAATGAGATTGCCTGATGAAAAAGGGAATTTTTAATAGGGAGGGTGTGTGATGTTAAAGTACACACATGCATTACTAAGCGGGGTGATGTAGTAGGCTAATGTTAATGGTGGTGCAATAAAATCACAACAGGTATGCCATAATGGTTTGCTATTAGTAACTTGTCAGCACCTACGGTACTGAAGGGGCGGTTTGACTTCTTTCCCATATTCGAACTGGAAAGCCTAATGCACTTGCCAATTGTATGAGATGCCCTCTCTGTTCATCGCAGGGGTGAGTCATGTCACAGAGGGTGAATACAGATCTTCATACATTCCTGTTCATTAATTGAAACACCTACAATCACTGAGAGGATGCTACAATCCTAAAAATTACCCATAAGATGCCAGCTTTTCTTTTCCCATCATAATGAAGTAAAATGACTTGCTCCAGAGTAATTTTTGTGGCTGACGATAGCAGGGTATTGGGGGTGCGTCATGCAATTGAGAAAGTGCATAACACGCATATGTTATGAATGCATGCATTGACACGACCCGTTTTGTTGTTTCATGTCCACGAAACCACAAGACTGTCACTCGTGTGACGTTCCTGACAGTCACTCTCAGTGAGGGGCGCTGCAGGAGATGGTGTCAACAGACAGCATAGAAACGGTAAGGAAAAAAAAATGGCACTACTGAACCATATGTAAGAGTGGGGCTGAAGAATGACAGATTGGTATCGTGACGCTTCGCAAGCAAACATTTGGGCTTCGAATGTCCAGCAGTCACCCAACGTTTCTCCTTGGTGACTTGCAGTCGCAGTAGGCGAGGTCTTGGTCTCCAATCCATGGTTATGCTTGTAAATGCAGGGACTTTCTTGGGTAATTGAGTGTGTTGATTGAATTGTGCAATATAGCTAGCCAGTCGATGGAGCAGAAACGTTGAAATTAACGTCAATGGGAAATCGGTCTGTTCCTGGAGTTCACTGATGTCCTTTGGGGAGGGGGAACGGGCAGGCTACCCGGAGGGGGGATGGATGACGTCCTAGGCCTCCTTGCTGGTACACCCGTGCCCAAACGCCAGGGGGTAAACATCCAGTTCAGTTAGACTTACAGTCTGATGCCAGGTAGGACCCTTACCAGTAACAAGTTTCAATTGTGTTGACCATTGCACCATACTAATTACTTGCCTGCCTGCTATTATTCGGTTATTCAAGTCATGCTCCAAATTTATGTCATCTCCATATAGACTGGTTTAAATTACTTTCTCCAACAGTCGCATCGTTATAACAGCTCACCAGTCTGTTACACAATGAGAAATTAGTGACATGTTAGCAAATACAATATTATTTCTTTGAGAGGCATTAGTTAATTGCCAATCACAAGATCACGGGCAGTTGAGGGGAGTATGGGTGGCTGGAGGGGGTGGACATTACATCACATGAATGCCATTTTTCCATAAGGGACAAATGAACAGTTGGGTCCCCATCTGCTCTGTGCAGGGACCATACATGACAGCTCATTAGTAGTACTGATACTGATTGCAAACAAAGACTGAAGTTTGAAAGGAAGAGAAGAGGTACATTTGGGGAAAATCAATGTTGGTGAGGATATCTATGATTCGCTATTGTCTCGGATCGAGTAGTGTACACAGTAACCATTCAATGCTTGTGTTGACTCACTTCACAGTCCTACGACCATCTCTTATCCAGGTCATGCTCCAAATGTCAAATCTTTCATAGGCCTGGTTTGAATTACTTTCTCCAACCTGTAGCATCTTTAAACAGCGGCACCGGTAGTTACACAATGATAATTAGTGACATGTACAAATCACCAATATAGTTTGTGAGGTGCATAGTGAATTGCCAATCACAGGGATCCAAGGCAGTTTGAGAGGGAGTGTGGGTTGGAGGGTGACGTTACATCCACCATGCTATGACAGGATTCCCCATCAGGACAGCTACAGGATAATGGGTTCATTACTGTTTTGCACCCTAAAGGCCTCACGACCTGATACCACTGTGCTCATTAGCTGGTTAGGCTGATTAATTCATCATACAACAAGTGACTCACAGTCTAGTTATCACGGTGTGCCATCTGGATAAACCCATAACAGCAACAATCAACAACTCAGATGATAACATTGAAAAAATTGGAACAAATCATTTTTCAATACGGTTGCCATCTCCAATATATGTATGACACTGTCAGATAGTAGATGGACCTCAAGGGTGAAGTTACAGGGAAATGCAGGTGCCAATCTCAAAACTTAAGACTACTGTTTGGTTTGCGGTCCTGTCACAGACTAAATTTTATGCCAGTATATTTATTGTGGTTCATTACTTGATTATGGACCACGGATTGACTTCACTGACAGCAGCCTTAGAAGTCATTCACATGATACAGTATTGTCATCTTGACACTGAAACAGGGTATATTAAATACGCCTAGATCAGTGACGCAATATCAGTTATTCAGTCACGGTCGTCAAAACAGCAAACAATAATTATATCATATCTATCTATCCACATTAGTCATTACATTAAAGTATTGCTCAGCCCATGGTTCCAGAATCCAGATGAACCATAATTGGAGTGGTATTTTACTACAATGAATTTGATTGGTTATTTAACTCAAATATAAAGTGTACAGCTTCATAGCAGTCGCGCTTATGTCCCTGTTTCACAGGTGATTACCCACACGGCGTAATTGATCTTGCAAGGTGGATCATCCCATCATCAAAATGTCCAAGTGAACACATGCGTAATCATGATCACTTGTTTTCAATGCCAACATGAGTCATATGACGTTGGTTTTACGAACCAGAAGCATTGCAATGGCAATGTTTCTTGTTAATAGGTACACCATGGATCCCTCCCTTTTTTTTAACCTTGTTAATCATTTAGGAAGTCATCCTTCTCACGAGGGAGACATGACAATGATTAAGGAAGGACAGAAGATTGACCCTGCGTGGAGTATATGATTATTGTTCACTCTGTATAATAAATGTTTTCCCAAAGCCACCCGATACTCCCTCACTGTAGGCTCCATTATAACAATATGTCCAGCTGTGATGGCTCTGAGCGCGACAAAATCCAACATTAGTAGGCTGTATTGTACTTACTGATGGTAGGCGCGTACTCCTGTTTGATACTACAGCTACACTACCACTACTGTATGAATACTATTCACAGATTGCTGCCAACACACAGACAGTCTCATAATAATAAAACCGCCTGTTCCCGCTAACGGGCTCCTATTCCTGCAATCACACATGCACTATACATTATATATTATTGCTAATAGACTAATAGCCTTCACACATAGACTCGGCATTAAAATATCTCAGTGCATCATCTTCCAAAACCAGTTGTATCGGCGTCTCAAAAACAACGGTAGTAGTGGTGCTTGGTACAATGCACCATAAGGTCAGCATTTTGCACCTTATTAGTTTCCTGGTTGATTATATGCTTTGCAAGTTAACCTTTGACATTGTATTTCAGAGATTTTAACAAGAAGTTCTTTCTTCTGTATTTGGGTTATCTTTTTCATTGAGTTTTGCAATTACGCCACTTTAGCCCTTGATATGTTCTAATTATAGCTGCATGATGACAAATGCGTCCTCACAACCGCACATGTTATCCCATGTGAACAGAATTAGCATTGATTACGGGTGACCTCAAAATGGTGGATCCTGGTCTGATGATGCATGTACCATTACATAGACTCGGAGTAGTTTACTTGACTCTAATTAACCTACTGTTCCTCAAGTTGGAATTATTCATAGCGTAGATGTTGGACCTTCTGGAAAGCATTACCATAGTTTTGGTTGATTAAGCGGAATCAAGCTGATGAGTATATCCATCCCCATTTTATGATGCCATACCGAGCATGATATCCACAGGCCATTTTCACTTTGTTGCATACTTATGCAAAATGTTTTGAACGTTGTCCCTCCGTGTGGCCTACTTGGTATGAATCTACTAATTTTTTTTTTAAATGAAACAATCCTTGATGCTCTCTGGATGCCAGTATTTTCCAGCAAGAACCCTCTCTGTTTCCCGTAGGCAATATTGTTTGCAGTCCCGTACTATTCGAATCTAGTGACTTTATTTCACATGTCAAGCACAGATGGAACAGATCATCTTGAAACTGGCTCAGAGCAAAATTATTCTTCTAATCATGTTAGGTTGGAGTAATTATTATATGTTGCTGGAGAAGGGGACAGCCTGTGACGAATCTGATCATATTTATCCACGCAGTAATCTTTCCGTCTTCATATTCTTCTATTTCTGAGGATCTCCATGCTTTAATATCCATATCTAAGTAGTGATTATTGCACCTATATGGGGAGATTGAACAGTTCACGTGAATGTCATTTGGTGGGTAGGATGGACATTTAAGGATACCCAACTCATTAACTAATTGCATAGCGGATTTCATGAGGCTGTCCTTCCCCTCTTCCCCCACAAGGCAGGGAAATTTTAAGAAGATGAAGCGTGAAAGCAAGAAATGAAAGAAGTCAATCTGGCTAGACTGAACTTGAGAGAAATGATATGAGGATGAACAGATGAATATGTGGTGTGAAATTGAGTTCCTTGTCTCACCCTCACCCATGCTGCATGGAGTCCTGACGTAATTTGTTTATGATGATTTCAAGCTCAAACGTTGCTCCATTTTGCTTCTAGAAGACTTGTAGAATGCAATGCAGAGTGACCGGGGAGAAGTGATCAAGAGCTACTTTCTCCAAGTTTCAAATGATAAACCTACCTCACCTCTCCATGACAGTATTTCTTTTGCATCCGACAGCAGTTTCAAGTGAGACCACTGTTTACTGCAACTCCCATCTTTGTTGAGTGAGGCCCAAAATTTTATTTGTTCATAACCATGAAGCTCCATGAGACCGATTATCAGTTGGTTTGCCTAACAGGCGACACTGGTGCCTGTAATCCAGGTATTGGGTCCAGAAATAACGTAGGAAAGTCGAGACGAAAGATATAGAAGCGTGCTTGTTACGCAACGGCCGAAAAGAATGGTGGTCCTACGAGGTGTCAATTATGCTTGGAGTTGGGGGCGGGGTAAAGCAGCCTGATGAGATGGAGTTACTAGGGACAACTGCTGTTCATGAGCTTAAGAGGGTTAGTATGGTCGCTAGTTAATACCCCAACCAGTAAGTTTTGGGGAGTCACTTTCAGTCCTTTGGAGGCATAGAATTCGTCCGGTCAAGTCTCCAAATAGGTGAACCAAGTCAAGCTTGTTGATCGAGTCACAGACCGATTTTGAATTTTGACATAGTCTTTGCAAACCTTTGATTTCTCAATACCGGGCACCCAAGCTGGCAACCTACTCGGCTCTTGGCCATGCTATAACCTCCCGTCATTCCCTCAGCGAAATGGTAAGGAAATTTAATTTCCTCCTCATTTGTATTTAGCCTATACTCGACCCTGAATACTAGTGTGCCGTGCTGATCTATCAATTTATATTATCTGCATATATACCTGTCCTTCTGCCTGTGATCAATTGAGTAATTCTATTCTTTTCTCTCACAGTATTTGGTGATTAATCCTGTATAAGACTGAGATGCAACAATCGCTAAGTGGTGTAATCATCTTTTGGTGGTTAGAAATTGAAAATTGCCGAAACGATCATGTAATTGCAATTGAGAGGAAATATCTATGGAACATTGGTCATGGTCATGCGCTGAGGTTACATCATGATGATGGTTAATTCGTGGAGAGAGAAGCTCACGCCACTGTCTTCCCATGTGTTAATTCAAAGGCACAAGCAAGCTTGAGTAATAACTGCTTAGACAATTTTGCGATGCAATACCTTCCATCCATGTAAACACTGCAGATCGATTGCTCCATCCCACCTAGGCAACAATATATGGCAGCAGCGTAGCTTAAAGGACAACTGCAGGCTTGGATACAACAGTTGTGCAATAACGCATGACATCACACTTGGACCCCCAGAAAGTTATGTCATGTATTTCATTTTGTTGAATAAAGTCAACATTTAGCAGAGAAGTTCTGTTGTCTTTCTCTCAACAAAGTGAGTAACCATCGAAACACCTACAATCCCACTACAGCAATTCTCCCATAGACTAAATGCGTTCAAAGTGAAAATAATTTGTGAATTTCAATAGAACACAAAGATTGTTTGCAGTTTTGCAAGTATGACACATTTATTGTTGCATGATGGGATGTATCAGTTCCTATGATACTGGATCCTTAACGCTGTGAACTGACATCAGTCAGCGATAGAGCACTATATGAATAATGGAGATTAAGAATAGTATTGATCTCTATGGTTATGAGTTGGGCCAGATGAAAAATGATGAACCTGTTTCAATGTACACGCTAAAAATAAATCTGGTCTGGGTTGAGCCCGGGAACAATTAATCAAGATTCCTCCATCTAGCTTCTGATACTCTATTTTAGAAGTCACTGTTCTCTGAACCCTAAAGTTTATGCTCTGTTTGATACAAGCATTGTCAGTAATGTCAGCTTAATGTGTTAGCCATAAATATTGATTTTCTACACAGCTGTGATTCTTCCTAGGTTTATTCTTGATGTCCTGTTATGCATTTCAAAATACTGTATGATTGTGCCTTGTCGAAGTCAAAGAAGAAATGAGCCATTGAGCAAAAACTCTGCCCAGCAGTATAGCTCGCAATCACTTTTGGGGACCTCAATTGAAATTATGAGAAATTATGTGAGTACATAGTCAAGGGTCACTGTCATCTAGTAGCATAGCAAACAGCACAGTTTACAATTGCATGAATTCATGATGAGAATATTTTCAGTCACTTTTCTTTTAATGGACCTTGCGTCAACCTAACTTGGCAATCTACTACGCATACTCAATTCACCCATATTGGTAACTGCACCCTATTTACGACCATCTAGCACCCTGGCAAATTTTAATTTGATTTCTGACCACACCATGCATCCTCCTCCTAAAATTTGGCCAGTCTTCGCGACTTAATGCTGTTTAGAAACCCTGGCTTTATTATACATATTTATTTGTTGAAGTTTTTTGTGGAGGATTTTGGAGAGAAAGTTCAGAGAGATGTGCTGATCCCTTTTGGCATTGTGTACAGCCCTATTCTTGAGTATCCTTGATGAGTATAAATGTCTGATTCATAGTATGGTTGAGAAGGAGGATGGTGTGGCCCGAGGGGGTTGCTTCAAATTTGTCAGGGTTGCTAGATGGTGGTAAGTTAGAGTGCAATGTTTGCAATATGGTAAGTATTCGTAGCTCGCAGATTAACAAATCTGAACCGTTTTGTGGAATTCTCTGCATCTCATCTAAGGCGCATCCAGTAGTCTATACCTATTGAAATTCAGGATGTTTGTTATAACTCTTAACATGAATTTAAGGGCTGTCTATTGTGCCAAGGGGCATTCTCGATGAAATCGTAATCCAGGTGCATTGCGATGCCAAATGCATTTGGCTGAGTGCTATTGTCAGAGAGGGCCGTTTGTTTATTTTGTCTACCTGAACAAAGTGAATCAAAACTTCAAAAAGATACTTGGCTATCACAGAGTTACAATATACGAATCATTTGTACTAAGGATGGTGTTCTTTGTTTCCTTGTATATATGCTTATGTTTTGGGTCACTAACTTCTAAAACATTTTTTGTTTCTCTAGTGTCCCGTTTATACTTTATTATGCAATTGTATGTATGCTTAAGTATAGACAAAATAAATTGAATTGAAATTGAAAAAAAAAGAACTTTTGTGCCTCAAGAATACAACCAATCCCAACATTCAGAAATCACACTGTGCTATTAATATGCTATTAAGGAATGTGATGTGTATGTGCTTGAGAGCTGAGAGGTTTCACACTGTGAGTAAAATTCAGAAGTCTCATTTTCTGGGAGTTTGTGGCTTCCTGAACTGTGTGACCCATGTTAGGGTACCGTATCAACATCTTTATAGCTCTCCAACTTGTTAAGGAACAGCCTTGTCTAATATGGTGTAGTCATGTTGAAGGAAAACAGGAATCTTATCATTCAAACATTGAGCATATGCATTAAACAGACAGACAGATAGAGAGATGGATGGGTAGGATATGTATGCCCCAGTCACATTGTACTACCACAAACCCAGAGGTCAAGGTATAAAAAAGAATATATGATTGTTGTCAACACTTGTAATAAGAATACATTAATGATTCTTTGACTTCTATCAACACTTGTAATAAGAATACATTAATGTGTGAGACTGTGAGGACATGACCATGTGCCACACTGCCTGCCCTCCTCCAGACATATGTCAGGCGCAGCTGATTCATGCTCTTAACAGGGCTGAGGCCATGACAGCTATTGGGGGCAGGTACATGACTCTGGCAGATAAACTGAAATTATTAGAAACTGCAAGGAAGTTTAAGTAAGATCTCAACACTGTCTTCTATCTAGTTTAAAATATTACAAGAAAACATTAGATCCAGGCAAAATTATGTACCTATGACTGCGGGATGGGGTAGGTCGGTTATCTCTGGCCCCCGGAACTATGCAGTAGTGCTACCCTTGACACAATAATATTTGGGCCGAAAATAACCATAATATTAATATACACATGTACTAATATGAAATTATGGGAAACTTTTCAGGAGAAAATTATTCTAATTTCCTCCTATTCCGATTACCCTCTCCCTTTACCCTATTTAAATCATTCTTCCATACATAGTGACAATCTACACGTACTCTACACATTTCCATATATAATAGGGAAAATTTGGCTCAGCAGCGGACAATAGCGAGTCCCTACTCCTAGAATACTCCTCCGATTCCCAATCCCTCCGAATAAAATTTCCATGCACCACCCACAGCTCTTCTGAACAGTATCAACATTCTGACACTTTCAATATAAACATTTCAGATGTAAGTAATGTATTTGTGATACCGTCGCAAACAGCAGTCCAAATAGGCCAGTTGCCCATTTGTAGGTTTGAGCACCATAGATTATCTTATGTCAGTCTAAGTGTTTTATTGAGCTGTGTGTATTCTGGGCTGCTAAAATGTAACAATAGTATAAGAATATGTAGGTATAATAAAGAAAACGAATATGGCATAGATTTCCTTATGTCAACATTTAAACCTTCTTGGGAATCTTAAGATTGTTTGTTTTGCAATAAGAAAATGTAGGAAAAAGTATCAAGAGCATGCATATCAAAAAGTCACCTTATAGCTTAAAATGATACCTTAAGAAAGGCAAAATAAAAATTAATTTCATGTTTAGCATCCCTGCCTGCCTCCTTTTTGGAGGATTCTGAAAATTTCTTTTTTCGTCTTCATTCAGGCCATAACTTCTTTGACGCATTTTTGAGTGTCTAACTCCATTGAATCAGTTTGCCGTGAACGAAGGAACAATTTGAATTGAAGCATGGTTGTTGAGGTTAGTAGACCCTTTGAGAAACCATCAAATAAAAAGGAATAAAAGGGGGCCGCGCTCCTCCGAGAAAGGTCAGTGCAAACCCCTGCTTCGAACCCGCTTTTTTTCCTCTTTTCAAACCTGTCTAAGTGTGATATTTCTCATGTTGCATTTGTATTTAGAAAGGGTTATTATGCAATTTCTGGTTATGAATGGCATTAGATCATTCCGAGCTACTGGTTGGACAACCCATCATCTGGTATATAAACCTCTTGATAAGCAATGGTCGGGTCGCCAAAAAAAAGGTGGCCCGAGCCTCCTCCTCATTTTCAAAAAGCGGGACGCTCAACATGTTTTTATTTTTTCCTTGGCCTAACCAACACATCATTGCATATGTCTGTTTGCAGATGCACAACTAGCGCATAGAGTTGCTCATATGCCAGTCAATTTGTATTCATTAGTGTAGTGGCGGCTCCTTGGGGGCATATTCATAAGATACGACCAAGCGATGATGGATCAAATGATTGACTTTGGTGATGGTGCCGCACCACACCATTCCAATAGTATTGGTGATATGGTCCTTAGTAGTGGCGAAGTCAACCTAATATGTCACATTACGAGTGGCGGCTGGATGCTTGTGATTCAAGCTCATGGAATGTATATAATAATGGCTGTCCATATTCAGCAAGCAGGTCTAGTCGGGGCCATGCAATTTTCAAACAGACCATCTATGTGAAGTCCTGATTGTTATGTATCGTAGCCTATATAACCAATAGAGGTTTGGAAATACAATCTGGTATTAGAACATTATAGAAAAGAAATGAGCATGAACGGGCATGAGCCTCAAAATTACTGAAATCTTATGGGGATACTATGGGAGAGTATAAGAGAACCTGATACAAAGAAAGCATGTGAGCTAAGGCTCCACAATATCTACATTTTAATCACTGAACAGCTTATGAGAGAGGACGATATTAGGCTATTTTCTTTATACAAAGAAAATAGGTGTGGACTTGGGCATCGGTGACTAGAGGAAAACTATGGGTGTGGTGAATAGAACATTGTACTTCACAACAACAAACCAAAAAAAAACAACAACCAACAGCAGCAAACGACAGATTTGAGCCTAACAATAATTGGACAATTACAATACTGTAACTTCGGAAAGCTATGGAAACCCTAACATTGGTAACCGCAGGGTCCTCCGTCCCCCAGTCTCCAACTCAGTCCCAATGGATGATCATACCTGCTTGTTTAGAAATAGCAAGACTTGGAAGCCTCATGGAGCACCCATACAGGGATTTGATTTTCCTCTGATAGATATTGTGGACTGCGCACACTACTATCCAGTGCGTCATGACTTTGATATGACACTGTATGCTGGTCCAAGATTTCTAGTAACCTCAGGCACGCAGGTAACAAAGACATTAATGGCACTGCCACGGTGGACGAAAAGCGTGGTACCCTCCAAGCTCTCGCCCGATCCCTGAACTGGCCCAACAGCACTGTCCAAAATACTCCCAAAGGACTGGATTCTGGTCTTGGTCGATTATTAACTTGGAGACGCCAACGGATCAGTCCTCTCAACAGAATACTTCAGAGTATCCACACACTTAGCAAGATGCAAGCACCATCCACAAAGACCAGGTCCAGAACACTGACTTCAACAAATGAAACCGTGGAATATAGGCAATAAATATTGGGTATTACTCGTTGCTTTGGCTAATGGCTATTACATAAATTTAAAATATTTATCGTAAAGAAAACGAGATGTATTCGAACAAACATTTCAACCTATTTGACTCCATCTCAATTGGAAATCATCCTCTTTTACCCCTTGTAGGATTATCGCAAATATTGGCTATGCACTTCAATAATACACTATTGATAGCTTGCTGATGAAAATTTCTTGGAAGCTTGCAAAAGGGCAAATTTCAGCTTCCCTGATGGCTGAGTTGGTGGAAAGCCAACAATAGTTATTGTATGTGTTCAACTGTATGGCTAAATGATAGATATACTGCTATTGCCTGTTGCGATTTCCCCATACACTGCAGATGGGAGACGTATTGTGTTTATTCATGTAGCCTGAATAGGGAAATTGATTTGCGTGTCCTTGTAGCTTTGAGCGAATTAATGCAAGGTTGTAAAGAATATGAGCATGTATTTGCAAATATTTTTAACCTCACAGTATACTGTAGTAAGCTATCAAAAACAAGATGAATTTTCACAGCTGTGCTTGAAAGATGTGAGATTTTATATTCACTGCCGCTCCATACCTCACCTTTTCAAGTGCATCTAATAAGCAGTTGCCCCTAGTAACTCTTTAGTTCAGTGGGCTGTTTTCTACAACCCCGCCCCCAACCTATGTATAATTGGCACTGGAAGGACACCATTCATTCTTACGTAAAGTAGAAGACTTTGCAGAGCGAACTAGACAACTTGTTTGTTTCACAGGCGAAACAAGAATGAATGTGGTAATTGTCAACAGTGATCAGTGGTACTTCATGGAATGAGTGGGTGTTCAAGAAGCCTCATTATTTTGAGTAATTTTATTTGCAATGAGTTAATTCATGTTCCTGTGGTTTGAGCTACAGCCCTACTAGTGCTCTAGTTTCCATTACATACCAGACAAAATGTACAGAGATAGAGACATTGAGGTATCAATTTATAATGCTGAGTGTACCTACCATTTCTGACTTCCTGGCAGTGTTCCAGCCTAATAATGTGTTCCAAGTTGTAGCATATTCTTTCCACCCGAGTGGCGGTCAAATTACCACCAGTTCTGTAATGCCAGCCACAGCATTTACAGGTGTTCAACTTCCATTGCTCATCACCATTAAAGAACTGGTGCTCTGACCACCTCTTATACAATGTATACAGGGGGGGCCGGGGGTCCGGAAAAGACTTTAAATCAAGCCTCACCATCATAGGAGCTAGGCTGTTAATTTATCCCTTGAAACTGCTACATTGGTGTTGAGTGGCCATGGCTTGCTTCTGCTCTCTGATTAAAGTTTCTCTTTCAGCAGGGCACTTGTATCTGTCTGTGGCTCATAAAGCTCACTTTATCCGGATGTCCTCCAAGTTCTTCCCGCAAGTGTGCCAATCTGACACAGCAAAAATTTATCATACACTGCCCCTCGGCTGTCAGACTGTTTATTGCCCTTACATTAGATCGGAATCTGGGCATTCTATGTGCTCATGTTCGCCTCCCTCGACAGACTAAAAATTGGGAGAGAAAATAGAGGGGTTATCTATCCCATTTTCAGGAGGGGTTCCGAGCCTGAAAAAACAAAATTTTGCCTGGTCTGCTGTCCATCCATTTGCCCTAGGGAAATCTGCTGTCTTGCCTTGTAGACTATTGATGATCGTGTCCTTCACATGCCATTTTTGGGGACTGAGAAATTTCACCGCCATCCCAATTCTCTTACAGCCAATTAAACATCACAAGTGCAATGATTCATCACACTCTGACGGTGAGTTTCTGCTGTAACATTCTCCCTTCGCCTGGGGGAAAACAAACACCTGGAGTCTGCCACTGAAGTGTGTGACAGCCCCCGATTAATCGTCTCTCTCCGTCTCTACATTTGTAATTTTACAGTACCTGGCCTGTCTCACGACGAGCTCCTCCCGAGATAATTGGCCTTTGATGTTGGCTTGCAAGAACATGTGCAAGGTTAGTCTGTGCTGTAGGTTTATTGAACCCAGTATGTCATCCCTGTGGATTCGTGATATTGCCAATTAAAAGCCCTGAAGTGACGAATTACTTCCTATTTAGGAGACAATTGCTTTTACTATTAACTTATCCACTGTGAATTATTGCAGTTTAGAAACCATATTTGGAGTTGTTTGTGATCTGCGGTATATCCTGGTTGTATTCTCATGTGATATATTTGGGTAGCACGGAGCTTAGCTCTCCACCAAGGAGAATGGGTGGTTGGTCTATCATTTTTACAGTTAAGAGAGCAGTGGCCCTTCGCCTGGGACAGGGGGAGGGGGGTCATGGAAACCAGCTCCAGGGTCACACAGAGGACACAAAATAGTACCTGCTGCTTTCTTGCTCTTCTTGCTTTGAGCTTGCATGAGAGACTGTGTAGTGACAAATGGGAAGTGTTGACAATTGGCACTGCATGCACAGCCAAAAAAAATTAAGCCCCCCAAAAATTGAGCCTCCTGGCAAGCCAGAATCAGTGTTAGATAGATACACTGGACAGATAGAAGACAGCCAGATAGATAGATGGATCGATAGATAGATAGTCTGATAGCTGTACCCCCAGGGTGCCCAGAGATTTAGGACCCAAGACCCACTTGTGTGGGCACTGGGGCTAATCATGTGGAATTACGCAAAATGCTTCTCCTCTTACAGATTTTGTTGCACTGTGTACTCATCTGTTCCTCACAATTGTCTATAACGTTTGTTTGATTTTCTTCAAAGTTACTGTAATGGGGCTCTTGAAGTAGTCGCGTAAGTGATGGGTAGTGAGTGATGTTTGTGATTTTCTGGCACATTGCCCAATGTGGGCCCTGGGGCCCATCATATGAATCATGTCGAAAATGCTTCTACAAATTTCTATGCACAAGTCAACCTGATGTTTGGTCATAATAATAGCCATACCTAGCGGTTCTCAGGATTGGACTTGATGCCCAGTGTTAGTCTGCAATCATGCAAAATGAGGACTACAAATTTTGGTGCACAGAGCAAACTTGGACGCAATGTTCATTGACCCATGAGATATATTTGACCTTGTCAAGGTCATAGGCCAGTATGTATAAAAATTTCAAAATGTATTTCTGCAAATACATTAGATTTTCTTTCAAACTATGTCATATTGTGTCTTGGGACGTGCTCTTTTCAGCTTGTTTGCAGATTTGGGATGCAACATCATATAGTGCCGTTAGAATTAAAACAGTAATATCTGATGAAAAGAAACAAAAACAATCATTCTTTAATGGATGGGTAACAAAACTTGGACTCAATGTCCATTAACCTTTGAGACATCTTTGACCATGTGAAGGTCGAGGTCAAAGGTATTTAAGCTGTGTGAAATCGCTTCTTTCTCTCTCATTCTTTGATGGATGATGACCAAACTGAGTAACAATGTTTATTGACTGCTAAGACATCTTTGGCCATATGAAGATCAAGGTCAAATGTTGTTACCAGGGCACAAAAGCCATTGTTTGAAACTGCCTCCTCGGCCTCATGCTCCTGAACATTTAACACTTAATTTTACATTCGTCTCAGACATTTGTGTAGTATGAGCTACAGCACAATTGGTGCCTCTAGTGTATTTTTGGCCGGATGCTCCGTAGATTGTGGTTCAATAGAGAACACCGACTGGGATCGAAATGATGGAGGGGCAAGTTCAAGCTTCCTTGGAACTTTGTGCAAAAAATAATTATGAATTTTAATACAGCTGAGAGCTTCACTGATCACTGTCACACAATGTTAACACTGACGTATTGCTTTCTGGTCAATTAGAAAGATTGATTAATTTTTCCCTGGAAGGCGTGGAAGCTGTTTTCGTTTCTGTGTGGCTGTTTCTTTTTTCTTCTTTCTTTGGTTGGAGTGGCACACTTTTTTTCAGGTAGCAAAGCCTTCTACAAATTTTGTCCTGGTGCACCACCTGTACAAGGAAACTTAGTATAGAACACTGATCTCAGTGTAGCACAACTGTCAGTTAGCACGATCATACGAGAATATTTTTTGTGGAGAAACCCTCTCAGTTTGTCAAAAATTGCCATTCCCAGCCTTCAATAGTGTAACCATGCACTGAATATGTTGGAGAATCATGGTCCTAAATTTGGTCCATTTCACACAATACCCATTTTTTTTTTTTATAATAAGTTTGAAGTAACTGAAGAGCCCTCAAAATCAGGGAGGGAGTGACGAGTTGGCGAAAGTCAGCCCTGAAGAAACCTCATTGTTATTTATACCAGAGGAAAGGTTACCATTTTTGTCCAAACAAAAATTGGGACATTCTCAGGCTGGGCAATATAGAAGGGTTGCCCCACCCTTATCACTGGATATTTTAGCTTTAATTTGTTATAAAGGCTAAATGCTACAATAAATCAGTACCATATCACTGTTAAAGGCACTTCAGAATAGGTTCTGGTTCTAAACTTGGCCAGTTCCCCATTGTCATTAATCTACTCAAAAAAGAGAAACAATTCCTGATTATTCAGGACAGATGGTGACCCCAAATTCAGAGAAATAAGTGAATTACACATGATTCAGATTGAATTGCACAGAAATTTCGTTGGATTGGATTTTCTCTATGGGCTTCATATTAGGCCCCCCATGCATGATGCGGAGCCCATGTAGCAAACAATATACAACAACTGGTTGCATTTGCAGAGAGCTGTGCCAGATTTTGCTGTGCTGTATGGCTGTTCATCATACAGCACAAACAGTAGTGTGCAGAATGGAATGATTTCAATGAATCTCTCGTGGGTAGATTTTTCCAGAAGGGCCCACGAAAAAGTGCAAGTTTACAATATTTACAGCAATCCCCCAATTCCTCAAGTCATGCACAATGTATGCATGCACATATATTGCATGACTGCATCTAGGACATGGCAAAATGGTACTAGCTATCAAGTTAGGTGTTTTCAAACTGTAACATCCTTATGCGCTTTATTTGTTCATATTATACTGCATGTGTGCCCAGAATGCACAACCACTACACCGGGTCTCATTAACACACAACCAAGTTCACAAACATGGGGCATGCATGCAGTCAACACCTTCTCTGGATTTGTCATCAGGGTTGACAGCATGCAAAAATCTTAAAAATTATTTCGAATTGCAGATGCCCCATTTTCTGGTTGGTAGGTTTTGGGAGTTGAGCACTCCCAAACTTGTTCCAATTTGTACTATCACTGCCTTATAAGATTCCGTTAAATGAATAGCTAATAGGCTATATAAATCTTCAGTCAGTGGATTCGATGTGCTCAATATGCGAAACGACTGCGATAAAAACTGTCAACCTGATCAGATAATGTGATGAACAGCATAAATGCTGATGGCAGGATTTCTCGGCAATGTGCTTCCAGTTTTGCTGTTATCTTTTTTGCGCCATGACTGAATGTTGCTCTCGGCATGAATGTACCCCTACCTCCACATTGAGTAATTGCTAAAGAGGCATGACCTTTGAAGTTCTATGTGCCTGGTGGAGGATTCACAGTGGGCAATAAGTGCAGTATCCTGGTCTTCACCCTTGCCAGGCATAATTGTATAGATTCGATCCTCATGCTCAGCAAGTATATCCAATAAAGTGCTCGATTAGATAATTGCAGTTCACCATGCAGACTATATGACAATATGAAGAATAATAGTCAATGGTCAGATGCTCCGAATTTGCAGACACGGCAGAAAATTGATCTTGTAGCCAGAAGACCAATTATTTGGTCTAAATATGGAATTTACTTTTCGTACATTGATTTTGATTACATATGGCAGCCAGAAAATTGCCTTGTGATGTCACAGGGGGAACTGCTGATCTTCGTAATGCGAAACCAATGTGAAACATTATGTCTGAAACCCTGTAACGAAGGAACTACAGATGCGATCCCAATAAATATCTAAAAAGAAAAAGTTCACAAGATATCAAAATATGATGATTTCATCCATTTCTAGGGGAATATATTTTTTGTCTTACTGTTAACAAGGCACAAAATCAGCAACTCCTGTGTAGAGTTATGGGCACCTTGGCATGTTCCTTACAGGGGTCTGATGTCGATAGATACCTCAAATCACTCAAAAGTAAATTGGAATGGCTCAACAAAACAAAATGTTAGAAATTCCAAATTTCGGGTGTGGACAATCACGATATGACCATTGGCCTTTGAAGGCTTCTAGTGACCTGTAGTTCGGACAAGAGTTCGTTAAATTATTAATTTAGCCAAGTGTAGGCCCAGTACATTACCATAATATTACTCAACCTGTGGGCCTACTAACTTCTAGTGGTTCACTGGAATATCTTTGGTGGTCCATAGGGGGCAATTGAAAACATAAGGGTAAACAAGAACCCTGGAGACTTGGGTTTTATTAGAACAGATAGTAAATGCACCCCATTTTGCATTAGTAGGCAAACTCACATATTAAAAAACAAAATCAAAATGTAAGGGGCACCTCTCTGTCCTGGCAAGCAACAAACATTCAATTAAATTATTGTTTGGTAACCCTAAATGGATAGAGAAGACGATGGTCTGTAATTTAACAGTTTCAATGGAAGAGAAATACTATTTTCTACAATACATATCAATCTCCTTACAGGCAAAAAGGAGGCAATTGTTGCCAGGAACATGCATAAACACAGGTCAAACCTGTACGGCATTGCTCCAAAGCTTTGACTGTTGCCCCACTTCGCCACAGGTTGATCCTGAAAACTTGTGGCACTATAGTAGTGCCAGATGACACAGGTTGTTGTGAAACAATGTGTGGTCCAAATTGGCTTGGTGAAAAACTGTGTCATGGGGACACAGATTACACAGGGCAAACCTGTGGCAATCTGTGACACCGGAATTGTCGTTCAATAAATGTAGAAAATAAAATCCTATAACCTTATGAACAAAGGTAACCACAGGTTCGGAATGTGATTGTATACATTACCACACTTTGTCACACACGGCCACAGGATTGCCCCAGGTCTTCATTGGCAATGACACAGGTTTTAACGCACATGCCAAAATGGGTCAAACTAGGGGGAAACCTGGCTTCTGGTGACACAGGTTGACACAAGGAAATTGGTTTCAAATTAGGGTTTGCCACATATTAGGTTTTACCATCACCGGGTGAACACCCACATGGTTCTGACACAGATTGCCACACATTTTGTTTTGTGAGGGTAGGATCATCCTTTCAATAACAAAGGATGCTCACAATTGCAAGTTGTTTCAGGGTTCTCCGAATTTCATACTTTATGATGTTTAATGGCGGGGGGGGGGGTTGGTAGTTGGCCCTGCTTGCCAACATAGTTATGGTGGAGGTTTGCCAATTTTTTTTAATCCAACACTTGCTGTGTGAATGTCTAGAGTGTCATTATTCATACATTAGATAGTGTTTAGTGATGCAGAAGATATGTAGTTATTGAGCCATCTTAATAAGATGTATGATTACCTAAATTCACCCATAGGATGTCTACTTCCTTTCTCAAGTTATCTGATATTGCCCTATGCTAATTTTTTGAAGTTCAGAAGCAATTTTGACATTCCACTCTGTCTTCGTCCATTTGCTTAAGGGCAAAAGCAGGATTGGCTATAATGGAGGTAATATTGCGGAGAATAGGAAACTGAATTTACAGGTCCAAGTTCCATTTCAATAGGACGTTCTAGTTGAGTTAAGTTAACCTCCAAAGTTTGGTTGATCATGCAGGGAAATCAGGTAGAGAATACTTTGTGTACTTAGTGTATAAAATTAACCAACATCCCATAGGAGATCTACTGTGTTTATTCTTACAAATGTAACCATCAATACCTACCCACTTCAGTCAGTACAGTAATCCCCACTTTTATTAGAAAAAGCGAGAATTTTTGTAAATATGACTTTTATTGTTGCATGATGGGATGTTTGCTTTAAATAATGCTTTCATTTCCAAACGTAAGCAATACACATGCACTTAAACAAAGGCCTCTGACTCATTTTTGAGAAGTATGACATTTAATATTGCATGATGGGATGTTTGCTTTTGAATGCTTTCAATTCCAATCGTGAGCAATACACATGCACGTCGTATGCACATGGGTTCTGACTGATGCATTAGGGATTTTTCTTAGCTTTTTTGTCTTGCCTGAATGAAATTCAGGAGGAGAACTTAGTGGTCACTATGGCGTGTGTGTGTGTGTGTGTGTGTGTGTGTGTGTGTGTGTGTGTGTGTGTGTGTCACACTTTCTCGTGAGCAGGTATCTTCGAACGGTGGTGCATTCGACAAATTTCAGGTAGCATCTGGGGGTTGGGTGAACAGGATCTGATTAGATTTTGGGTGCGCAAGTCACTAATTAAGTAAGGGAATTAGCCTATTTCCTGTAATTATTGTTTAGGCTCGGCAGCAAGATTACGTATGAACCGTAGGTGCATCGGTGACTTGGTTGTCACATAGATGCGGGATATGAGGTAGATGAACTGATTAGATTTTCAGGTCAAAATATGTCGGCAAAGTCAATTTTGGGGTCAAAAACCAGTTTTTTGGCATAACATGGGAACCGAATGTCTGCCAAGGTTGGGAGGTACACCATTGTGATTCACTCGTTGACCTCCATCTGTGTGACCTTTGACCTCAATTTGACCTTACCATGTTTTTGGCCCAATCAATTTTCGAGGCCATTTTCGGATCTCAAAGGTACCTTCTTTCTGATCGAAATGGAACATAATTTTACCCCATGTGACCTTTGTGCGTGAAGATATCGGAGGTCAAGTTTTCAATTTGAAATTAAGTGCAGTTAGGATGTTCATAGTGATTTGTCATGGTGACTTTGGGATCAGCAGGTCAAACTACCCCTGATAATGAGGTCAAGAGGTCAAATGTCAAATTGATGTGCCTATTTTTAGAGTTACTGGGCAAAGAAATTAAATTTCACTTTTCTGTAAAAATTTGGGTATGTGACAGAGCTCTGGTGCTGAATAGACGAAACAAACTCCCACTTCAATCGGGCACTTGGTTCTCAAGTTACAAGGGGTCAAAGGTTGGTTTTGATACCTTTTTGGCAATAGCATCGGCAGATATACTTTGTAATACATTATGCTTGTAGGACTGAGTTGCATCTAATCAGAGTAACATTTGTCATAAAAATGACATGTCATCCAAGGTCATTCAAGGTCACTTAGGACAAAAAACTAATATTTTGGAGACAACTTACAGGACATTGCTTGGCAATGTTGAAATTTCAGGACAGGGTGTACGTCATGGTGGAGAAGAAATTTCCCTGAACAACCACCATGTCATCAAAGGTCATTCAAGGTCACTTATGGGACATATGAACGGCCAAATAGTATGTGTTCCTGCAACAACTTCCAGTGACCTTTCCTGATGTGGGTTTAATTTAAATTTCAGGACAGGGTGTAACCCATCTAGGGTTACATTTTTTATAAAAATGGTCATGTCATCCGAGGCATAAAGGTCAATTTGAGGTAAAAAACTGATTTTGGTACTTTTCGGCAATAGCACTGGGTGTGCTCATCAGAATGCAAAATGCTCCTATGAGTGGATGTATCAATAGAGGAGTTACAATTTTCATAAAAACTGCCATGTCCTTAAGGTCTTCAAGTCACTTATGGTCAAAACTGGTTTTCTGGCATATTAGGAGATTGAATAAAACCTTTGGGGTGAAGGCTGGAAGGTTCATCACCATTGTGATATAATTGTTGACCTGCATGTGTGTGACCTCTGACCCTCATTGACCTCTGTCGGGTGGTCATGTGGTTAAAGGTTGAGTCTTGAAGAATGTGCTTATTTAAGGAGTTAACGGGCAAAAAAATAGAAACGGTTAATTGGCAAAGTGGGGATATACAAGTTGGCGGTCTAACACCGCCCGCGGTTTCTAGTTAAGTAAGGTAATTAGCCTATTTTAGGTAATCTATTGTTCAGGTTCGTTAGCAAGATTACAGATGAACCGTAGGTGCTATGGTGACATGGTTCGGCACATAGATGCGGATAGAAGTAGATGTACTGATCAGATTTCAGCGTCAAATATGGTAATTGAGTTGTCTAATTGCATAATTTATGCAAAATTCACAAGTTCGGATTTTTTTCATTCCATCACCACTCATTTCTGTGAATAGAGCACTCTTGTGATTGTCACTATATTAAATTGTATATTCACATAGGTGGAGGACACTAGAGGTCATTCAGTGTGTCTATTTCGCATGGTGTTTCCCAAATTTCAAAGTGGTTGATTTCTGAAACGGCGTGATTGGTATGGTCTACCTTAGTTATTTCCCCCAAAATGTTAACATAACATTGACTCAAGTCACTGGGGGTTATGCAGTGTGTATAAATTGTTCCATTCATGCAAATGTTCAAGTTTGATGAATTCCCATGTATTAAGTTGGTCCTGAGATGTGTGAAATGAGCAAATGCGTCAATAGGAAGTTGAATATTGTGTCTAATTGATAATTTAGGCCGATCTAGTCAAACATTTCCACAAAACTGATACTTTTCACTCTTCAGTAGACATTGGCCATAATCAGTCCTTACGAATTTGAAATTGATCACTGATTAGTAGGAGTGTTTTTTTTTTTTTTTTTTTTTTTTTTTTTTTTTTTTTTTTTTTTTTTTTTTTTTTTTTTTTTTTTTTTTTTTTTTTTTTTTTTTTTTTTTTTTTTTTTTTTTTTTTTTTTTGTTTAAATGCTATACCAAAATCTCAAAGCAACACATTAAATCTTGTAACTGTTTGCCGGTGGATATTAGGGAACACTGACGCAAACAGGCGAGACAGTGGGGGCGATCGCCTTGTATATTAGCTTGAGTATGGAAGTGACCCAGTATTGAGTGATATCGAAAAATATAGTCCAGCATGAGTTTGTTAATCTGGTTATTTCTGTTCTTGTCATAGGAGAGGCATGCTGGTGGACCATCCACCCTGCCAGCAAGCAGAGGTCAGAAGGAGAGAAGGTCAGGATTGGAGGATGATTTTGATCCTTGTCAGTTGGGTCTTATGAAAGTACTGGTAGGTTCCTGGATGAAAAAAGCAATACTCAAAATAGTATGTAATGATATATGATATTATCGTTAATACTAGTCCATTTAAAAATTGGGTTATTATGGCTTTACCTAATAGTTTTAAAAGAACAATGGAAACATTGTGATTCAACATTAGTAAACATGTGATAACATGTTTATAACTTTATGGATGCCAACCCCTCATACTGAATTTTTGCTGATCTAAGTGCACCAACTGGGCAAAATACTGCCCTAATTGTTAAAATGCACTTTATACGTAGTCAGGGGGAGAAAATGAAGCAGTTCACCAGTGTAACATGAGCATAGTACCTCTATGAAAAGAAAAAAAGCTCGTATACAAACATAATATAGATGAGAATTGAGTGCGAAACTACAAAAGTGTTCAAAAGATATCGAGGAATAATTCCATTAATTTCTATGTGAACAACTACCATCACTCTGGACAGGCCTTTGGCCATTGGTTTGTTGATATCAATATTTTGCAAAAATGGACTTGTGGCAAACGATATGTGAAACGATGTGCCATCATGTGGTTTTACTGATGCTACTAAACCTTAAAGATGTTTGACATGGCCAGTCACTTCTGTTATCACTATTGAAAGAGACATGCCCCCTCATTGCTCTTTTGCTTCTGCATTCAGTATGGAGCTATTGTGGGCCTCAGTGCTCTTGTTTTCCTGATGCTAAAACTAAACACCATAAAGAGTTACATGGCACCTGCCTCTTTGCTATCATTACTTCCGATATCCTCGTCATCCCCCCTTGCATTCAGTTATGGAGCTACGTGGCCATCATGCTCCTTGTTTTAACTCATGCTACGATAATCCTAATAAAGTTGCTGCTACATGGCAAACGATATGTGGAACTATTGTGCCAGTCATTGCTCTTGTTGTTAATGGATGTTCTACTGAACCTTTACAGGTGTTCATGGCAAGTCCCTTCTGTTACACTATTGAAAGAGACCATTCCCCCTCATCGCTCTCGCATCATTTATGGAGCCACTTTGCCATCATTGCTTCTTGTTTTACTGATGCTACAAAATCTATAAAGATGTTACATGGCAGCCTGCCTCCTTTCCTTTAGGTAGTTCGATATCCTCATCATCCCTCCGTGCATTCAGGTATGGAGCTACTGTGCCATCAGCTGCTCTCGTTTTATGATGCCCTAACTACAACCTATAAAGATTGTTGTTACAGGGAAGCCTGCCCTTTGCTCTCATGGGTTAAACTATCCCCCTCATCCTACCCTTCGTCAGTTATGAGAGCCACTGTGAACTATTTCTCTTTCTCGTTTAATAAATACTACTATAATCTTAATGATGAACTGCTATATGGCAAGTCTGCAACTTTTGCTAGTCATATGTCAGATATCCCCCTCATCTCCCCCTTGCATTCAGTTATGGGAGCTATGTGCTATCAGTGTCTTGTTTTACTGATGCTATTGTAATCTTGATTGAAGACGCGCTTACATGGCAGCACAAAACTTTTGCTATATTAGTAAACATAGCCCCCTAATATCCCCCTGCATTCAGTTATGGAGCTGACTGTGACATTTAGTGCTCTTTTTCTCCCCAGGATCTTGCATCGCCAAAGGGATTCTCAGCCAAGGAGGTCCCAGGCTTCCTTCCAGCAGACCCTGTGGACTGTGTGGACTCATCAGCTCATCCACAGTCAAGCCTCAGTCCATCTAGTGAGTTAAAACCTGCACCACACGTCGTTCTGTTTCCTGCCAAGGATGTGGTTCATTAATCCCACTGGAACTAGCCAGACTTCACAGAATGCCACAGGGGAACCAGAGATGCTATGCCCTTCGGGACATGATCATGAGGAGGTGCCATCCGCTTCTGTACAGGGAAAAAGAAAAGTAAACTGGCTGAGAAAAACAAAACAAAACAAAAACATGCAAGTGAGGTTTGGGAAAGTAATTCTTTGAAATTATGGATTTCTTTTATGATCACAAATTGGAGGAACATTATATTATTGAGAGGATGGCAGCTTCAAAATCCAATTAGGAAATCAGGGTGCGTTGGATGTGAAAACTATTGATAGCATGAGTTTCCTGTGGAGTACTACGGATTATGTCGTAGGGGATATGTCGTTCAACAGTAAAATATAGTCCAAATTATTCGTCATATTGGATCGGATTGAAAACTAGATATCAAGTTAGCCTTTCTTCTAATGTCTAATGTTAAATTAATGATAATAATGATTCGATTTTTATAGCGCCGTATATGTGGGAAAACTACATCTCAAGCGCTTCACAATCATTACCCCTGTACATTGGTAACTTTTCCAGCCACACTATCTAGTGAACAACCTTGCTGTTCGCAACCTGGCACACTGAACAGTAATGCCACATCATCGTGTCCCCTGGCGGCCTTCCCATAGGTGCAGCCACTACAGCGCAACGCTATATAAGTTATCTAACAGGGTACCCATTTACCCTGGGTAGAGAGAAGCAATCAAGATAAAGCCCATTGCTCAAGGGCAAACGCGACTCGAACCACACCACGCGCACACACGACACCTCGACGCTTAACCAATTAGGCCACCATGCAATTAGGCCAATTACACACATTAATCTTCTTGTCTGTGAACATATCCATAGGTATCCAATCCAAGTTTTCCAACCAGACTGGCAGCCTGTATGAACATATCTTCATTAATTTCACTGACAATCACACCATATACACCGGAATTCAGGCAGTAAATATATACTAAAACTACAATAAAAATGACTGCCTTTTAGCCTAATTTATGTCTCTATTGTTTCTGATAGTCGTGGTTCACTGTGGTGTTTCATTCCTAGAAGATAGTGTGGAGCAATGTGTGAAAGGGCAGAATCGTAGGAATTGATAGTATTAGATCTTTTTGGTGTTTGGCCCTATTAATCAAAGAGGTATCACAGTGGATAATGATCATCCAACCGCCATTTTGCTGCTGCGGATAGATATGTCTGTATGTCTCACAAATGTCAGTGGATGGATCTTATGAACAATGACTTAGAATCAGGGACATAACGTGGTTGACCCTGAGATCTGGTGAAAATGACTCTGGCAGGGCAAAATTGCATATTCAGCAGGGAAGAACTGCAGATAAAAAAATATGATTGGAGGGATTTTCAGGAGAGAAATACCTGCATCCTCTCCCCCCCCCCAAAAAAAAAAATCAGTGACAAGGCTCCTGCTAAGAATTGTCACTGTTCCTTGTTCAAATCTCCCTTCTGCCGCCGTCATTCTTCGGAAGTGTATTTTCCTCAGTTAGGTAATTACTCACGAGCGGTGATGCCATTTCCATTTCTCATTACCGATTCTTGATGGCACTCTCCTTAACATTTTATGATCATTTAGGACTTAATAGGGTCTCTCTACCCCCGCATATGATGTCGCCCTCGGCTATGCGATCAACTTCGGAATGACATTTTTTGTGATCCACACATCTGTGTCGGCTGGTCTCTGTAAATGATCTGGCAAATGTCAACTCAACTTCCAAGTATTAAATGTTAAATTTGAATCCTGAAGAACTGATGTTGACATTTTCTTACCAATCACTATGCTCGTATTAGAACACTGAAATTACAAATTTGATGAAAAATGCAATTGCTCTTTCATTGGAATAAATATCTCAAATAAAATAAGTTGACTATGACTGTGTTAGGGACACTAAAAAGTTGTCAATTGTTTTGAAATGCAGGTGAACTTCAATTGTGGCATAGGATTCTATTAGAATGAATATGCAATTTGTTATTATACATGTTATAGTTGTAAGGGTTGAGATTTAACATTTAAAAGGTTTTGAATTCTGCAATTGCATTGTTATTCTATGGATGAGTTGACAGAAAAGACGCCACTGAAAAGGTGTCATGCTGTAATGGCAACTTCAAGATAGAGCAACTTGAATGAGAGGGGCGTCACAAATGTGTATATAATTTGATCAATGCAAACTTTCAAAGAGTACAATCACCTTTCTGCAGGTTTTGTCAATGGCCTTGATGTCCTCCGGTTTGCCCACGGTCATGATGAGTTTCTAACTGTCCCACCAAATGGATGCAAGGACGATGATAACACAAGGTATGTGAATTCCATCACCCAATTGCCACCTGAAACAGCTGTTGGCAACTGTTGCTTAGTTTCCAGTGATCCGGGAGAATTTGCCCAGCTGGAAACTGTCCAGGATAAGCATACTAATATTTCCAGTTTGAGAGGGGAAGAATTTCCTTCCGAATTGAGAAGTTGTTTGAATTCTATTGTATTTCATTCTTATGTTAAAGTTTACAAAAATAAATTTCCAGACCTTTTTCCTTCCAAGCTAAATAGCTATTCAGCCAGAGGAAGTAGGGCTCATACTTGGCATATGGGTTGGCCATGTAGAGTGGATTGTCCATATCGTTTCAGGATGAGGACCAAAGTCAACTCACGTCATATTGGACATATGCACCGGGGTTGGCCACCCCAGCAACCCTGTGATCCTCATCACTATTCCGCAGAAGTGGTTAGGGGGGCTTTTATACTCAGAATATAGATTCGCCATCAGGAGTTGATGTTCCGTAGGTCACCTAAAGTTATTAAACATTAATAGAAGTCAGAAAAATGGACATCTGCAACAAAAGTAGGTTCGCCTTGGTGATTTCTTGTTATATTGAATGTTGATTTGGTGAAAATGAGAAAACTTGCATAGAAATTTGATCTTTTGGGCAATCTTAACTTTCAAACAGGATTACTAGATCTCACCTGGATGGAACAAGCTCAAATTTATTATGTGGATTCGCCCATACTGAGTACATGAACCTATTGTATTCCAAAATATGCAAAATTTGGAAATATGACAAGTTTGAAATGGCATATCCAACAGCAACTGATTATTGAAATGGTAATAATCAGTCAGGAGGAACATAGCCTTATGGCTTTCTGGTTTATTGCCCATTGGCTATGTCATATGTATAAGCTCACTCCCCATTTCACAAAATGTACCTATTGTACATTTTGACATAAAATAGCCTCGCTCATTCTGCATTTTTGTGTGTGCAGTCACTACTTCTCTGAATTGAGTAACTCTTCATTTTCATGCGATTAGTTATTTCCTCTTCGATCGCAGACTCGCATTTCCCCTTGGGAGATTTCCATAATGTTAATTCAAGTATTGTCACAATTTGTTTCACCACAGCGTCGTAAACTACCATACGGTGCCGTATCCCGCGTTTGCAGTTCCTTGTGGAGGATCGAGTTGGTCTCGAAAAGTGAGTCCCCGCCTGTGAATTATTAAATTGAGTCAACCACGCATGAAGTCGGAGGGTGTCAGTTTAATGGTAATCTGCATGGGCCTGGTTCATGAGATACAAGTTTGGATCTATTTTCCAATTTGACAAGGGTGAGAGGATTTCACACTGTTCATGTTAGTAATGAACATGAGAATAGTACAGCGGCAGTTTGCATGTCACGATATCTATATCAGTATCAATTATGTCACTCAGAGGTGGAATCGATTTGCTAATGTGATGAGGTTTCTCTGCTGGGTGCCTGTAGCATCTCATGGTTGGGCCAGGTGCTATGAATTGACAGGCCATGGTCTTACAAAAGTGCTAGCTTACAGACAGTGTGTTGATATTGAAGATGCAGTGCACTGAAATTGTAGTTGAAACATGTACAACTGTTAGTAATGGACATTAGTACAGCAGCAGTTTGCCATTGCGTGGTATCTTTATCCCATTATCAGTTTATATGTCACTCAAAGGTGGAATCAATTTGCTAATGTGATGAGGTTTACTGTTGGGCGCATGTAGCATCTCATGGTTAGGCCAGGTGCTATGAATTGACAGACCATGGTCTTACAAAAGTGCTAGCTTACAGACAGTGTGTTGATATTGAAGATGCAGTGCACTGAAATTGTAGTTGAAACATGTACAACTGTTAGTAATGGACATGAGAGTACAGCGGCAGTTTACGTGTAGCCAGAATCTATATCAGTATCAATTATGTCACTCAGAGGTGGAATCGATTTTCTAATGTGATGAGGTTTACTGTTGGGCGCATGTAGCATCTCATGGTTGAATGCCCGGCGGTATTGTGTGACATGATTTGGTTTTAGCTCTGCATGTCAGTCGCGATAACCGGCACTTATTACGTAAATAAATTGAGGAGTTACACATTTTAGCAAACCCAGTGCATATACCATACGACCCTGTCATCACATTATTATTAATAATCCAAACAGTCCCCCAGTTTCTATGTGCGAAATTGTCAATACAGAAACGTTACAAGATCACCCAAACACGCACACAATAGCAATGAAAATTAGAGAACCCCCCAGTCCACATACAATGATAACGATTCTCCCTTCGGAGGTGCATGTAGTAGTACAGCCCCCGCGCTATGCAGTGCAGTGTGTGCAGACTGTACATTCTGGTGATCGTTAAGGCCCGCCAGTCAGGTTTGTGTCAACTGCGAAGACCACGTGGAATGCTAGGCTAGCGTACCGTGTTACAGCGAGCGATGTATTGGCAAGTGTTTGGCACCCGAGCTGAGCGATTGGCGAAGGTTACTATTGCTCGAAGTATACATTTCGCTGGCTGCCCAGGTCAGTTTTGTTGTTCCGAGGTGGAGACCAAGGTGGATGCAAACGTAGCTGATGTGAGCGAGTAATCTATTGCATGGTTGGTACACAGAGCGGCGCGAGTGGTGTGGGTCGACTTGGCTTAATGATCATAAGTATGTCTCTACTACATTAAAAGTACAAGGCAGTTATTTCTCTGGGATAATCAAAAAAACAAGTGAACTCGAAGGGTCTGCCATTAACCACCCAGGTTGAAGTATCGGTTGGTCATTATCGGCAAATGTCCACAAATTTTCCACCGATACCGTATCAGGCCGATAACGCCAAGATCGTTGCCTATAACCGATAGTGGTAACCGATAATCAGCCCAACACTGATATACCACGGGTATTGTGATATACTACGTCAGTCCACTCTCTCCATGTAGGACATGGGTCGCCACTCAGATACCACTAGTGCGGTGATCTGTCCAAAGCACAGATAATCTGTCGACTTGCAACCACTGGCTGCTTTATATCACTAAATGTTTACATTATTTTCATTAGGTCACAATACAGGTATGTAGATTTCATTTATATTGGATGGTATTTACTTGGGAATGTGAATCTGCATGCTATGGATCGGCCTTAGTTATTATGAAATTGTGAAGAGTTATATGTTAGTAGCACTATTCAGCAGACCTTTAGTCATTTATTTTGCGCAGTACATATACATCTGGTAATGTGATAAATGCACAACAATCCTGTCCACTAGAATATCAGGTCTGTATGGTATCATGTTTTGGTGTGTATACTTAGATTGGCTGATAATTGGAAAGTGTGCCACCTGATTTAAAACCAACTGTCAGGGGGTTGAATTTGTGCATGTCCGGGTCTGTATTGATATCATATGTGTCTGGTTGTGTATATATTTTAGTATGGCTGATAATGAATTGTGTGACGCCTAATCAAACACGGCAAAAAGGGGATATCATCAAAATACAATCTGTGCAGGTTGGGTCCGTATCGTATCGTGTTCGCCTGGTTTTGTATACGTTATGTGGCTGATCATGGGATGTGTGTGCCTATAAGCTGCAGAAAAAGATACTAGGCATGAGGTGCCCATGGGGAGACTGGTACAGTGACTGTACGTAATGGTCGGGACCCATCCAACATAGAGCAACTGCAATACAAGCGTGTGGCCACCGTACTCCCTACATCATTACCACAGAATATGTGTGGCCATTTCGAGATTCTATGACCTTCTAACCTCACCTTGAGCAAATCTTACCTAGGCATAACAAACACATGTCAGGACCTCCCAACATATTTCAGGGTCCAAAAGGTACAGCAACTGTAAGACAAGCATGAGGCCACCGTATGCCCTTCATCATTACCACAGAATATGTGTGGCCATTTTGAGATTCTATGACCTTCTAACCTCACCTTGAGCAAATCTTACCTAGGCATAACAAACACATGTCAGGACCTCCCAACATATTTTAGGGTCCAAAAGGTACAGCAACTGCAAGACAAGCATGAGGCCACCGTATGCCCTACATCATTACCACAGAATATGCGTGGCCATTTTGAGATTCTATGACCTTCTAACCTCACCTTGAGCAAATCTTACCTAGGCATAACAAACACATGTCAGGACCTCCCAACATATTTTAGGGTCCAAAAGGTACAGCAACTGCAAGACAAGCATGAGGCCACCGTATGCCCTTCATCATTACCACAGAATATGCGTGGCCATTTTGAGATTCTATGACCTTCTAACCTCACCTTGAGCAAATCTTACCTAGGCATAACAAACACATGTCAGGACCTCCCAACATATTTTAGGGTCCAAAAGGTACAGCAACTGCAAGACAAGCATGAGGCCACCGTATGCCCTTCATCATTACCACAGAATATGCGTGGCCATTTTGAGATTCTATGACCTTCTAACCTCACCTTGAGCAAATCTTACCTAGGCATAACAAACACATGGTTTCCTGATTATGCAGCAAGCTTTCGTCTAGTGGACTGCAACAGCTATATGTTGGTCTTGTAATTTTCAGACAGAGCGAGGCTGACATCTGGTCACATTTCTCTTGATTTTATGGACTAATTCACTTGCAAACATCATGACTCAGTCACACCCTGGTCTCAAATATCCTCAGAGTAGAGACCCTGAATCTTAACCAGAACGTGTTATAGAAATCATGATCAACTGCACCAAAGCTCATGTCATGTGACAGGGGAGTGAAACCGGCACTGTCCTTGTTTCACATGACACATTCCACATGTGATACATGTCTGTGGCACACTGTAAGTGCAGTAAATAAACTGCAAATTTAGAATGTGGGTTCCATGCTGCATACAACATGTGCGTGATATACGTCTGAGCACAGATAATGTGTTGACTCTCACTACTGGTACATCTATTTGGTGCTCAGTTACTCTAGGCATCTGGAATATATGGGTCACCTCAAAGACATTCAGCAGATATTAGTTACAATGTTTAGTATTTTGAGCGCTGTTTGCCCGCTTATGGTATGACAGCAAATTGAATACGGTTGAGTGATATTCCGGACATCAGATTTTTTTTGGCCTATATTATCTATTTTCAATTTATATACAACTGCTAATGTGATATATATCCCACTCCCCCTGCAATGTTAAAATGTTGCGGCTGTATCGTATCATGTTTTGGTTGTGTTTACACTCATCGGAGTGGCTGATAATGGAAAGTGTGACACCTAAAGTAGATTGATTTAAAGCACTGTCATTGGCTGATGCTGCCTATATGTCATGTCTGCATGGTACGAACGAAACCAGGCTGCAGAATGCAGGAGGTGGGTTGCAACTCTGACCTGATGCTGTGAATATTTTCAAGCATTTTCGATAAATGGTTAGCACTTTTCATTGTTGAAAGATATAGGGACATGTATTACATGTAATAAGTAAAACTCAGAATGGGGAAATACCAATTGATGTTGTGCATAGCTGTTGGGAACACATATCACCACTCATTATTAGGGTCATGTGCTATGATTCAGCAGACATGAAATTCGTATCGAGCACAGTTGATAATATATATAATTTGGGCAATTTTCTAATTTAGTAACGTTTCGACAAAACTTGGTACGCCATTGATAGAATGATAAAGATTCATTGGACTGGTTACTGATTAGTGCCATTATAGGTGAAGCCTTGAGGGACTGGCATACTATATCCACCTCTATATGCTTTAGATTTCGTTCGCTGTCATTACTATCTGCTAATTGGGGAATGGCTCTCATTCGACCTTTGAGATCAGGTTGGTAGAAACCTACTGAATGCCTTAACAAAAACATGACCATGATCACCAAAAATGATTTTGTGAACCTACCTGTTTCCTTTCTTGTCTTTGTTTTCTTCTCTCAGCAACCTTACCATGATTTTAAGGCTGCCCTTCCCATGTGGGGATTCTCACTTTTTGACGGGAGAAGACGTAATCATATGATATATTGGTACCTTGGCATCTTGGAAAAAACATGTGATATGCAAATAAAATGCACTTTCTGGTATTGAGTGGGCAGTTCAGTGGAACTGCAATGACTGTGGTGACAGAGTTGTCAGCATCTGATACCATATTTTCATCCAGCTCAGTGGTTTTTGCACTTGGAAAAAAAACTACACTCACATTTGTCGGACAGAGCCATTGAAATGGCGATCCCTAGAGCAGAAATCCAGCTCGCCTAGCTGTCCCATTAGGCTCTGGACACTATATTTGAGGAGAGAAAGTGAGAATTCACTGGTGTCTATCCACTCACCGGCAATCTGCAGATGAGTGTAGCACCTTTGGTTAAATCAGCACAGGTTTATAAATGCGACGTTAGGTTGTTGATTCAATCCAGATCTAAATGTATGCATCTTCAATCATTTTTTTTTACAGGTGAGAATGGGGCTACATCGCTGGGGGCATCCATGCAGGATATGTCACCTAACATCAGGTACTAAACTGAGGAGTTATAGCCTTTAGTGTTATCGTGTGGCTTGCATACAAAATGTGTACTGTCGTGGAGGATGGTTAGCATTGCCACACCTCGGTCTCTGTTGAGTAATGTTGGATAACATACAAGGTTTTTTTTCTTGTAATATTCTCGATTTTCTAAGGTAGTTGGTTTCTTCATAGGTTTGGGAATCCAGAGGTCCACACTTTGTAGTCACAACAAGATTAAAGTAGGTCAATTGGAAATCCTCCTTGTGAGCACCTTGAAATACAGGTGAACGGAAATATAATGCTCTTGGCCAGATTGAAAAACATATACTTCTGGAAACTATAATAGAAGTTAGCCATTCCTCTGTGGTCATCCCCTCATGTCTTAACCATACTTTATTAATACTATAAACATGGATAACATTTGTTGTAAATAATTCATATAATATATATATCAATGGCAGAATATCCCTATGAATATTTTCTTGTTTTGTTTCCCAAAGACATCAAAATCAAACACTATGGGCCACTGACTACGGAGCATGTTTGCAGCCAAACTGACATTCAGAATGTTTGTAATACCTTTTGAAAGAGGAGAATGTACACATCAGTACATCATGACAACAATGTGTGCATGACAATTTATCACCAACATTTCTAACTGAATCTGCTGCACTCTCTCATGTCCCCAATTAGCACCTAGTGGAGGGTTATCATTGCTGTGAGCTTTATTTTCGAGCTACAGAGCAGTGAATGTGAGAGTGCTGGAATTTGAATTTGCTTATATTCAGCCCATATCTCCACAGGCTGGGCTATCCATTGCTTTCTTTGTCTCTCACCAGGAAAATACCTTGCAGTCTTGAATTCCAAAGATATCTGTATTGTATCAAGAAACCATGATAACCTGGACGATATGGTTTTCTGTCTACAACCATCCAAGGTAAATGCTACTTACTATTACTACTTCTTGGCTAGAGGAAGCTATGCTGGTTGAGCTATGGTGATCTGCTACTGTCAGCCTGTCTGTCTGTCTGTAAACTTTTGGTCATTGTTATTATGGATCAATAGTAGAAGGTCATTGAAGGGACTTAATGAGCTATGTAGAATAACAGCAACTTCTGCAAAATGCTTCACCTTCTACGAATAGGTTGGAATATCATCATGTTCGGTCAGTGTCATTGTGAACTAGTGGTACCCACAGGGTATCCAGTAATCTAAGGTCAAAGGACATCAAAATGGGCATAATGAGCTATTATGTGAAAACAATCTGGGAAATCTTTCCCTCCCTACAGATTACGTTGGATTTCTTGGTCAGTGTTAATATGGACTAGTGGTATGCTTAGTCTTTCTTAGTGGTGATCATACCGGGACGCCATGTACATTGACAGGTGGGTCAGCATTGATCCCTACAAAAGTTATTAAGGAGACATGATAGGCTATTGTGTGAAGGGCATGTCAAGCCATTGTGAGAAAAATGCCATTCCCTCCCATAAAGAGCATTTTACATCTTCCTAATATTACAAATTATGGGGTAGAGGGTGGCCCAGGTTGGCAATGTATACAGTAGCTCTAACACAAGGTGCATATGGTGTGCTCTGGAAATTGGGGTCATCGATCATCTAGGGGTCTGGGATTAGCAGTCATCTAGGCAATATTCTTTCCCAAAGAATATTTTGGTCCTATGCCTCTCCTACATATATCTTGGGTGATGATACATGTGATGATGATCAAATGGTACTTCATTGAGTGGGTGTTCAACAATTCCAAGTCAGTGGGCATCTATGTGTCATTTTGAGTCACAAGAAGGTAGTTTTATCTGCCATGAAATAATTGCATTTGTGTGGTTTGAGCTACAGCACCATTGGTGCTCTAGTTTGCAATTTCAGAATTTGGCAATTGTTTTCAGAATCTGTAAAAAGGGGGGGATCCAGCTCCTTCCATTCAGGTGGGCAAGCTAGGAACTCGAATGCGTTCGATGGCCCAAATTCGTAATGACTGATTCGAGATGAGTACACACAATTGACGGCCATTTCTGGTCTCTTCACAACCTCTCCAGACACAAAACTCGTGTTCTGGCCTCTTAAATACTTGCGCTGCCGTATTGAAGGACTGAGAAATTGAAGACTCAAAACCATATAGATATATGGCCAGCAGGAATCTCTCATGAGGGGGATATAAGGAATGTTTTCATATCTATTTCACTCATTCAAACTTGAAAATTATACTTCGCATTGGACCCTGCAAACACCCCTGAATGATCACATGGCAGAACATCAATGCATGTAATTGTTGGGTGCTTAAGCATATGGGGTGTGTGCAGAGGCCTATGTGGCCCTTTTCTCTTCAATCTAGGTGCTAGCTGTCCCACTGGGAGACCTGGTATAAATATACAGAGCAAGCTTGAGCCTATCGATTCATTTGATCATTCAACTACAGTAATTAGTAGTCCATGATGCTGGAATAGTGTCGAAATCCTCATGCTATTTTGCGTTCAGTATCATGCTCAACTGGATTGAATACAATGCTAGGACTGAAACTATCTACCTATTTATCTGCCCTTGTCCATTCCTAGAGAAGCTGCAGGAGAACGGACACTTTCTTATGGTGCATTGTAGGATATTCCATACCTTGTATATACTTTTGTTGTATCCACAGTCTGATACGGTATCTTGGGACTTGGAACAGGAACACGGTATGGGCTCCGCCGATATCAAGTACGGAGACTCCACCGCCTTCATCCAACATGTCACCACTGAGCGCTGGCTGTCTCACATGGTAATCATCACATCTATTGCTTATTGCATCTGAGTGTGATTACTCCCACCCCCACATTGAACTACTGCCAAAGAGGCTTTGGCTCATTCCTTGTAATATGAAGCCAATCCTCTTCTCTTTGTTTCCCCTTTAAGACAAATATGCTCCCTTTTTGCCATCATGAGGATTTGTTGGAACAATATTCCTATTTGAGTCATGCTCTGCTTACCCCCATCTCAGTCTAGCCATGATTGGTCCCATCCATGGGCGGAAGAATGGTAGAGTGGTATCAGTGACGCTTTACAAGCAAATATCTGGGTTTAAAATCCAGCAGTCACCGGACGTTTCTCCCTGGGTGGCCGTGGACTCCCTTGGGTTACTGGGGTTTGTGATGTATATTTGCAATGATTTGCTCCTCTAGGTTTTGAGAAGAGTTCACTGATCCTCCTATCAGAGGAGGTAGTAAAATGGCGGTTCCAGGAGCAGGATGGGATTGGTTACACCCCTGCCTTTATATCATCTGAGCACTAATCGAGAAGAGAAGGGGAGTTATCGCTGGTGCTCATCCACGATCAATAAGGCCAGGGTTCCTTTATGAGCCTTAATTGGCTTCCTGAACCTGTAGAACTCAAATCAAATCAAAATCAAATGAAGACTTAGGCCTCTCCCACAATTTTGAGAATGCCTTCAATGTGGAGCATCCAAAAAACTGCAAGGCAGCAGACGAATGGGAAAATGTCCCAATAAGGGCGATGTGAAGGGGGGGGGGGGGGGGGGGTGAGAGCGTCAGAACCGATCAGCTCACTGGTGCCAAGTCTCGAATCATTTTGGAGACTTGGCCTCCACGCTGTCATTGATATGAGTAAAATATCTCACTTCTGTTCACCACTAGGGCCTTCCTTGTCCTGAAATCTACTTTATATATCCTGAAGATGACTCTGCAGAAATGTATGTGACCCCCCAACAAACTAGCCTCGGGCATTATCACCCATTGTTAGTTGGCGGCATCCTCGTCCTATTTCAGCTTTAACCAACTTCTATCCCTTTCCTGTCTCGTTGTTACGATATCCATTACTTCATCATACTGTCACCTTCGTCTATCACTCTCGATAATCAATCGTTTGTTTGTCTCACTGCTCTGATCCAGTTTAAACTGGGCCAATGTACTTTGGCTCCATTTCGCTGATGATGGTACCTTGGCTAATCCTGGGACTGACATTTAAATGTAAACAGTGGTATCCTTCTCTGTTGTTTGTGCAATGCATATGACTATAGCACAGACGAGGCACTGTGATCCTGCGTTTCCGTGAACAGAACAACGATAGCATGGGTCACCCACTGTGAGCTCTATAAAAGGCCCCAACCGTGGCATTTAAATGCAATGGGTGTCATATGGTCCATAAATTCATGAGCAGAGATGGCCCGTAGGCCTCCTGTTGGCATGTGTATGCTATAGATACCCTCCTCCATAGGGTCCTAGTATCTTGGTCGGCTGGAGACTGACTCATTAGTTTGTGTTCACTGTCTGTAATATGAACTTCGTATGAACTCTGCCACATGTGTCAATGACGCTGTTAATAATCAGTCTCACCAAAGAAAATGGCTTCTCCCATCCCGAGTGCCCTATTTTGTGAATATGGAGCCTAATAGAGGTGTCAATAAATTTTGAATCCTGTGTTTACAGCAGGATTTGCCTGTGGTACTTCATGCTTGCCATGCAAGGTCACTAAAAGAATGGTTAGACTGGTTCTGATTTTACACACAAAGCCTGCCTCACACTGCCCAGAATTTGTTCACCGCAAGTATTGCGGAGGCAAGACCATAGCCACAGCACGTACCCTAACAGGCAAGGTGCCATCGCAAGGTTTTGAGCATGTACCAAAATTTCAGGATTTGCTGTGAGGTTCATGCAGTTTTGTCATGGCCAATAATTCAATAAGCATGGGCAGATGGAAAACCTGCCAAAAGCTCAACTGAAAGTATCCTTTTTGCTATCAGTGGTCCGATTCTCCCCATTTATTTTTGGAGCAGGGCAATCAGATGGACAATTGAAAGGATACATAACTCTTTTCCTCTAATTCTGCTGTGAGTGCCCCCATTGTGCATCAGTGCATGCGCTTGTCCAATCTGATGCAAACGGTTGCAAGTCTCTGCCTACAGTTTCTCGTCACAAGTGACCACAACCGTCACGGTGCATTGCAACCTTTAACTCATTACGCGCGAGGCAGGCACCTTAGTCACCTTGTTACACATACTGCATGAACAATATGAGTCTATAGGGTGAGCTTTTATTTCTAATCTACAGGGGAAATAACCCATTGCAGTAATGTTGACAGTGATAAAGAGCCACTAAAACAATGCTGTAGGAATTTTGATGAGACAATAGACACTTATGGTGTGATAGAACAGATATTTGAGAAGAGGAAGACATGAGTGTTCCCTAAAATCAGACTTAAAACACAAACCTTCAAAGCATATTAGTCATGTAAAGTTACTGGACTTCTGATTGTTTCGTTGATTACATTATGGCAGCCAAACTCCCGCACCAAATTTTAGCCGACAGAGTGCGCCAATTGGGCACATTCCGCTATTGTGAAATTCCCTTCATGATGTCATGGGGGGGATCCATGGGATCCCCTGTAATACCAAATCAATGTAAACAATAACCTGTACTTTTGAAAACCCTGTAGCGAACAAAGTGTAGGTGGAATCTGAATGAAAACTTGATAAAGATTGGTCAAACATATTGGAGAATAAAATAGCTGTTTCTGTTTTTCTGTTGGTGGAGAATTGCATCATTTACTGTGTAGAGTCTATGTGTGGCCTCTCCACTGTTCCTCTGTAGGGTCATCAATTCCTCAAAAGGTAATTGGGATGAATCAACAAAGCAACATGCTAAATTGTCCAAATTTGGGGTGTGGGGTTTTACTACTTCCTCTTTTACCTGTGCTGGTTTAAAGAAAAATCTATTACATAAAAAATGGGCCTCAAATGGTGGGATGAAATACCTACTTATATACGCTATATAACATATATGTTGCTGTTGCTATAGATAAAACATGTTGATATATAACAATATGTATACTAAACAGTCATCAGTAACTACTAGCTCTAGAAATAAATGCAAATAAATGAGCCTGCTATGGGCAATTTAAGTTATATTTGTATTTATTTATATTTAAGTTATAAATAGTAACTAGCTATGTACTGCAAGAATATGTATTCAAATTGTACCAAAGGAGTCCTTGAAAGAGTAATTTTGTAGCATAATATGACCCATTATGCCTTGGTGCCTAGGTAAGAGGCCTATAACGCAGGTTATTAACAGGGGAAACATAAAACTTCAATGTCACAAGCACATTGCTACCTCCAACTTAGCAACCATATGCAACTGTTGGCTGCAACTCAATAATAATGATAATGCATCTAAATTACTTGAAATGTACAATCTTAACTCAGATTCCACCGAATATGTCAGATCTCATTGCATCAGTTTGGTTTGTGACATATTTATTTCAGAACAAAATGAACTCTCATAATGCACCCCAATATTGGTCTTTGCCTGTGGGTCAGGTTCCATTTGGTGATTTTTTTTGGTTTCCTTTTTCTCCAAGGTGGTGGAGAACCTACAGATAAGGAGTGGAAAGCCAACAGCAAGGAAGGTCAGTATCAGTAGATCAAAGCATCTATCTATTCACTGCACTCCCAACTCCTCTAATTAGCACATAATAATCTCTATAAAATCGAATCTAGGTAGGGGTCAAAAAAAATAGTGAACGATAACGTAGGAGAGTCAAGACCATAGAAGAAGTCAATTATGCATGAGTTGGGGACGGGGTTGTGAAAACAGCCCCATGAGCTGGAGTTACTTAGGACAACTGCTTATTAGATGAGTTAAGAAGGTGAGTATGGACGCTAGTTAATACCCAAACCAGTAAATTTTGGGGACTATGGCCTATCACTAGTGCTATGATAATGAGTGTTTCGATGTAATGCATGTTGGGTTTCAGACATGATAATATGGACATGATGATATATGGACTCAATAGGGTACAACAACAACACATAATAGGCTCGGTTGTATTCACCGAGGCTCCCCTGTACAATTGTCAACTCTCTTCCTTTTGTGCATGATGTCCTATGACACCTTCATGTATCTTTTCGAAGAGCGCAAGAATTCTAATGGTTGTATTAATACTTGAATCTGAGACTGAAATCTGAAAATATTGCAGTTAGAGTGCTAGTTGCGCAAATTGATGATGGACAATGGCTGCAGCAGTATGGCTAGTGTTTTTCTGACAAATTTTGCGGGTTTTCCCGCAAATCAACTCGCATACTGTATAGCGTATTCTATACGAATAAGTAACAATGAAACTTTTGTCACAACTTTTGTTCAACTACACAATTAAAGTCAACAATTTGTCAAATTTTGTTGATGTTTCATCTATTCAATTAATGTTTTTCTATCATGCGATAGGTTCATAAATTTTATTGATGGATAGTGTTTCTATCAATTTGGCCTGTGCCTGATTGAAGGAAAATGTTTATTCCTTCAATCATGGATATTATTGAAACCATGAGGCATTACGATCTGAATAAACTATATGTGTTGATGTGTCCATAAAACCATTATTACACACAGTTGCCCGCGACTCCTTGTATTATAATTTTCGGAAATGATTGGGGAACAGATGAGTGAATATTTTGATGTTAACTTTTTGGAATTTTTTAAATGCTCAATCTATTGACCTCCTGACCTCACTTGTAGGCAATGATTTGCACCCAGAAGGTCACATGGATGATGGGTCCCTATTGGCCGAGCCAGAGGTGAAGAAGCCAAGTCTTCAGCCGGAATCATCAGGAAGGTATTCTCTATCCTGAGATTTATGCAGGTGAGCCAGTGGTTCAGTGGTTTGCCAAGGCGATTTGAATATTGTTTCTCGGATATATCTTTCTGTTTAACCTGCATGTATATGGGACGTATGCCTCCCATGAGCAATGGAGTAAGGAAAGCAATGCAGTGCCTCCCAAACTGGAGAAAAAGGTGTTGGCAGCCCTACTACCTCATGAGGGGGAAGTGTTTAAAACACGTTCTGGCAGGTCACCGTGCCCTCCAGCCTGGCCCTGTGCGCACACTTCCCTTACAAAAACTTGGCCAACAAAAAAATGGGTGTTTCAGGGTGGTGAAATGGTTGTTTGGGGGGGCTCAATAGGGTGTCCGACACCCGTGTCCCCTTGTAGGCATGGTTTGGCGGGGTTGATGAAAAGGGCAAGGCACATGGTTGTGACATGGCAGAGCCTGACATGACACCCATGTTACTAATTAGTACTGACTGGGTCAAAAAAAGTCCTGTCAACCATGCCAACCAGGTTTTTCATTGAAATCTATTAAATGTGGCAGGTACTGTGCCAGGGTCTATGACATGCACTGACGTGGGTGAAAACTACTGGTGGGGTGGGTTGCCCAAGCCTGTCCATGGATTAACCACTGCCCTTGACCATGTCTGACAGGGCGATAACCAAACAAATGACACTCTTGGTTGAACAACCATGTCAGTGGAGGTCATGGCGTGGGTGTTCATGGGTGATGACAACCCGGTTTCACCCCTTATTCAAGGGTGAAAACCCTGTCTTTGCAGTGACGCACTGGCGCCCCCATTGTTTTTCGTCAATGTTTCTTGTAAGGGTTGTAGCTACGATGTAGGTCACGCTCCTTTTGGTGAGCCACTTTTTGTTGTGTAACTGCCATTTCCAGTAGCAAGCGGCAGTGAAAACTCCTGGTACTGAAGGACATCTAGCAAATGGGGGTCTTATGATTAACCCTGAGTCCAGAAAGGGCACTTTGAATGTGATGCAGTGACACGCTGCTTCCAGTCTTAGACTGCAAGGGTAATAGTTGGCCCTGTGTGTTTTCACTTCCAGTAGTGATGTAACGTCAAGCTACAACCAAGCAGCCATTTGATGGAGCCACTGGTTCCAGTAGCAAAACTGTAGGTGACGGAGCACTGTATGACTGAGGGGGGACGTTTGTGAAGATATATCTTTGCGATGGGGTCCATGTGATTAAACCCATGAGGCTGGCAAGCTCTTTGACACATGCGGCAGTTAAGGACAATGTACAACCATTGGCTTTTTCCATGCAGCCCATTCTAAATGCATCCAGTTGAAAACACTATGAATACTTCATTGAAATACTTTCACCCCAATGAGCAATGGAGTCCCAGAGCTGTCTATTGTCAGAGCACCTTCTAAATGAATGGTAATAGGGGGGGCATGGAGGCTCCAAAATGTGGAACATGGTGAATATGATTGATGAATATGATGTGCAATGTTTCATGTTACACTTCCACATATACTTCAGGTCTTCTCTTTCTATTCCTTAGGGCTTCTACAGTGCTCTTGATTCATTACAAGACACGGATGTACAGAGCAAGAGACTTGGAACTATTCTCCCTGGAGTTGTTAAACAATTGAATCGCGGATTCATTGGATATTTGGAGGCTGAGGATGAAGGTTGGTGAAGTTGTACACCAGGTTTAGGCCTGCAGATTAGTCTGCACTTAATGCCTAACTAGCTTTTCCTTAAGAACTGCTCCTTAGTTCCCATGCTGCGCCAACTGTTGTTGTCTTCCTGGATGTAAGTGTCCAGAAGAGATTGGCGATAACTTTAGTGAACTGATGAACATGTGTTTGGACCATGTGTGTGCATGTATGTGTGCGTGTGGGGTTAGTGGGATTGGGGTTGGGTGAACACGATCTGATTTGTAGGGGGGACCAAGAAAGTCACAAGTATGGTGGTGATTAGCCTATTTTAGTGTTTGAGCTCATTAGCAAGGTTATAGACAAACCGTAGGAGCTATGGTGATGTGGTTCTGCACATAGGGACAGGATATAGGCAGATGAACTGAGTAGATTTTGGGTGTGTGTAAGTAAAATATGATAATTAAGTTATCGGGGTCTGCGAGGAATGCAATTTTAAGTTTGACGGATTTTCACCAAACTTGTTGAAAGTCTATCTTCAGTCCCAAGAAATTTAACAGGAGTTGGGGTCCACTGGAGGTCATTCAATGTGTCTTAGTTGGATGATTCATGTGGAATTTATGAGGTTGTTGATTCATGGACAATAGGGCAGGTACGTTTTGACCCTTAGAAATGAAAAATTTACAAACTCTCATTTTCCACATGATTTTCTTGTAAACATTTCTGACAAAAATACTTATTTATATTATATATGTGTATGCATATATATACTGTGAAACATTGACTGACATTCAAAGGAATGTGCTGATTTAAACTAGTTTTACTAATTTTTATTGTTTGTTTCATTTTAACAGATCATGAGGAACAGCAGAAGAAGGCAAAAGCATGAGGAATCGTCAGGATCTGTTTAAAGAAGAGGTGAGTTCTTTTCCACTTATTCACGTAATTGGTTCAGAGCATCATGAATTGATGGGTTCTGTGAATGCTGTTGCTGATAATTAAATCTCCCCAGTTGTATAATAAGTTATTACTTGATGAATTCAGAAGAATATCTTTGGTTAAAAGGATAAAAATCAGTAGTTAATGTCACATAATCACCTTACCCAATATTGAAAACATGCACCTGACCAACAGGCCACTGGTCATCGGCCAATAACACAAAATTTCTAAAAAACTTATGGGGGTGATTTTCACTGGTAAAGGATGAAGTTCATAATTGTTATGTAGATTGTGATGTGTATGTGGTTATTGTCGGGATCAGGTTGGAGGTCAGTGAAGGTCAAAGGCTTGAAAACTTGTGAAATGGCAAGCTGAGAATGACTCGTCAATATTATCTCAAAATTAGTGTCATCTTCGTGAAAAATGGGGAATTAATGAAAGATGAATATAATATATGTTGACCATAATGATGTTGGCACAAGATTCCATACTTCTGGTGTCTAGTTACCAGGAAGGGAAACAGGAACCACTAAACCAGTGGGCTTGCTTCTGGTTCAGGTTGCAGTTGATGTCAGAACCTCAATTTGTGTGTTTCACCCAGGCATGGGAGGTTGGTGCTTTAGCCACCATAGACAACTGAGTGTCTACAAGACAGCAGCTGACTTTGGTGATGTGGACGGGGGGAGGCTGGAGAGGACTGGGAGAATATCCTCAACAGTCTCTACGAACTTATCGGTAGGTACTCAAATAGGACTTCACTGCTGTGGTCGTACTGGTACCAATTTTTTTGTCGGGAAAAGAGATAAAATTTTTGCTTTTCTTGTTAATATATATGGAAAATTTGGAAAAAGAAAAAAAAAATATAAGAGAAGTGTGCTCAAGTTAAAAAAAAAGAAAAAAAATATATATGCTCTATCACCAAAAAATCAGTGAGAGTTTTTTCAGGATAGTTGCCAGGCTCAGCTCAACAATAGTGAAGCCGATGTTTGAAGCCCAGTCCCTCTTTTTCAAAGGGGAAAGTACAAAAGGGAGTGTGAGTCTGACATTTAAAGGAACCTTTTAAAGGTAGACCACGGGCATCAACAGCGGGCATTGCTCCGGCGCGCCCAATACCCTTCAAATGCTGGATCAACAATGTTTTGAACGTATGATGTCTCACGTGCAGTTTGAAGAACAAACAAAACTTTTGGTGAGGAAGTCTCTCAAATTTTTCAACAAGATTGTTTTTCAATATTATTCAATGTTGGAATGAAAGATGCATGACAGATTCCTCAAGGAATAACCACCCTCTGAAATGTTTGTGATCAATATATCGTTCTAGTATAGTTAAGAATCATTCTGCTAAGAATGGTTTTCTGGGAATATTTTCTTTTCATGTCATTCCACAGCGAGCATGATCCGCAACAACCACAAACAAACTGTGCCATATGGGCTTAGGCTGCTCGGCGGGACTGGCCTCATACACCAGACGGGAGAGTCAACACGGCATCTCAGGTAATGAAGCAGCTGTCAATTCTATTCTCCCCCTCAGGCCACTGGGAGAGGTGAGTCACTTTACCAATTTGCATCGTACGAATCAGGAGGAAAGGACAGACCCTCTGTCATGAAAAATGTTAACTTTAAAAAAATGCCTTGAAAGTGACAGTCCATATGAGTGAGAAATGACAGTCCATGAGGCACATCTCTCCGATTGTTCGACATCGGGCTGAAAGGACGGTTACCTGTATCATAAATTTTCTGGTAAAATGACACACATTGAAGCATCATCCCGGGGGTCTAGGTGGGGAGTGGGAACAATTGACCGCGACGCATAATTGTTTCACAACAAAGATGTACAAATTGAAATATGGAGGCATCCATTACAATTTCTGTTCTTGGTATTCCTCATCCATGCTACGCTAATTGACTTAAATTATATATACATAGGGAATTTTCTCTTTCCATTGAGTTCGTATAGGCCTTCAGTATTTGGGACAGATGGAGATCACTTTTCACCAAATTATATATTCCCATTGCTGGATGCAAATACGTTTTCCATAAGGCCAAGTTGAAAAAAAAAAAAAATTTCGCGTCCTAACTTCGCTGAAAAGTTTGGCATGAGGCATTTTTTTTTTTTTTTTTGCTCTCAGGTGACAGTCCAGAATAACCATATTTAGTACTGTATTCGCGGTATCAGCAGTTTGGAAATGGAGAATGAGGCTGCTTTTTTTCTTTGTTCCTGAGGTTTATTACCCATAGTGGCCACAAAGCCATCCGCAAAATGTGCCTTAATAGTTTGACAGCCATCAGTAGTAAGCTGTGTCCTTAAACCATAATTTTGAATAAAGTTATCAGTGAAGTTGTAAAAAAAAAAAAAAGAAATTTAGAAATTTGACGATATCTAAAAAAGCGTGCGGGCGGGGAGAGAAACTGCTTTTTTTTTTTTTTTGGCCTAAATACATCAAAATATTTTTTGTTGCCATTCTCAGAGTGTTAACTATTCACCAAATGCAGATGGACATGGAGCCATGGTGTTTTTGTGATGGATTTCTGTTCCCCTATAGGTGTTTGGATGTTCTGCAATGTGTGTTGATTGGCAGTCCTGAAGCTCTCAACATCATCAAGGAGAGGCACATCAAGTCCATGATCTCACAGCTAGAGAGACATGGACGGGATTCCAAGGTGAGCTCAATCAGTTTTATAAAAAAAAAAATCCATTGAAACGATAAAAAGATACTAGACTAGCTGGGAGGTTAGTTTAGAACGCATTTCAACTCAATACATACAATAATCTGTAATCTGGAAATTCTTGTTAACAATAGTTAGGATTTATTGATGTATTGAATTGGTATCATATCGTGCCATCAACATATAAAATAATGAAAAATTTCTTCTTCACGTTGATCTATTGAATGGCAAGCATGTATATCTGCACCTTTGTTTCTGCCAGTATTTGTTATGCCAATATTCTATTTTGAGTGGAAGCAAATCCGGTCCATTGCATAATAACAAGCCTTCTGCAGTTTTTTAGGCATTGTCAAAGCAGATGTAGGATTCGCATTACCTCCGAACTAATGTAGGAACTAATTCGGAGATGTAACCTTACGTCTGTGTTGAATTGGAAAACGCACATATACTCCATATCTCTGTTTTGCATAAGACACATCCAAAATATCTTGTTGCCATTCTTAGATGTGTAAATAGGGACCAAATGCAATGCATTGTGCCATTGTTGTTGTTTTGATGGTATTTCTGTTCCCCATAAAGGTGTTCTGAGTTCTTGCAGTGTGTATGATTGCAGTCCGAAGCTCTCAACATCATCCTGAAGCTCTCAAATAATATATTCTGTTTTGTTCCTTCTCAGGTGCTGATGTATTGTGTTCCCTATCGTTATTGGTAATGTGTGGCTGTCAGGTCCAACCAGGAACCTTATCTGTGATCATCTTCTGCCATCCAGAGACCTCCTTACAAAAACAGAGTTGGTCGACGGGTCAAAAGGTTACGTATCTTCCTTTCTCTGGCTGGTTTCCACCATTCCGAAAACAGTTCCTGTGTATTGTGTTCCTATTTATCATTTTTAGTCCTGTTCAACAAGTTCAAGAACAGAAAGGGAGGGACAGATTTAGCTTAGTCGGTAGAGCCCAGTTTGGAGTTTGGAGCCCATTCGAAGCCTGAGGACTCCGCAAAGCTGTTGGACAAGGCATGTCTCCTGAAATGTCCCATGCCACCCACATGGTTAAGCAGATACCTTGTGGGTGACTTGTGAAGATTATCGATCGCTGTATGTGGCTGCTTAATATGGGGAAGTTCCCCAGGGGGGGGACGAGAAAGTGAAGTACTGAAATAGTGCATCAGGAGAGAACAAGCAGGCAGTGCGTGCTGTATGTTACGGATGCGACAAGTCACTAATGGTCAGGGTAATATATAGCATGTTATATATAAGTGCTATATAAGAACAAGATATTATCATATTTATCAATATATCTGGGTAATGGAGGAATAAAGGAAACTTTGGAAGTTTGCATTGTTTACCAAAACACTCCACCTGAACATTTTACAAATCCTCAGAAACTCATAGACTTGTGGTACAACATATATTGAAGAAAAATGAAAAGTAACATGTATTGATTGTTTCTATGTTCCCCATATTTCAGATATGGAAGTAGTCATCAGGTAATCAGCTCATGGTCATATCCCCAAGTGTAAAATGTATACGTAGTCATCAGATGGCTGGCTTCCCAAATGTCCAACTGTCCCCGATGACTCCCGGTTGTTCAGAGATTTTGAAAACCTAAATAGATTCCCTGGTTGTTCTCGCTTCTATGTCTCTGATCTCTGATTTAAAAAAATCTTTCACTTGGGCTCTATTTTGGAATCAGTGCCTGGACATGGCCTATGATGTTCAAAGAATATATACCTGTGCTGTAGGTATAAAGGAGAAAACAAAGAGATATTCGCACTATTCACTTCAGCCTGGAGGTATACTTGGCATTATACAAATTCTCAAATCCTCACAGACAGGTGATACAGCAAACCTGTTGGCAATGTTCTCCATTTTTCATGTGGTATTTCTGTTCCTGCTATGTTTCCTGATACCTCTCCTGCAGCATGAGGCCAAACATCTTCATCTGCCTGGAGCAGGGCAGTGCCGTCTACAAGAAGTGGTACTTGAGGTGGCCATAGATAACGTGGAGAACATCAAACACCGGACCGCTCACTTCAGGACTGGCTGGGCCAACAGCCTGGGCTTCCGCCCCTACCCCAGGGGAGGAAGGATGGGGGAGCAGTGGCGTGGGGGATGACCACTTCTCATTTGGGTTTGATGGAAAGTTCCTCTGGACAGGTATGAATTTCACTTGCCACTTTTCTACTTCTGCTTGGTACTCATTGAAACCCCTTTCAGGTATCATAACGAGAATGTGGTGTTCAGTGAGAATCAGGCGCACTAGTAACTGTGTGGGGGCAGGCTGGCCTTAAAAACTTAAGAACTGGGGCTTTTTGAGACAGAGGATGGTAATGTGTCCTAGTCTCTAATAGTTTGAGGATAGAAGCTATACTGGAAGTCTTGATATTAATGGGGGAATTGGATGTAGTGGCCACGACTACCCAGTATCAGTTCATTTGGAAGTGCCACCATGTCATTGATAAGTTGATAGATAGAAGATTACAAGCCTGGCTTTTTTCCTCCTTTCAGACAGTGGTTCCCAGTTTAAGGATTTCATAATATCTGTCACACTGTCCGTCTACGGAAGTCACGTGTCAGCACATGTGCAGCTCTTCTTCAAATTCTTTCGATTTTATTTATATCAGATGTTTCATGAGGATCCCAAATTTAATTTAAACTTTTTTTCAGGATCTTGTTTAGCCTGGGAAGCACTTCTGTCTTTACCCCTCATTAGACAACTGTTTGAAAGCAACAGGAACATATAAAAAATATCTGATTTAGTGCAAGGCACTTTTGGCAGCCTAATACAAGTGTCAGGGCAAGCTGAAGAATTGTGATTTAAAAAACATCCCTTGGTGTTACGGTTACCCTCTGAATCTCTTGACATTCCATGATCATGTGTCATTTAGCCTCATGACTTGCCCGCCATTTTAACAAGTCTATTAATTGGTATCATTTCTATCTTGAGGACATGCAAATTAACATCGACAACAACCTTGTGCTGTTTTAGGGAGAATTCTTCGACCTGACCCTGCCCATGAAGATATACCATGTTAACTGTCAGGCCGCCTGGCCGCTGCGGTAGTTCCTAATTTTCTCTCTAGGTGGTACCACCAAGCTGGCACCCTGGGCAGAGAACCACCTCGTATCTAGAAGGGGGGGGGTGGGGGTGACATGGTGTGTGCCTAGACCTGACCCTCCCAAGAATCATGTACCAAGTTAACAGGTCAGGTCTGTCTGTGGTAATCAGTCTTCGATTTTCTGTCTCTTCAGGTGGTGCCACCAGCGGCTCCATGGGCAGGAAACGCCCTCCTATCTGCGGGTGACATTGTGGGTGTTTGCCTGGACCTGACCCTCCTAGGATCATGTACCATGTTAATGGTAACCCAGTCAAGCAAGTATTTGAAGAGTTCACCCAAGATGGGCTGCTCTTCCCTGTCATTAGCATGTCAGCTAAAGTCTGGTGAGTACTCGTTCCCCCTTCTTCCTCAGTTTCTTGCTTCCATTCCATTCGAACATTGTGCATACATTTGATATTGTACATTTTGATGCTTTTCGCTCCTTGGAAAAATTAGTTTTGTTTCTATAACTTCATCGCCCTGTGATGTTTCTTTGTTGCAATCTGTTGAAACCCCTAGTTAGCAATTTCCAGGGCTCGTGGGTGTGACCCCATGCCGTGTTGTGAGTAGAGAGACAATTTTTTCCTCCCAGGTATTAAAAAACATGCACAAACTATAAAGTCTCCACGTGGTGCTAGATATCAGCAGTGAAGAATTGTCCCTGGAGACACTATGCTAGTGAAATGTGCTCCAGTTTACTAGTGGTATATTGCACAAAGCGCACACTTTGAGAAATGACCTTTAAAACTCTGTTATTGTATCACCATCACAGCGCCCGCTTCATCCTCGGTGGAAATCAGGGACGGTTCAAGTACACCCCGCCAAAAGGGTTTGCTGCCGTCAGTGAATGCCTGATGCCCAAAGAGAAGTTGAAGATAGAGCCCTGCCTCTACTTTGGTGACCTCGAGGAGGGTAAAGTCCCTTGGGCCGACAGGGACCACCCATCACAGCACCTTTGTACCAGCACCTGTGGACACAAAAGAAGTGAGTCTACTTCTCTCCTCAACCTCATATCAACCTCAGTCTCATATTTACACAATCCCCCTCTCCTCTATTTAGCCTATTAGTCAAATTCTGGCAATTTCTACTTATTCCGAACCCTCCACCCATTCATCTTCTTCATCGCCAGAATGTGACGGTACTAGTAAAATTTTTGGCTCAGTATCTAATTTGACAGTTCAGCACCCCAAAGTGCAGGTCCACCTTCCCCTAATTTTCAAGGATTTTGAAGAGGACGATCTTCTACCAAATTTCCCGCCAGGGAATTAGTAATTAGTATTTTGCTGTATTCGACACTCAAAATGTTTCAGTTTCAGTTGTTGCATTCCATTAGGAAATCCCAGGCTGTTTAAAAAAAAATAGCTGGGTATTTGAAGCTCATTTGATTAAGAAGAATAGAGTATGTATTTCAAAGTGAAAAAATGAGCACTATGCCCAAACAAATGTTACAGTTGGTGGAGTGTCTTTTTTGTATGTAACTGCTGCAGTTTTCTGTTGTAGTTAGAGACCACTGTTCTATTATTTTTTTGCTCCCATACCTTTGCGCAAATTGACTCAATATGGATAAGTCGAAATGCTAGTTTTACAATTCTTCATTCCGCTTGGTTCTCTTCAATTCTCTATATTCATTGATTTCTTCAAGGTGGTACTTCCAGGATACATGAGATGTTTGAGAGATAGTTGGCGGAGAAATCCATGAGCTCCTGGTGCATGAACAATAATGAAGCCCGGCTTGGACCTGGGGACCGGTTATAACTACCTCTTATTATTTGCCCCTCTCTGCTCTTGAGGGTAGTTAAATATAATAATCTTGTGGAAGTATTCTCTGCCTGTTTTGAAGGCCAAAGGTAATTTCTTTTCATTACATCATGACAGCCAAACACGCGGGCCAGATTCCAGTTGAAATGAGTAGGCCAATTAGGCACACTCGATTACAAAAATTTGCCTTGTCGTATCTTGAAGGGAACCCAGATTGCTTGCATTACAAAGTCAATGTAAACCTTATACTTTTGAAGCCCCAGATGCAAACAAACTATAGATGGAGATTCCAAAAAAACTAGAATGCGCTCACAAGATAATGAACACTATTATTCCTCAATTTTTCTCTCTGTTAGCATGGTGTGAAATGCATCATTTACTGTTCAGAGTCTATGGGTGGCTTTGCACCTTTCCCCTGTGATGTACATTAGATACCAATTTCCCAAAAGTAAATTGAAATAGCTTATCAGGGCAACATGCTGGAACCCACAAAATTATGCGGTTGGGGGGTTTTGATAGTCTTCCTTTTCTCCTGGGCCTGTATGAAGAAAAGACCTGCCAATGTCCTTGGCCTTTGAGGGGCACCTGACCCAATCAAAGAGATTGTTGAACCCATTTTGAGATCTCACTACTAGCTTCCTGCCTTACATTCTGTGCTGTGAATACTAGCTGGCCAACATGTCTATCTCTCTCTCACCTCCGGCAATCAAAGTCACCATAAAATCCAACATAGCATCCTGGAAGCTCCATGTTCCCACACTCCATCTACATAGACTATGCCCCCTCTCGATGTGGACCCGCCCTCCGGGACTATATTTGCTCTTGCCTCATTGATCAGCACATTGATCAGAGTTAGTTCTGGGTTGTCTGCCTTTTTGAGCCTCATTGTTATCATTATCGGGGAATTATGCTGTGTAAATGTTGAAAATATTGCTTTACACACTAGAGATGGCTCCGAGAAGGCGTCACCCCCCCGACCGTCCTCATAACCTCGTTTTTCCACAGACCAGAGGGGATCTCGAGAAGGTTCACCCTCGCCTCGCTTTCTTCTGTACCTCTCCATCCACAGACTACAGACAACTCCAAGAAGGTTCACCCTTGCCTTACATTCTTCTATACCTCTTTTCCCACAGACTGGAGGGGATTTCAAGGAGTTCACCCTCCCAACCTTGCCTTTTCCATACCTCTTTGTCCACATACTAGAGAGGTTTTCAAGAAGGTTCACCATTGTCTTACATTCTTTCATACCTCTTTGCCCACAGACTAGAGAGGACTCCAAGAAAGTTCACTCTAGACTCACATACTTCCATACCTCTTTGTCCACAGACTAGAGGGGGATTACCAAGCAGGTTCACTCATTTGTACATTCTTCGAACCTCTTGGCCTCAGCCTAGAAAGGACTCCCAGAAAGTTCAAGTAGCCTTACCATTCTTCTACACCTTTCATCCACAGTCAGAGAAGACTCCAAGAAGGTTCACCCTTGCCTCACGTTCTTTGCCAATCTCACTGAGCAGGAGAAGAATTTTGATATCACCATGGCCTATGAAGTTGAGGGGATAATTCATCGAATCATAATTACATGTAATAACGATATCTGAGCCTTCATGCAAATTTTATCATGTGAATATTGTCGTTAAGAACTGCACAATATTGCGCTCCTCGATCATTGGTCACCTGTAAACACCATACTACATGGGTAGCCTGACTCATGGATGTTACTCTGAACAAACAATGGCAGTATCTCTCCTTACAATATCAGAAGCTGACTATTCAATGAAGCTGCTACATATGGCACCCAGTACCCCACAAAAGTGCCCACTTTTGAACATGGGTAGCATGCATCCCATGTTAAAGGAAGTCATGCCTGTTCTACAGTGTTGCAGAGAAAGCCCTTTGGTTTTGAGAGATTTTTTGCATATTGCAAAGTTTATTGATTTCCAGTTTGATCTAGATCCCAATCTGAATTACTCCTGTTGTTGCTCTTTAGTTCGTTTTTTTGGCAGGCTTATTTTGTATAGTATTTATATAATTTTTTTATTTCATTACATTATTTAATGGAACGACGAAACTTTGATTGCCCTGGTCTATCACATCTCTGGTGGACGAGAAATTTCAAAGGGGACCTTGAAGAGGCTCCGGCTGCCGCTGAAGTAATTGGATATTTTCCTAAAATCTGCCTCTCTGATTGACAGGCAATATTAATTACCTGTGCCGAACATTTTCCTAATGAAGTGAGAATGACTACGGAATATAGAAGTATTATTATTAATAATCATTTATGAGTATATTGGCACATGCAGTGTGAATCATCGTTTTTACCTGAAAACATATAATTAAATGAAATAATAAATATTGTATGACTGTTTCGGGCATATACTCCTTCTCTGGATTTGGAGATCTTGGCCAGTGACTTTTCCAGGTAAATCATCACTTTTGAATTGTTACCTGCTTATAGCTGTGCTCATTTTTTTGTAATTCAGTTTTGATTGTGACATGTTGCTTCGTGTGTTTCACACACACAGAAATACTCGTTGTTCGAGTCCACTGTCAAAACAACCTCTATACGGATTTCAATGACAGGTTTATGCATGCATTGCGGACGTATGGTCCAACCTATATTTTCTCAGACATTAACAGACGGGACACTGACGTGTGGATGGCCAGCTTAAGCTCCAACTTCTTCTTCATCTTGCCTAATGATCTCCTGTACTTGACAATACTATCTGGTTAGTATGAAATCAAAACTGAGGTTACCTGTTTCGAAGAGTTAGTTTATAGAAAAAGACATTACTGGAGGACTGGAAATATATATAATAACTTATGTTGAATTAGAACAAGAATATCATCTCTCTTTACGTAGCGTTGATTACCATACCTGGTATCATCTGCAGTAGCCTGTATGGTCAATAACTGTTGCCTCTATCCATCCTCGGATTTATATAAGATGATTAATGACAGCTCTACTTCAATTTATCACTTTCCATGAAAGATTCCTAGCACCTCTTATATAGCTGCAAATTACCATCCCAGTTCTTGTTCACTCATTAGACTCTCTTTCCAGGATTTGCTTGTTTGCAATTGTTATATCTCTTTATTCTTCAATTGATCTGTTCTATTAGCAAAGTTAGTTCTCTGGCAAATATTGATGAAATTTGATGAAAAGTAATTTCAGTTCTCCTAACAAAGACATTATTATCAGAATGTTGTCTGGGTTATTCTGTGCAAGTACAGAATCCCTATTTCCAAAAGATGAGCTGCTACTGAGAATGGTCAAGCTGGGCTTTGAGATCATTTTACTGTCTGTGAGATTAGCTGTATAAGGAAAGATTAAGGCGTCTTGGTTGACTTCAATGGAGCTAAGGCGAGTTTGTGGTGATTCGATTCAGGTTTTCGAAATTGGAGCACTAGCTCATGGCCTTTTTTCCCTACTTCTCTGAATCTTCATAGTTACTACCAATGGGGGCCATTGCCTCAAGCCTTGTGGTAAACGTTGCAGATCAGTCGCAAATTAGACCTTCATGGAGAGTCTTGACTTGTTTTCAGGAATTGTGAGAGAATTCTTCGGGTCCTGTCCCTTCCCTACAAACTAAGCTATGGATTTCTTTCCAGCATTTGCTTTTCCTCAGAAATCATCATTTTGACAATGTTTCAAACCAGATCTACATAGAAACAAATATATCCCAAAATATATAACCAACATAAAATACCTATCACTAGGCTTGAGGTATATATATTAAGACTGATGTTCCTCTCTAATTTACAGCTACTTGATGTCTAATGGTTACAAGCCAGCCCCATACAACCTATCCACAGTGACTGTTAGTCCCAAGATGGAGAAAGCTGATCGAACAACTCGCTGAGAATGCTCACAATGTCTGGGCCAGGGACCGGAAGGAGCAGGGCTGGACATACGGCCTGGCAGAGGTAGGACCCATTCAATACATGATGCATCCAAGTATGGCCTCTAGCTAAGTTTCTTGCTTTGTCATTGCATTAGGTTCCTGTAATTTACTTTGTTTTCCATATTTTACTTGCACACTGTTAGCACTTTGCTCTGTATTATAGGTGTCATCAACACTACTTATCATTCCAAATGGTTCACAGTTTTACAGTCCTTTAATTGGCTGCTACATCTTGCTTGCAGCTCAGAGATTCTCAATTGCATTGAGCCAGGCTAAAAACTGAAATAAAGTCATTATGATAAGTGCTCAATTGATAAGGGTGACCAACCCAGTGACCCACAGATGAGAATGTCAGTTTGTGATCGCAAGCTTCCATGTATTTTTCTACACATTTTCTGCTCATAATTGCATCAATCTACTTTTGACACTGCCATTTTCTGCTATGTTTACATTCCGGCCCTGCTTTCTACTCTTCATTGTCTGCATTAATCTTCTGATGCTGTTCATATGCCTTCTACCTGTCTTTTCTGCTTCTGATTGCATTAATCTATTTTCTACACTGTAATTTCTGCCTATGATTGCATCCATCTACTTTCTACATTGTCATTTTTTCTACTTATGATCACATCACTTTGTATGATAGTTCCATTTGCTTTCTACACTGTCATTTTCTGCCTATGATAGCATCCCTTTGCTTTCTACTCTACTCTGTTGATAATTGACTGGTATTGTGGCTTAAAGAGATCACCATATAAATGGGTGAGTGGGTGAGTATGCATAGCTTCCTCCACATGCCTTATCACCCATAAAATCAATCATTCCTATCTGGGAGACAGTCCTTGCAAATCCATGCTAGTATCATGGAAAACCTCAGAGAAGACAACCTGTTACTTCTAATCAAGCGAGAGTTAACTCACTTTGCTGACTACTTTGTTTGTTGAAAAAGGAATACTGTCAGAAATGGGAGAGTCCCTGGCTGCATACAAAATTATCCTCAGGTTCAATCTTAGACTTTGAATGTGGAGCCCTTTTCACTGAGTAATCCAGAAGTGCATGTGGCATGATCACTCTGAGTCAATTTTCTGTAATCATGGTTTGATTGCAGGATGGGACCTACAAACGCAACCCCAGCTTGTACCATACAGCCAACTGGACGATGGCGCCAAGAAGTTGAACCGAGACACGGCCAGCGAGACAGTGAGGACCATCCTGGGCTTTGGCTATACACTGGAACCACCACCATCAGAACAACAGGAAGGAACAATCAGAGGTAGTGTTATACGTGTTCACAGGCTGTTAATTGTGTGGTTCCATGTAGTTCAATTCAAGTACACGTCCTGCTACTCCACTGATGATGTCTTCATGCTGGAAGAACAAGATTAGAGATGTATCCAGCAAGATCCTGGTAAAACGACATTACTACATTCATTTATTTGAAGACAATGTTGCCTTTAGACATTTCTGTTGTCTGGGGGGAGGGACCGTGAGGGAGAATGGGAGTTCTTCGTATGAGGGTGAGCAATTTTGTGTTGACAACCATATCAGGACATGTTTGCCAATTAGCGTGTTAGAGTGCATACACAGCTAAAGCAACATGCCACATCTGCAACCCACTGTTAACAGGAATACTGCAAAAGCATGGTGGCCTTATTGGTTAAGGTGTCAACCATTTAGACCAGAGGTAACTGATTTGAGACCATGTTGTTCCCTCAAGCAAGATTGCCTATATTGACGGAAAAGCAGATAGCATGTTGCGCTGGTGCAATCACTCCTCTGCACATTATGAGTTGCGACACAGAGGCTGTGCCTCTTGATGGTTTGAGGTTGTATGTATGTGGTGCATACCAGGGCTGCACCCATGTCAGGCCTTAATGTATAGGTTTGATTCTTGGTCTGGCAAGTAGACCATGAAGACAAACCCTTCATACAGTCTGTATGATGTGTATTATTTTTAATATGCTCTAAGGCTTTTGGGTTGCTAATTGATGCCCAGGCTGATACGCTAGGATAATTGAAAAGCCTAGATAGTTGCACCATCAGGACTTCCAGGCTTCTAACTGATGTTTTCTTATAGAATATTGATGTGGCCTCTCTTTGCATATCATTAGTTTAACAACAGGTCACTATCCCAGGTTTACAGGGAAATTCAGAGAAGAAAGAGGAGATGTAGAGTATACAGAGCTCAGAAGACCTATGCAGTAACGACAGGCAAATGGTGAGAAACGTATCATAGTTGTCCAGGTAGTTAAACAATCGGGACAAACAACAGTATTTAAGATATCAATCCAGACCAAATTTCATTTTTTTTGGGCCCCGGTGAATTGGGTTCAAAAGGCAACAAAAGGGGAGGGCTTACGTTGATTTTAAACTATGACCCTCTATGTCATGTGAGTAAGGGTGTAGTATTGTCCAACCAGTCAAATCTGTAACCCTTGATTCTTGCAAGTTATGCCTGCAGGATTGATTGCATGTAAAGAGGCTGATATTATAGCCAAGGAAAAACCAAACGCATCAGTCCTGAAGTGCCCATACAATTTTCCATCATACTTTTTTTTTGCTGTGTGTTTACACTACTTTAGAGCATCCCAATCCCATCCGGCAATAATAATGTCATATTACTTTGCACACTTCTGCATATATTCTCGTTTTCTGATCAATCTTGCACATTTTTAATTTCACTTAAAAAAATTAGTATTCTGTCAGAGGGGATTGGTGTAATGGGTTGGTAGGTGTTGAGGGTCTCAAGTGTAAAAAGGCAAAAAAAAGGAATAAAACTCTTGTGGAATATTCAGTTATTTAACACCATAAAACAAAATGCATGCATGCAAGGTATTCTCAATGTTGTTCGACTGTGGTGTCACTCATTAATGTGCAATTGTGACTCTCCCCAATTTCTCTGTGTAATGAACCAGACTTTGATAACCCCACATAGGATGCAGGAACATTGAAGTGGGCTTAGGACTTTATGTGTAACATCTTTTGCTGATCCCGCCTATAGAAAACTATAAGAAACCAACGAACGCTCAATAAATATCTCACTTTTAAGTGTTGAAAATAGTGATTATGTTAGCCCAATTATTGTATGTTATGTTCTGTATCCTTCAACCACCTGTTTCATGTTTTGGTTGTTTTCCCTGCAGGTACTATGAGCCTAGAAGCAAAGCCCAGGGTATCATGAGGGTGGCTGGGGTAAACCATCCCTGCCTCCAGACACAAACTTGGAACAGATTGCCAGTCATATGTATTTGATGGATTTTTGGTAAGTATAGCAGAAAAGCTCATTATATTACAACAGACTCAAAACATTGCTGTTAGCTGTGGGAAACCATATAATGATTCATATACACAGTATAAATTCACAGTGTAGATCACATTTTTTTTGCTACAATTCTGAGTGTGAGGTATATAACTGTTGTATGGTTAAAGTTTTCCTCTGAATAGCATGTGCAGTCCATTTACTGTATTTGGTTAGGTAAATTTTCTTGGGAGACTGTTAGTCATCATACTGGTTAATTGCCCCAATACCTTCACATTGCTTTTGATGTCTCCATCTCACCTACCACTGGTATACAGTAAACAATACAACAGCAACAGAGACTGGTTGCTATTTGGTATTTAGCTGGAACCTTCATAGATTGCAACTAGGCTCACTATTGACATATGAGAATAATGGTTCAAATCAGCAGAAGCACAAACGTTGGTTCTGTCAGTTCAACTTTTTTCGAGCTAAGAGAGGGAGGCGTGTCAACCTTTACGACCCTATGGTTGAATTGATATAACCACCCAGCAGCCTGGTGGTTTCATGACAGAGGCCTAGGCTTGGAAAAAAAAAAATTGGACATGTTCATGTGGCTGTTCTGCATGACCATATAGGAAAAGATAGCAGTGCCACCAATGTGAACTCTTTTTTTTAGTGTTACTAGTTTAGGAATTAGTGACGAATCATACTGGAAGTTAATGACATGTGTTTAATAGAGCCTTGGCGTACCAATAAACTGTTATCGGACTGGAGCATAGGTCGATAGCAAAGTGTTGGGAAAAGTGATGATCCCTCCTCCTCGAAGGAAGCAGTGAAATGTATAAAGGCATTCCAAGAAGTATCCTACCATATATGAGGTTTAACATGGGGCATCGCTAAATTCTTCAATGTTTTTTTTTTTAACATGTATTCCATACCAGGCTCGGAAGTGGTACCAGCGGTCAGAGGAACTTTGGTAAGTGTGGCAGGAAGGCGAGGTCCTGGATGTATGCTCAACGCTGATGAGAGGACAATAAGTGAGTTTATCACCCTTATCATATAATTTATATTAGCTGCTGGGTTGATTCTTCTTGGACAATCAATTGCTTTGTGCATAATAGCAGAGTCACCAGTTTTGAAGAGACACTAAAATTCATGAAGTGTAGGTGTGAAAGCTTATTTTGGCAGTTAGGGTTGAACAGTTAGGGGTAAAAAAACATAAACAATGGTATGGGGATGAAAATGGCAATCTTTCATTCTGAATAAACCAAAGATGGTATAAAGTAAGCTGCAGGGCCAATCTTTTTGGGTATCCAATGGATATTTAGTTCCGTCTATGATGATGATATCTCTAATACATGAACATTCAAGACCATGACTGATGGAAGGTGAGAATATGGTATGTGGAGATCACACTGGTCAGACTGAAGGCTTGGAAACATAGTTGAATGTTTACAGAGCGTGCTCTCCTCCTTTGTAATCAATTTCTCATTGCTGATGTTCCCATTGGTGTTCACTAAAATTCACAATCTGACTAATTGTTGTAACAACAATGGCATGTCTGCTTTCCACATTATCTGTAAGGCCAATTCACTGTGCTCCCAACTCACCTTCTCAAGCCTCATGCGATTAGCAGTTGCCCCTGGATTGTCAGGTACCTTTTGATCGAGCAAGCTGTGTGGCGATTATAAAATTATCTCCTTGATGAAAAGTTTGAACCTGGAATGCACAAACAATTTATCATACGGTTCCGCTACTCTTCTTTGTTTAGAGTTTGTGTAGTGTTCTCCTATTGAATTCATCGGTGTGACTGGTATTTTTCACAACTAGAGAGGTATGAAATGCATATCATCTGGTGGAACTGCAAGTGAATTTCAAGAATGAACATGGTTCAGGAATTATTCAGTTGAGGGTAGCTGTGAGGAGGGAGGCATTGTGGTTGGTAGCAACTGGCGAAAAACAAGCGATGGTTGTTCTTCTGATGAGTGACGTCTCAACAAAAAAACAAGAAACTGTCCCAATGCAATTCAGTAACGTCCATTATTTCTTAGGTGTGGCAAAACGATAATGCTTGTTTGATGTATATAACACAAAATGACACAAGTTTGAAACTCTAGATGTGAGACTTATGAAACATGCTCTTCCCATCTATGTAAGATTCAAATCTAATGTGATCTCAAGTGTGAGTTAAACTCCATCGGCAAATAGCATCCCTTCCATCATTTGCTGGTGTTGTGAGACTGAGCTTTGGGGGATTATTGATTGTGCTCAAAAAAGAAGATTAAGGTAGTTTGGTCACCCAGAGAGGATGGATGGGGATGACTGCTCAGATATAATGCAGATATTTAGATATACTGTTTCTACCTCTCTCTTCTTCTATGACAGGTTTCACACTGAATGGGGAGTATCTAACCTGTCCCCTTGGAACAGAAACTGCTTTCAGAGATGTTGATGTCAGCGAAGGTAAGCATAACTTTGGTGTGGCTATGCTTGAAGTTATATAACTACTGAATTGTAACTGTCCACTTGAAAAGATTTTTTTGAAATTGATTTGATTTGAATTCTACGGGTTCAGGAACCTAGGTAAAGCTCATCAAGAAACTTGGCTGTGTTGATCCTGGATGAGCACCGGCAATAACTTACTTCCTCAACAAGTGCTCAGTTGATATTGAGGCAGGGTGTTACCAATCCCAACCTGTTCCAGGACCGCCATTTTATTTCCACTCCAAAAGAGACGATCTGTGAACTCCATGACCCAAATCTTGGCACCTGGAGGAGCAGAAGTTAAGTTTAATATGATGCTCACAGCTGACGACGAGACTTATTGCAATATCTGGTAACAAACCCCAGTAAGTCCAATGCATTACAGTGGAACCATGACGTGAATACCAAGACCTCACCCATCTCAAATGCAGGTACAGCCATCCGGAAAAAACTGCTTAAATTTGAAGCCTGAATATTTGTTTGCAAATATATTTGTTTAAATGTGTACCGGGATCAGATTATCAGCTCAAAATAGAGACCTATTCAACATGGGCACCATGTAACAAGAATATCAGTTACTGCGTATTTATTGCTAATAGCCATTGGTTCTCCCCTGTTTCAGGTCTTGTTTCCACCAGTGTTCCAACACTGACCGCAGGATGAGCATGTCTTTATTTTGGCCAGGTATGCATTCTCTGAGCTCTATTTGTCGGATGTATACTCCAGTACCACTTACTCCTCTTTAGTACAGGCAGGACCTCCTGCCAATCCTGTCTGGTGTTCTCTAACACCAATAGTCATATGATGAGTGGTGCACTGTCATTAGAAATTCGTAATGCAGAAGGATGCACTGATAGTGTGGAAGGATGAGGGCATGGGGTGGGGGGGGGGGGGGTGATAGCAGAGTTGGTATTCTGTCTTCAGTAACAGATTATTAAACTGAAGCATGATATTAGATTGGTTTAGCTTCCAATAACATGTCACTGTAAATGAATACAGGAATCAGTACCAGAATCTGACTCATTCAACAAAAAGGGGCTGTGGAGTTGTGTTCTCAGGTCACCTCTGCCTTACTCGAGAAAGACAGACTTTTTAGGCAAGGATTTTGTCATCCATTTTGGGGCAAGATATAACTAATATTGTACTTGGTTTTGCTATCCTGATTGAATATACTGTTTTAATAATTTGTTTGAATTGTTTGTAAAAATATGGTGTACACTTATTCTATTCCAACAGGATGTGGACCAGTTGAAGTTCTTCACTGTGTGTGGTCTCCAGAAGGCTATGAACCATTCTGTGTGTAAGTCTTCCATATACATTCAGGTCTAGGTGCCTACTCAAGTATGAAAGTATTGCTCAATTTTGGAAGTACAGTGTTACATGGGGAAAATTGAAGGTCCATCAGCCTTCAAAATATTCGAGAAAATAGGCATCAATTGAAAATAGACATCAATGATATTGAAAATGAATGCCATCGTTCCTTACCTCATCCACGAGAAGAAATTCAGTCAAAATTACAGCACTCAAATGAATTTTGTTCTTGGAGGAAATGGTGATCAGTCTGCGAATATTCAAAGAGGGACCTATTCCACAAAATTATGAATTCGACCTAATACTATCATTTAAACAGATTTTTTTCCAATTGTAGTTTTTGAATCAGTCAAACCCTTTACTTCACACAGTATGTGTAGCTTTGTGGCTGGAGAGGAAGACATGAAATGGAGGCTGAGTGGTACTTTAAGCGACTCTCTCAGAGGAAAATAATGGATGTTTGCTATTTCATTTTGGTTTAAGGAAGCAATAACAAAGGATACCCCTGATAACTGTTTCTCTCAGTGTTAGTAAGGGCATGGGATCAGATACAAGACTGGGCGTGGATGCACTAGTGTTTATCTGTTGACACTGCAATCCATAATGTTACCTGTGTCTACGACAGGATCTTGGAACAACATTGAAACCCGGTATGACTTGAATAAAAAATCAAATTTGGGACCTTCTAAGGACTGTAAAAGTTGATGTTGTCTAGTCTTGCCTCATCATCTTGGAAACATGCATTATGATTATGACTTAGATGAGACTTTTTTTCAGGAAACCGTAAAAGACGCTACCACTGCCTTGTTGGTTGTTGTTTTCTTTCCCTGTGTGTTGTTTTGTACAGCAAGAGTCCGCCATGCTTCAAGGTCCATTGGAGAGATCACGCAGAATAGAAGTAAACCAGGATACCAGCCTGGGTATGTTACCACCAGGAATGATATGAATACTGGCCTTAAACTTGATTCCTGTCTGGAACTCATTGTTCAAAGATTGTGGCAGAACAGGTTTATTAAATTTTATGTAGACAACCCTATTTGGTCCTGGATGCAGGTCCAAGACCATCTAAGGTCAACAGAGGTCAAAGTATATGAACCATGTCAGTGTGATAACTGATACAGGGCACGACGGGTTGCCATTTGGAGTAAATGATACTTATCGTTTGGGCCCGGTTGAAGATCACATGAGGTCACAATCCAATTTTAATGGCATGAACTGAAGTAACCAATATATTTCCATTCAGCTCAGGGCATAGACGAGGAATCACAGGGAAGCCCTTGGTCTAGTTAGGAATACTCACAAACAGCAGGCCTGTCTGCACAAGTTGCAAGTCCCATCATAACAGCACATGGCCAATAACAAACCTCAGTCCTTCAAGTGGGCAGCTAAAGTAATCAATGGGTCTGTGCCCTTTCAGTATCAATTTTTTCTTCTCAACATTGTAGAGCTCTTCTCTTTTTACGATGGGTGTTGTTGGTGTTGTTGAGTTTTAAGAAGCGGAAGAAAACATTTTTCAGTGCTGGGAAACCCAAAGAGTAACGTGTATAATGATCATTCATTTCAGCTAACTGTAATTCCTGCCGGAATATTGTTAGCTTAAAACAAGCTATTGAGCTATTGGAATCTGCATGTCACTCTATCTATCTACTCTATCTATACTGTGTGTCAACGATTGCCTTCTTGGTGCTAAGTAGTCGTCCTTACATGGATGTCAACCAAACTTGGACCCAATGTTTAGTGACCTTGGGGAATCTTTGAACCTTATGAAGGTAAAGGTCAAAGGTCAATATAGAGGGTCATCATAGGGCACTGTGAAATTGCCTTCTCGTCAATTGTCATTCGATGGATGTTGACCAAATTGAGTAAACATGTTTTAGGTTAAAACACTCTTGGCCATAGGAAGTTAAGATCAAGGGTCATCACATGGGCACAATAGGCTATGTTTGAAACTGCCTTTTTGGCCCTGACGATCTCAACATTTAACAAGTAATTGGACATTCGTCTGGTAATTGGTGCAGTTTTGAGCTACAGCACCATTGGTGCCTCTAGTTTGACTATAGTGAATCATACCTAAATCCATTGGACCTTTCTCTGTAGCCAAAATGTAAGTTCCAAAATAAAATACCATAAGCTGATATACACCTCAGCACTATCAAAAATATATTGTTCAAAGGGTGTTTCCTAATTCTGACACACGTTGAGGGGCCCGCCATGTCTTCGTATAGGCACAAGAGGTGTGGTGACAGGAACAGCATCCATATGAGTTCGTCGAGACTGAGCGCCTGTCGAGTGCCAAGATTCCCTACAAGGTTTGTGAACTCTTTTTTTGTGTGTATATCGATTACATACTTGGGATTCAGGTTGTATGGGCAACCTTGTCAGTCAGGGGTTTGTCAGCCAGATGTGCACCTCACCGCCTTTCTGAGTGGCTCAAGCTGGAGTATTTTGTCATTGTGAGACAGTTTCATGAAGCACTAGACGGGCCAGGGAAATCATCTCGCTGGCCAAATTGGACCGTTATGGCTGCCCATGCATAATGGATATCAATTCCGCAGGAAGGACTATTGCAGAATTGAAATGTAAAGGGGCAAATATATAGCTGGAGGGAAAACTGAGTGTCAGTCCAGACCCAAAGTCAACAACTTACAAGGAAGGAGTTACAGTCCTTTGAAGTTGTGCATGTGTATTGTGCAAGATCGAAAAGCATCCAATCATGCAATATAAATGATGTCATATTTGCACAACCCTGCAAACAATCACTATGTGAGTGAAAATCCTCATCATTGGTCTTCGGGTATACACACGGGACAACACTGTGCAACAATGTTACCCACTGGTATGACTCAGTTGATTAGCGCCCACTTACCGTCGGGGGGAGACTGGGGTTTGGTCCCGGTGGGGACACTAAAGACTTGGTCAGGCAAGGGTCGAATGAGGAGTAGGAAACCTGAAAATTGCCTACTGCGTGTTAAAAACCCCGGGTACCGCTAGAGAGACATGGCGTTATTCGTTTTATTTGGTCGAGGATTTGCAGCGGACAGAAAGATTCACTTTCCAGGTTTGCCCACCCATGCTGGACCTTGAATAGATAGTGGCCTCTGCTCAGGGAAATTCCATGAAAATGTTTTTCGCATCTCATGAAAAATTACCAATTGTACTGAAACAAAACTGTTAAATAAGAAAACACCATAACGATGGCACCATTGGGGAAATCGGTTTGATGTGAGCTTGCCGCACTCACAACGTGAACGCCTCTTTTGTACTGAATATTCTACTTCACAGATCAACTTAACCCTTATCAGCAACACTTACACACCCCCCCCCAACCCATTATGCTGGATAGTATATGGCATCACGCAAATCCAGGTAGGACACCAATCGTCCTTCCTCATTTTGTCAGACAAGGGTCTGTTTGACAAGTGTTTTGGCACTTCAGATGTCACCAGTATTGAACTGTTGAAAACTCTTTTGAAATTGTTTCTGAAACAAGCTTTAATACCTGTTTGAAGGATTTACACATGGATTTCCGAACATTTATAGTTCTGATTTTGTGTGTCTCACATGGATTTCGTCTCTCTTTGCCAGTTTTCCTGCGTACGTTCTAATAGCCTCGGCTGCGCAAAAATATGAATGTTAGTGGATTCTGCTTGCCTAAAATTGACATTGTCAGGGCCGGGCCCAGGATCAGGCGGCTGTTGTTGCTGAAAAATGAGAAGGATGATGGGGTGGCCACCCGGGATTTGTGCAATTGCCAGATACTTTTCAGCATAATAGGGGAGTATAGGGCTGCCGATAAGGGGTGAGTATTCGTAGTTCACAGGTTCACGAACCCTTCCTGTTTGTGGAAGCCTTTGTATGGTACTTGATTGAGAAGGCTGTATGGCCACTCTATGAGGCAGGTAATTTTTATTTTCAATTTTTTCTCCCAGTGGCGAGCTGGCTCTCTCAATCCAGGTGAACCACCTTGTCGCCATTATTTTTTTAAAATATGCAAAGAGAAACCTTTGGAAGCGTCAGGGAGGCAACAGCAGCTTTTGACCTAAAGGAACACTAGACTCACTTGATAGGAGGGGTAAAACATCACCTTCTTGCTTCTGTTCAATAATTGTTGTGACTGAAGTTCAAAATTGCCAGTACTATTTTTCTATAGTGTATAGTGGTTGTTGTGAGTGAAGTATGATCTGATAGTATTACTGAGGTTCATATATATAATATAAATATTTAATATATATTATGTATAGAATTTTAATACCAGTACATTAAACTTTGATGTGTTAACATTTCTTAACCATCGTTTATTTTTCAACTAGGAAAATTTGGGCATATTTCGAGATTTTTTTTAATTTTCAATTTCCTATCTCATGTCTTTTTTGTGTTTTTTCATTCTTACTATTCCTGGGCACTCTATACATTTCCGTGTAATATTTCAGTTAAGATCAAGCACTTTGAAGTTAAGATTCCAGATGCCCTGATTTAGAAGTCCTCTTGTGCCCATTGTTCCATTCCTGGTATAAAGAATAACAATTCCAGCAGTTCTTTTGTGTGTACTGTTTCCGGGTTCAACCGGAATGAATGTTCCCGCAATACTGTTTCCGTGATGTTGAAAGTCACCACACATGATCCCAAATTGATAATGAATATGATAATTGGTTAAAAATAAATTCACTCAAATGATTTTGATCACTGGGTTTTAAAATAGAGGATTTTTCTGTCTTCTGTGTTGTCTTCATTACTCAATTCTCTCTTTGTAAGTTTAATATGTGTTTTAAAACAATTCTACCACAATTGGCTTAGCCATGTTTAATTTTAATAATGACCTTAATCTTTTGTTTTGGTACTATTTGTTTTGTCTCTGTCTCTTACTCACTCTCTTTGTTGTTCTGTTGCATGGTTTGTCTATTGCAGTGGTTAATGGCTACGGAAGCCCATGCATGGCAGTGACTCTGAGGCGGACTACTATCATGATAGTCTCTCCTCCCCGTACAAGAAGAAGGAAGTCATCCGAAAACTCCTACTATCAAGTAATAACAACAGCTGTTTCTTTATAAAGAATTTATTTTGTAGGGAACAAGTCGCAAGTGGCCATGTAATAGTTTGATCGACTGCACCAATAGTGTTTTGTTCATTGTTATAATTTCATATTGTTTATTAACAATGTAAATTCACAGTGAGCAATTGCCGTACAGCCTAATTGCAATTACTTGACACTGTTTAGTTGTATATTTGCATGTTCAAATTGCTAAAACAGTGATATATGTGACTGACCAGTGTATTCTGTTTCACTGGGGGTTGTAATAGGGTCTTCAAAGTGAGGACTGGATGGACACACTATATTCTGGGAGGGGATATGGTGTGGTGGGGGCAAGCCCTCGGGTTGATTGCTATCCTGGGGAACGGGCATGAGACATCCTGGGCAATTACTCCCTAGTGCCTTCCAATAGAGGTGGGGAATGCCTAGCTATTGGTCCCCCTCTGAATTTTTTCCTGCAGAACTAGTTTGGCACATTCTAATATGTCTGCTAAAACATGGTATATGGGACACTTTTCAATAGACAATATCCCCAAATACTATACTTGCTTGTTTAGGTTATGGCTGCTGGGATGATCATGCTCCCTGTGGCTTCTGTTAATCACTCTCTGAAAAATTCCACTCAAATTTCAGCGTCAGGATATTGGTTGTAAATTGGAACGCCTATCGACTTGTTATGGGTAATCATTTTATTTTTTGAGATTCACCCACTTCTTGCATGTTTCAGACAATATTTTGGGTGTTTTCAATTACAGTCCTAGTTCAAGTTGGATATTCAAAGGGTCTCTTCACTTCCAGCGATTCAGAGAGTAGTGATTTGGGTATAGGCATTGTCCTGGCCTATATTTAAATTGTACTGTGGGATCTATGTGCCAGTGTTTGCCTCCATGAGTGAGTTGATCTATTCACATAATTCAACCTAAAATCCCTAACAAATTGCTCAACAGTGGACTTTAAGTGGCTTGCGAAGAGGAGGGTGATGGGATTGCCACAACCCGGACTTGTGTGTTGCTAAATGTTCAATGGTGCGTGGGTGAGGTGCAGCTAGGTTCAATATAATAGGGTAAGTGTCCATAGTTCACAGGTTCAAAAACCAGTTCAGTTTTACTGAGTTTGTGAGAGCTGTCAATTACAGCTTAGCCCTGCACACTCACTATACCTTAGCACCTCTGAGATTGCATTACCAACTGATACTAGATCTGTAGACGATCAGCACATGTGTAGCCGTATATCTGCACCATTGTGCACACTATAATTAACTTTGTCATTATAGTTCCAACTCCATTGATGCTTCTCAAATTCTCTTGGAAGTTATAATAGTCACCATTTTGAAGTTTGGAACCCCTCTAGTGAGGACATCACAACCACACACTCTATTCACCTTCACTGTAGGTACCAGTTCAGTGAAACATAGCTAGGCTAACAGTTAGAAAGCAATGAATGTTCCCATCCAAAAAATCTAAAGATGGGTATTCATTTACAGATTCACCTCCAAAAAATGGAAGTTATGTCAAATTACACTTAGTAGAGAGTTAAGTAAAGAGTCAAGTGAAGAGTCAAGTGAATATTGTGGGATGAGTACATATTTCACGTTTCATGTGAAAATCATCGCGACATGTCTGTGTCATAGTTAAATATTATATAGTGGCTTTTACTTTGGATTTAGAGCCTCTTATGGAATAGCAGCTGCACCACCAGTTGAAAAACCAAGGGTATTCAAACCTTGAAGTATTAGAGAAAAAAATAATGACATAAACACACACTCAAAACTGATATTCACAAAAGAAATCAGATCTTTCCGAAGCACATTCCTGTTGCTATGAGAGCATGATCTGTGTGAGTACCGTGTAACTACAACATGAACATTTTCTGGACATTTGATTTCTTATCACACTGTAAAACATAAATGCCTAATAAACATGGCAGAAAACAAGAGAATGGCCTCTGATGAATCGAAACTGCTACCGTCATCACAGATTATGAGAGCGATGGAAGGGGGAAGTCGAACTCTCTCGAGAAACGCAAACTACCATTAGGTCGTAAGTTCCCGGTCGCTAAAGCTGTTCCCTTGGAATCCCCCTCTGAGGTCATCATCAAGAGGTCCAGGCAGAAGGCCCGCCCCCGTCCAGCAAAAAACAAGCGGAACCGATTCCTTCACCCTCAAGAGCTCAAGCATGGACTCTGGTGCAGTTCTAGAGGAGAAAGGATCCGCCAGGTACGTCGAGATGAACGGCCGTAGGAGCACCGGCGAGCATGAGGTCCGTAAACCCTTCTCCCGCAGTACAGAGACCTCCCCCCAGGGGACCCTCATTCGTCCTCACCCCCCAAAACTGATTGTCTCGGCCGAGAGCTCCCTGGAGAGAGACCTTCCGAAGATGCAGAGGGTGGACACAAACGGAACCAGCTTCGATGCAAGCATGGACATCATGTCGGACGTGAGTGAGCAGGATTCTGTGGGACCCTAATGATCAGCACCAAGTATCACTTTGCAGTGCGGATCTTCCCCGGCAGGAGTCCAAAGAGGTTTACGTAGGGTGGGTGACCCCGGGCTTTCATCAGCAGAGCTTCAAGTTCAGCAACGATCAGACGAGGGAGGTGAAGCTTCACATCCTCGGAGATATTCCTTCTGAGCAGGAACAGTGAGTCCATTATTCAATTTCATTAATTTGAGAGACTTTGTCCTCTAGTAGCAGCTGCAAAAATTCCGATGGCGACATAACAGGGCGTCACATTGAAAAAAACGTTCAGTACAATAAGGTATACTATACAGTATATCATAAACACATTGGAATGTACAAGTGGAATGAATTCCATAATACCGCAAGCACTGGTCGTGACTTCATGTGCTCGTACGGGGCCTTGTCGACCAAAACGAATATGCCTCCTCAAGAAAAATAATAATGTCAATGGGTAATTAACATATACTTCAACTCACCACATGTCTTTAATGCACTTACAGTATTATGGTTTTAATGAACGCTATCTCTAGTAATTTAACTTTATTACAATAGATTATAAGATGATGGTTTGTGCTTCATTTGACTTGCAGCTCAAGGAGACGGGACAGTTACATGATCTGTGTTGGGGACCACTTGGACATTACTGACTAGCCCTGGAGGTCGTAGACACACTGGTGATTAATTGGCGGGTGGTAGACAGCAGTATGGTGACCTGTCCCCCCTACTACATAACAGCAAAAAGAGATCCAGTCAAACACAAGGTTATGACTGACCACTACAACAGATGTGATTATATGATCTATGTGGTGATCACTCGACATTCTGACTAGCCCTGGTGGTTGTAGACACACTGGTGGTATCGTGATTGAGTCATGTAGTAGACAGCAGTAATGGTGACCTGTCCTACTACCAATAACAGCAAAGAGATCCCAGTCAAACACAAGGTAATTTACATTACACTACAACAGAAGGTGTTATAGACCTATGTTGGTGATCACTTGGACATTCTGCACTAGCCTAGTGGTTGTAGACACACTGGTGGTATACGTGATTGGGCCCCTGGGGGAGACAGGTGTAATGGTGACTGTCTTATACATACCAGTAGAGGTAAAGCGGCAATCGCACGGGAACAATGACAATGAAGAAAATCCCTCACACACAAAGTTATAGCAATAGGCCACACATGAACGATAACGACAAAGGTGAAACAATGTGCGTGAAATTCTATATGGTCATTGATAATGATAAAGTTGAGCGACACGATCACTGATATCGGTGCTTCTATCACTTTGTGCGACGGCTCCGATTCTATCGTTATTAAAATTATCATTACAGCATGACTTGGGGCCTAATATTATGTTACTCAACAAAACAAATGTCTCAATAACATATGTTAGTGACCACTTGGGCAGATGACTGAGCCCTGGTGGTCGTGGCCTGGTGTTAGCCTGATTGACTGAATATAATATCTAGGTGCTTATATAGCGCTCTTTAGACGTGATCCAGGCGCTTCACAGATATTATCACGGATCATTAGTGACTTGTCACACCTGTACTATATTGATATAGTACGCATCTCTTTCTTGTTCACTCTCGACACACCATTTCAAATGCGGCACTTCATCGTGTCTCCCGGAGGACCTCCCAATAGGGTGCAGCCACATGTGACGCATGCCTTTACTAATCACAAGTCACCTCACAAGGTCCCCATTTCCACACGTGGGTAACGCGAGACAGTTGAGGAGACATGTCTTGTCTAAGGGCACTACGGAAAAATCCCGCAGGCTTTGTGGGATTCGAACTCAAGATCTTTGGATCACGAGTCCGGAGCTCTGCCAACTGAGCTAATCCGCCTCAATATAGGCATGACTTTCTACATCATGCAGTAGCAAAGAGATACCAGATAAACACATTGTAAAATATTAATACACAAAAATGAAGAACATGTTGAGTGTTCGCAAGACCTAATGAAATTTCAGTACGTAGCTGTCAATGCTTCTCTTTCCATTGGAGATACCAGTGCTGATTAATGTAGGTGACGTAAATAGTTTTGGCTTCTTCGTAGGCTGTAGAACAAAGAACAATAGATTCTGTATAATAATGCCACTTGGCAAGACCAACCCATCTTGTCATTTTCTTGTGCTTCTTTCACTGAGAACTGTCATCGTGACAAGGGATCCAGTTATTTCAACATTCATGATCATGCTTAAATCAGTGTTGTTGTTCTCTCCTGTTCCACAAGGTTGAGCCTTGCTCCAAGCTGTTTCCTGCTATCTTCCTTCAACCCACCTGCATGGAAATGGTCCAGTTTGAACTCGGCAGAGAAAAGGTAAACTACTTTCACAGCCTAAGTGAAGAGGGTATGAATACGTTCTACACTACTACAGCTCATTCTGTTGTTAAGTACAATAGCCGTGTAAACATTTTCGTTACTTTCTTTTCGTTACATTTCATTAATGAATTCCTTAGACCAAATTTGCGGGGGAAAAAAAGGGGCCGTCTTCTATTGCAAGATCACCTTTGTGGTGCCATAAGGGTGGAAAGGTTGAGGAGGTGAGGGGGTTGCGACTGCGGAAATCTCTGTTGGACACTAAAAAGTGTGAATCATTGAGAATATTCACCTATGGTTAGGATCTGAATAAAATCTTTCAGGACTTGTCTTATATTCTTTCAAGGAGATGAAAGACCAAATTCTATTAGTTAACATCCCTGTCTCTCTGTTACTAAGGTGCAAATGGTAGCATTTGCCATTAACTCAAGATCATACCAGTGTTATTAACATGTCACATATTTATCTTGGAGACCCTTATTCCCCCATTTCCAAAAACCTGCATGTCCTAAATGAGACTACTTAGACTTCAGCAGACTGAAGCCAAATAATCCCTTCAGGTCTAATATTTTGAAAGTCTCCCGCGATCAGATGATCCAAAGATTTTGTCCCCGTCACCTTAAATGGAGGTGTTTGTTCATATGTTTGTGTGGGTGACATTTTGCTTTGTGATGTGTATGTTAATTTCTAGAACTGTCTTCCCTGTCTGCCGCATGGTTCCATGGAGACAACCAGAACTCCACCCCTCAGTGTCCATCCAGGGTGGATGTGCAAGCCATACAGACCTTCACCTGGTCCCGGGTACCGGACAAATCACTCAGGGTGGATACCAAGCACATCCCAGAACATGGAGGCTGGCAGGTGCTCACAACTGATGCAGGTCAGTTTATTATATGCTTCTCTATGTCACAATTTATGTATGTTCAGGAATTGATTTTGCCTTGTACATGTGTGTATGTGCATAATTCACTACGCTCCCAACTCACCTTCTTGAGCTCATCTAATTAGCAGTTGCCCTAGTAACTTTATCTATTGGGCGTTGTGGAGACACACATTCTTATTTTGCCTGTGCCTAACGCGCATGTCTTTTCTATCGTTAGACTTTCCTAGTAACGTCACGATTTTCTGACCAATTTTTTTTTGAAACCCCTGGGGATTATATGGATTTTATACAGATTATTATGTGGAATATTTTCAATTCGCACAGAATTTCTGAGGGATATCGATAAGACCTCTCTTCAATGGGCTGAAAAAAAAAAATGTGTGACTATTTCAGAGCCCAGTAGGATGTTCCTGTTGAATTATGTTAAAGTGAGGTTTTAGAACAACAAAAAACCAAGATGAAGTCCTGTCACAATGTGTGAAACATGTGTGCACTTACGTGTGTTCAATCTAGAAGGGCTCACTATGGTACATTAACTCAATAAAGACTGAAGAGTTTTGCCAGGATGGAGAATGACTGGATCGAAGAGAAAGAAAATCTCAACATGTCAAAAAACCCATCTCTATGTAGTGGATCGATGGTGTTTGTTACAATATTGCCCCAACATAAATATACCACAACAACAAAAAACAAATAGTAGTACGACCCCGATGTTACGATTTTGAAATATGAATATTCATTTCTATTTATGAATCAATCAGTTGACATTCAAGTAATACGTTAATATGTTGGTGCTATTTGAGGGTAACAAAAAGAACACAACATGTAAGGTTAGGGCTGTTTTCGCACATATGTAGAGATTATCATTGCAATAGGAGGTGTAATACAATGTTATTTTCAAACCTTCCCAGTATTAATAACTCTGATGTCATAAAGACAGTGTTGGACCGATTTGATTTGGACCAATGATATCAGTTACTTTTCTCTGGATTAGCCTCTTTAATATCGCCCACACCTTTATGGTGAAGCTAAGTTGGCTTGAGCAACGCTCATGGTAAGGATAGTATTGGGTATACACATCCTCTCCTTTCAGTTTTAACCCAGGTTGTTCCGAGCACGGGGTGACCTGATTCACCCACTCCTTCAGCAATCGTCCCACACATGTGCCAAACTATGATGAATTAGGCTCCTATCTCCGCAAAACCAACCTCGGATTTTCCTCCCTCCTGCCTTTCCCATTCATCTTTGTTCATTCTCACTCTCGTGGTCCACCCACTGTAAGCCCCAGTGCTTTCCTCAGGCCCGTCGAGCACGATTCCATCCTCATCACAGTCGTACCATCACCCTCATTTGCCGTTGCCAGCCGATCCAACTGATTCCGCTAGACAAGTATCCCCATGTATCCTAGTGCTGGACAGTCCGACAGCTTTCAATTCACACATCCATCTCACCATTGCTCTCTTAGTCCATTCGAGGGCACCATCTATTTCCTTCAGACACCAGAATTGTCTATTAGAGGACTAAATATTGATTTCAGTTTATCAGGAAATAATACTGATTGACAACTTCCTTATTCTGCATTCGTGTTTGGCATCCGTACAACAGAGGAGAATAAATGTGTGGACTTCTCGGAATTACCGAGATGAAGACCTTCCTCGAGTGAGTTTTTTTTTTTTTTTTATCAAAGTTGTAGCTATCATCGTTCAAGGGAAAGTCCAGTCCAATATTGCAATCCCAACTAGGTCATACCAAATACTTGATAAATACTGTGGCCGCCTCAGGCTTTGATTTTTTCCCCTATTAGCAGCATAATATAAATAACAAGTGTGAGAGAGACAGGCTTTTGGGTAACACAACTTCTTGGAGTCCATGCCATGGCGCTAGGATGAAACTTGCTCACTGCCAACATTGCCATGGGTCTGATAGCCTCTATCACAACTGCACCTATGTGTTCGTGTCCAAACTTACATTCGAATGCTCTTGTTCAAAATGAACAATTCATGTTTATATTTCTAGGTAGTCCATTGGCTAGCTCCTCATTCTATTCTATTCTATTCTATCTATTCTATTCTATTCTATTCTATTCTATTCTATTCTATCTATTCTATTCTATTCTATTCTATTCTATTCTATTCACTCTACCATAAGTATTAAGGCAGACTTATACTGATATTTTACCCCTCTTTGAAGTTCTTAGAATGTATTATTATATGCTTGCTTCATGCCAATGAACAATCACCTTAACCACTCTTCCCCTTCCAACAGCTTCCATAGTCACAACACCTTGAAGCTCTACTGTGCTGTGTGTTCCCATGGCAACCATCGTGTGGGCCGGGCTGTCAGTAGCTTAGTCAGTGAAGATCAACTCTTTTACTGCTTACAGTCACCCTGTAAGTCATGCATATACATTGTTCCACATGAGATTTGGAAAAAAATGTATTCATCTCACTGGCTGTCCTTAACAAATAGACCTCCTCAGAGTAAATGAGTGGTAATGAAATAGGAATGGTACACTATCCTAATTGGAAAAGAAGGCATTGAAAGAATTGTGTATATATTTGTATCGCTTGTGCCATAATATGTATACATCATCCATCTTTTTTTGGGTCAGGCCAGGAAAGTCCAATCAAGAACATTTAGTGTAGCTTCCTTATGGGAATTAAGTACAAGAACCCTATTGTTTCTGGTAGAGATTGAGGGGGGGGGGGGTCATGAATGTGATAAAGATTGATGTTTTCACTAATCTTTGCTCGTAAACTTGATAACTTGACCAGGTCTAGACATTTTGAGGACGGGTCAGAAGTCATCTGAGGTCAGCAATGGTCAAAAAGTAAAAATCCTTGTTGACAAGGTAAGTCCAAAATTTTCAGTTCATTCACGTTGACAAATTACTGTGGAGTTTCCTCATGGAGAGCTAGTACATATGTTACCATAATGAGCTAGTACTTGTGCCATTTTTTCCTGTATTGGTCATAGGTTTACAGGAAATGCATCTATCCAGTTTGTTAACTTCACACTTCTGCCTTTTTTTGTTGTTCCTTAACGAATGTTGACCAACTTGGACACAATGTTTATTGGCACATGGGACATCTGGACCTTTTGTCGAGGTGGGGAAGGATTGAAGGGGCCATAGTTTGCCAAGGTGGAAGACTGCAAAATGCTTCTCTTCTTCTCCTACAGACTAGGTGGGATTACCATCATAGTTAGTATTATCATGGACTAGTGGTACCTACGAGATTCCAGATCATTCGATGATGGCGTGTTCTGAGGTGAAGGTCAAAGGAGGATATAAATACCTACTTTGAAGAGAAAAAAAACTCGAAAATCTGCCTATGCCTATGGATGAGTTGGATGTTGGATTACCATCATACTGAGTCAGTGTTATCTAGTGGACAGTAGTACCTACAGAGGGTACTCAGCGATTAAGATTGAGACATTGAGGGGGCAAAATGAACTATAGGTGGAAAATCTTGGAAATCCTCTCCTCCCACAAATTAGGTTGGATTACAATGACACTTGGTCAGTGTTACCATGACTAGTCCTCCATAAATGTTATAATATATAATTATGATATGATATTAATATTCACAACTCATATAGCTCCCTTATTAGTCAAAGACTGCTCTAAGGTGCTTCCCAGACAGCAAAACCCCAACATGAAATAGAATGAATGGAAAAAATGAATAGGCAATAATATTATTCATCCATTCTAACTTTACTCTTGAAGGATTTTGGTATTGTTGGCTGATAGACGCCACCCCAAATAAATGCTGCTGCTCTTCTGTAATTATCTCTTTTCCAGTTCTGGCTGGTCGGCTTCGAGAGGGATTTCATGACCTGATGATTGCCATATACCTTGAAACGCATGCAACATAAGGTACGTAGAATGTCATCCATGTCTGATTACCGTGCTGCTCTAAATTATTCCTATTGTTCAGTCTGGCTCAAATCTGAACAGGTAAATATTTCATTCTATACATTGGCAATCCGGAAAAGTAAAAATCATCAAATAGGATCAAACTGGCCGTCAAGTAGCAAGCTGATGATGAAAATAGTTTACCCACCTGAAAATTCTGCTTGTAATGTGAAAATGCAGCCACACCTTTCTTCGTCTTGCGTTTAGATTTGTAATAAGCTAGGACTCGCATGATTACCTCCTAATAAAAAGCAAACATGGCTAAATCAATTGCACCTCTACTATGAGATGATACCTCCCCAATTTTCTGGACATTCCCTGTTCTTACCCTCACAGGTCAATGACCCAGGATGAGTTCATCCTCCACTCCGGTTTGACTCCTCCCAGGAGGAAGATGACGATATGGAGCTGACCCTGAAGAGGGCCCTCAGTAACACAAACACCATGTCCATCCGCCCTGAACTCAAGTTGCCGAGGACAGGTAGGCATCCTACCACAAACCTTCTTGTCTGGCTATGCCAAGTCACATACCTCTCCTGATCCTGTGAACCTACAGAGAACCAGGTGTTCATTAGCCTAACTTCTGAGTATCGGCTGTTTGCAGCAGTCAACTGCTGGTATAGCAACTGATTAGAATCTGCCATAACTCATCATGATGGTGATGTCTGTTGTCTCTGTACTGGAACTTGTGCCTAACTGTGCCCTTCTCTGTGTTGCTGCTATTTCAGTGAGCTGAATATACATAAAAGCCAGGCAACTGCTGGCTAATACAGTCCAGGATAGACCAAATTGTTGAGTATTTTTACCTTTGATGACCTGAAGTACCTTCTGAATTGTTGCAATTCAACATTGGCAACTTGTACTGAGTTTTTTTTGTTAAGAGAGGTTTGTGTTCTGTGAAACTACAGTGAATTACAAGATACTTTGTGTGATGATGTAAACCTCTGAAAATATGGATATTTTCCAATTTCTCAATGTAATATGGGAATAAAAGTCAACCAGCTAGGGTTATTACCCTTTTTTGACGTGTGTGAACATTTTTTTCTTCACAAATGTCATTCACTACTCTGAAAGATTTCAAATTGTAGGTATTATGTAAAGATTGTGAAGAAAGTTATTCCTACATAGGGTCTTAACACAAAACTGTCATGGAAGTAGCATAAATATTACAGTTTGTATTCTCGTTCTCCTATTAGCAATCAGTCAGCTGTTTTCGACAGCTGCCCACCAAAGTGCAACATCAAAGAGCTGAAGACCCCCACGTGATTCACGGCTCTGAGTAAGGCGTGTCGTCGATAGGCATCTCCACTGCAGAGATCCTGCTGGGGGCTCCTATACGACACTCTACACGTAAGTCTGTCTGCCATATGAGGGAAGATTGGAATGACTTGGTCTGACTCCAATGGAGCTGTGATTTGATTCAGGATTCAAGCTTTGTTGTGAACGTTGCAGATTACGCATCAGTATCCTTGTGATCAAAGAGTGAAATAGCCTCCCTGCAGATGTTGTTCGGTCACAGAGCCTTTGATGCTTCCAAGAGCAGTCTTGACTTGTTTTTTTTCTTCAGAAATTGTGGGAGAATTCTTTGAGTTCTATTATGTTCTCCTTATGTTCTTCCTGGGGATGTGGTCAAGGGTAATTCATGAAGAAACTCAGTTCCTCCCTGCCTCTTTCCTACTGAACTACGTGAGCATGCTGTATCCATGTGTATGTTCCTGACTTTAACATTTCATTTTGTGTCACTAAGGGTCTGTTTAACTGCTAATAGTGAGCCCTGGGAGAGAGGACCTGGCTGGGGCCTTCTATTCTTACTACTCGGCCTTCACCAAACCCAAGGATATCCATACACTCCCAGTCCTCAAAAAGTTTCTGAGAATCCATCATTTCATATTGGGAATATACGGTTTCTTACAAATTCCTTGCAGCAGTTCTATTGACCTGAAACTAGAACAGAAATAATGAGGGTCAAGTGGTGAAAATCTCCCATTGAATATGCTTGTGGAATATGTTTGTTAGAATTTTACAGGGTGGAGTTGGGTCATGTTCTGATCTACTGTAAAGCAATTATGAGGATTTGGCCAACTGAACAGATCAACTGAAAAGTAGATTAGCTGTGGAATTTGACAAACTATTCAATACCCTACGTCCGAAAGGCCTTGATATGAATTTCTCTCTGTGTCTGAATTTCAGCCCCCTTTTGAAGGTCTGTGATGAATTGTTAGTCATGGGTAAGTTCAAAAAATATCACAGTGAATTTTTTCTTTATTTAGAATATCAGAATACTATCCATGTTCTACTACCCTGTGATTACAGAGTCACAAACACTTCTTAAAAACCATATCAGCATCCACCAAACTTTGATATCTCAGATAATGGTTTCCTTCTTACTTCATCTCTTTTTCCAGGTTGTTTTTGATGCAGATGACATGAGGCAACTGCTGAATTTGATTGATCCTGCAACCTTTGATGACAATTATCGGAAAGGTAACTATCTTCTAACACCCCTCGCTCCTCTCTGACTGTCCTTAATCACAGCACAGAATGGGGTTTTAATTATTTCGCCTTTATTATTTTCATGAGATCACCACTTTGGGCCATCTGCCATCTGTAACATCTTAGATAATGCACTGAGGTACACCGGTGCTGAATCTTCATTCATAAATACCATGTGCCCTATGTAAGTAGAATTAGCATCTAAAATAATTATAACCAGTTATTATTCTGATACTACACACTAAACACTAAGTGACCAAGTCGGATTATATCGGTGACGCTGCAATGCCCTGCGTTTATGTATCGCGCCGGAGTTGAACACGCACAAGTCCAATTGGCGCAGTTTAGGCTGGCACGTGTACAAGTGGCATGCACACGAACGAGTGTAGCTTGCCCAGTTATCAACCCTCCTTGACCAGTTGTGCTGCCATCTAAGCATTATGATCACACTTTTCGTATTAAACAATAAGTAAGTAATATGTATTGGTAGATATATAAACGGATACTCGCCTTTGTTTTTTTTAATTAACCGTAATTATCGGGAAAAGCCCTGGCTGCACCTCATGCTTTTCTAACCTATTATGATGTCATCCCGGCTTTATTTCTGCAACAAAGGCCCTCGGATCGTTTTTCCATTATTCCCTAAATTTGAATGCTGCTATCCCTGGTCTAATCTTACTAGTCTTTTTCTATTGGGGTAGCATTTCTCTGGCCTTGATTGTCCTCGTTGTGTATTTGTATGATCACTATATTCTTGCTAATCCTCGACATTTTAGGACATGGGCCCTAGATAAATCATATTATTCATAGCAATTGAAAAAATCACATCACTTGATAGGGTCTCTCCTGATGACGTGCATTTCCCCTGATAAGAGAGCCCCAAACTGAAGTGTCCCTGTCCTATTTTTTGATTCAGGTTTCCAGGCTGCTCCATGAATCTTCATATTAGAATCTCTACCATTCGTATGTGGCCAAATTTTGAGATTTCAATTTAGCCTTGAAAAGGGCTTCTCCTCCCCCTTATGACATCCAAATAATTACCTGATACTATAGGAGGTCTGTCTCATTCTCACTCACCTCAACTAATCCGTTTTTGTGGATCAATATTTTTTATCACTAATCCGGAAGAATCACACGCGTTAAGTTAAATGACACTTTTCACTGACATTGTCACAATAACAACGTGATTATTTGGCAGTATTACAAGCAGGATTGGTATCCTGCAGTTGGAGTTAGAAGAGCCATGAAGCTAGCCATGTGCAGCTTACTGCAACATCTCTGTGACAATCAACTCAGCACCGCATGAGCCTATTGTCAAGTTCTCTCACAGTTTTGTCGGGAATGCCAGGCTGTAAGTTTCTTTCAATCAGTTTGGAAGCTGTTGTCTGTTCTTTGTTCTTTGGTTTGTTTCATCATATTTTTGATTTAGTAGGGGTCCCATACCTTTGGGTGGGCCCTATCAGGAGACAAATACAAACGCAAATAGTCACAAGGGAAAACAAAGAAAAAATTTCTATGAATAATAAGTCTCCATGAGGTAGTTTTCGTGCTGGCTGAAATGGCTTTTGCCTTGAAATGAGGGAACTTGGATAAGTGGAGCAGTGGAAAATAATCATAACCATCATGACTGATCAATCGATTGATCAAATTTATCGTTACATATACATTTTGCATACTTGAATATGAATGCTATCAAGGATAAATCATGTAATGAATATACCTATTCCTATTGTGGCCCTTACCACTGAGAACAATACAGCAAATATTCAGCAAGGAACAAAATTCGACAAGAAATAACTAACCGAGAAACTAGACAAAAGAGACTCTATCCCCGTAAGTGTGCTTATTCCACAAGTATTTCCTAGTGTCTAGTGTACTACATTGGTAAATTCTGAGGGATCAAATATTCCATTAAGAAATGATAGTGTAGATTGCACTCCTTGTAATCTATTGCACTTATTCAACTTGCTCCATATTGGTCCATTCTCCCGCCCCAATACACTATCGAATACCTTGTAGTTACAGTAGTCCGGGTTGGCTACCCCATAAACCTCCTCATTTTGCCAGGCATATAGCCTTGTATTTTGAATTCCTTTGACAGAGAATTATTCAATTTTGATAAAATTAACGGATGGGCGTTCCAAGAAATCTATACAGGTGGCACCCCCCACCCATTGACTTACATACTAAATTGGGTCCGTTTACTGCCATTCATCCGCCTCCCAGAAAAATTGATCTAGAAAATTGCTATACATTGCTACGAAGCAAGGGGTCTATCCACTCCAACAATGTGCAATTCAATGTATCATGATGGTGAAGATTTTGAGCTAGTAGGGTTCTATTTTAGCATGGTACTCGCAACTCAATTTTTTGACAGCCTCCTCGACGGGCCCTTTGTATTCATATATTTTTGGTGCTTCCATGATAAGTTCATGAGTGCTACTCATATATATTTATTTTAATAAATATAATATGAGGATTTATATTTATAGTTATAAGTGGTTAATTCCAATTCCTCATAATGAATGCATGGATGCTATTTATCTTAGTTTGTGTATGTAGGGAGTTTTGAGTAGGGGGTCAACTTTGGGGTGTGCTTCTCTGACAGACTTGTTATCATTTTGGTATGAGGCAGTGGTCACTCGGGTAAAGGAAGAAAGAAAACCTCTTGGTAGATATTCTATTTTGGTTGTTCTTCATGATAAGTGCATGGATGCTATTCATCTTGTTTGGGTGAGTAGAGGGTCAATTCGGGGGGGGGGGGGGGGGGGGGGGGGGGTGGGGGGGGGGGTGGGGGGGGGGGGGGGGGGGGGGGGGGGGGGGGGAAGTGGAAACTTTTGTATTTTGCACCAGGGGTGATTTGAGGGAAAAGTTTCTTCCACATTCTTATGGATCATGACTGGTATATTGATGCTATTGAACTCAGTTTGAACCAGAACTCATCAATGATAGGAACATTGCGATTTGAATACCCATTCAGATGGTAGTGTCCAAGGAATCACTAAGCCTCTCAGCTTCCTGGTTATTAGTTTTTCTAAAACATAAAATCTCACTCCCCTTGACGGAATCAGCCGCCCGACTGAAGGAAGTCCGTACCACTGACATGCCGCCGCCCCTTCATCTCGCTAAGGAAAACAAAGAGTCAGGTCTATACTCCCCCAGGAACAGGTAACAAAACATAAGAGCCCTTTCTCTAGTTCTCTAACCCCACCACTCTCATGCCTACATCCGACAACCTTTAGGACAATGGTAGCATTCTCTGTTCAATTTTGTATTGAATATCCTGCCTTCGATGACTTCCTTCTTCAACAATGTTATTGGGAACTAGAGTTGTCTTCAGTGAATGTTGTGCTAGATAGGTAAGGAGTATATTCTTGTCTATAGTTTACATTTCCAAAGTTCCTGTATATAGTTCTGATCTGTTTATATTTACATATATTACTACATTCAATGATACCAGTGGGAGGTTAGGCTGCCCTACTAGAGATCATCTTAGGAGGATGAGAAATTCAACTGTGGCAGGTCCGTTATTAACCTGTACCCCATATACCAAGTCATACTTGGCGCTAGCTCCTAAACTGGCGGAAAACAAAAGCTGCCACTAGCATCCCACCGACTACCCTCAGTTATTTCCGTCACCAAGATTTAAGCACGTGATCCAAGTTCTGATGTCAGAATTCGGTTTCAGAATCTCTCGTTTGCATCCTTTTCTCAACAAAGTTTGAGAGATTTTCTATGGTGCACTTTTCAGCTATCATAGGATGTTTTGTTTCCCTTGGAGAAGTTGTTTTTCATACCATTCTGATTGCTGATTCAATTGAAATGGAGAACAGATTTTTAGGATTCGTTCGTGAATTCTTCCATCGGGCGCATGTTACGCAATGTTGGGTGTGTTTTCTACAAAGCTTATATTCCTTGCGACCAGTCTTCCTAAATATGGGATCTTTTAAATGCCCAATTCTTTGTTCTGTTCATTTTCTAGATGAGGAGGTTGCCCCTCTCCTTCAAAGAGACGAATGAGAGCTCCAGTTGTCCTGCCAGAGAGGACCTTAGGGAGGTCCTGAATACCTTCCACACCAACTTTGTCACCCACTGCGGTATCAACGAGTTTGACGATGACGGTGATGACAACGAATCCTGCCGTCATTAACTAGATCCACAGTATCTTCAGATCAAAGAAAGGAGATAACCTGGAACAGCAACAAAAGTTCTCATCTGGTAATTATTGATGAATTAGGGGTCAAACAATGGTCGAGCATGGTTCATCTACAGGATAATGAATGACTGGGGGTGGATTCAAGCAATGCATCCAAATGCATCTAGCCATAGAAATAATCCACAAGGAGTGGCATCATCATGTGAATAAACCACAATGTCTGTTGATTAACCCTAGTCAACCAGATTCCAGATTTTATCACATATTCGCTGAATTGTTCCCCCCTCTCACGATGTAAGAAAAGTCTTATACATGGTCGAAAAAAGTAACAGCAATAACAATGTGCCCATTTGGAATTTTCCCTCGGGTTTATGAAAAGTTAGTATTGCACAAACGGCACATTCCCAAATACCTGTGCGTACGCATATATATGATGAAAAAAACTCTCTTACGCGCTCATCTTCATGTTAATATTCGCACAACGCATGTTGTCGCCGCTCTCAGATGGCCAGTTTATGAATAGATTTGCGTCAGCTCGGGCTTAGATTTGTTCAGTAACTGGGCCAGTCAATCTAGGACCCTTGACAATGCTTTTCAGAAATTCGACCGAGCTCTTCACTTGCGCCAGGTACATGCATGCGTGGGCAAAGGTGAACAGCTTTGTACGTTTTTCTTTCTAAATCATCCATCCAAAAAACAAATGTTGAAGCATATCAGACTCATTCCCATCAAGCTCCCAGTAATTACACAATTGTGGTTTGTCGAACCCCATCCCCATTTCTTATCTAAATTCCAGACTAAGAGTCGACAATTTGTATTCTGGGCTTTGAAAAAATTGCCTGTTCTCCTATACTTTGCTCTTTGAAGAACTACTACCAAAACTGGCATCCAGAAAGATTGTGAATAGTGCTTAGCACTTGGACAATAGAGTATTCTTGGTTAGCTCGCGATCACTGATGCTTAAAAGACAGCGAATCTCTTTCTCCATGTTGAGTATTAAAACCTATTTTCACACAGCTTGACTCGGATACTTATCATTCAGTTTATATTTATATGGTTCTTGTTCATTTGCAGATTCCCTCTCTAAACTGATTATGCGGAGACAAATGATCAAATGGTTGGAAGAGAGCCACATTGATGATCCTGAGCTGGTCAGGGAGCTGTCACGATTAACTACACGACAGTATGATGGAGTTGGTGAGGTGAGTATAGGACCCTGCCAAGGCTGATATCGAAGACAAATTTGAGGATCCACTCGGCCGTGAAATCTACTTTCCAATGCTGGTTATTTATCCTAGCTGCAGTTCAGTGATAGTAAGGCCTGTAGGGTAAACCATTTAGGTTACTTCAAGGAATTTATAATAAACACATACTGTAGTATAGACTCTCAGAGAGTATAGGGAGTACCATAAGGGCTACATGCCTCGTTATATCACCAAGTCAGTTTCGAAATTAAAAATATAATGGTGGGTCCCAGGACGTAGGGCAGAAATAATGGTAGAGTGGTATCAGTGACCACCTTACAAAGCCATTGTTGGTTTGAACTTCAGCAGTCAGTTGGACCTTTTCCACTAGGATGGCTGTACTGCAGTTGCGATGGGTGAGGTCTTCACTTCGATGGTTCACTGTAATGAAGTGGATTTTCTGGGGTTGGATGAAAAAGATTTCCCCTGTGGGAGGTACACTGAAAACAAGCACTCGCATTTGTTGTATGTGTAACATCGCATAATCAGCAACCTACATTTGTCCTTACTCTAAACTTCGGATTGCAACAAAGTTGTGGAGACAAATTCTAGGTAGAGCAACCTGGATGTGGGAATTGCTATTATGTGTGCATGTAGTATCAACCCAAGAGTGCAATCACTTTCTAGCATGAATGGGAGGACATTTTAACTTCTAGACTATAGGTAGGGGACTGATACCAGAAATCAGTTGTATATGTCTAGAATGTAGACATAGCATAGTTTACAGAAACATGACATGATGCCCAATATTGTTCATCGCGATACTCTACACAGCAGCATCAATCCAGTATAGGCACGTTACCGGTGCATCTAGGATACAGGGCAATACTAACCCAATCAGTAGGATGGTTAGATGGCAGAGTCTGACCGCAATCCGTCGTTGATAGCTCCCTTGTCTTTGCTGTTCTTTGATGTCAAAAGCACCCCAAACCCTCGCTCATCCCTCAGCTGTGCCAAGCCTTGTGTAAGACCTACGTAGTGAGCGCTGAGCAGGAGGCTGATGTCATCACCCTGCTGAAGTCCCTCAGCCAGGTCCGATCCCTCCTGAAGGTACAGATGGGATCCTCAGAGGAGGAGGCCATGATCAAGCATCTCTGGTAAATAAATAACAACTTCTACTTGAATTTTTCCCTATTCAAGCCCCAGCAAAGGTGCAGACCTGGATAATGCACCAGGTACACGGAATAAGGCAGTGCCTCTTTGGCGGTACCTTAATGTGGGGGGGGGTTATCACACGCAGACACAGCAAACTACTTTGCAAAATGCCTACCCTCGTTTGTCCCTAGCTCCAGCCTCCTTCGTGCTGAGCGCCCAGCAACTGATACCATTTTTGAAGTCTTAGGTATGACCCTACCAAGAAGCGAACCCCTGGTCTCCTGGGTGGAAAGCCAGCGCTCTACCAATTGTGTTAAACACTCAGTTTACCATGTTAGCATGGATGATGCAATAAAAGGAATGTGATCATAATGATGATGAGTGAAGCTGATAAGGATTATTCAATACCATTCTATATGGGCAGCACTCCAGTTGACAAAGCATCTATTCACAACAAATGCTATTCCTGGTTCGATTTCTGCATGCTGCAGAACCATCCATCACTTTGACACGTCCTAGATCTATTTTGAAATCCTGTGGACCATGTTTTAGATTTTTTAATTCTCATGCATCCCACTCTTAGTTCAGGTCAATGAGAAAGGTTCAGGAAAGAATAAATCTTCAAGAATGACCCTGATGCTGTAGCAACCCCAAAATATCCTATTGCTCTTGAGTTTTGAATGCGATCATCCATGTCATCCTGACAGGGATCTGACCCAACAAGGTTTTCTACCAGCATCCTGACCTAATGAGGGCGCTCTGCATACACGAGACTGTGATGAACGTGATGGTCAATGTCCTGGAGAAGCACCAGACCTCTGTCCAGCTGACCAGTGGAGATGACCAGGGCAAGAAGAAGATGAGTATCTTCATCCCTCCAGGGGGCACTGGCAGTGAATGTGCCTCACAGGATCAGGTAGGGTATACTGCAGAGATAGGTGCCTTGTTGTATATGACCCCTTGGTACGCACAATATTTCTCATTGGGTCACACTTGTCTATAACTATACACACTTCAAACTTGTCCAAGCATGTGCCAGTACTGCCAGAGTGATTGGCTGATCAGTTTGTTACATCCATGTTTAATAGGGTTTAATGAATGGGTTGAGCATGATTCATTCACTGGATAAATGCACGACCACGGGTTAATTTCAAGCGATGCACAAGGGCATTGGAATTAACTCCTGAGGAATGCATTAAACATGTGGATAAAATACAATCGACCATTGATAACCCCTTCCATTCATACAATGCGAAATTTCAACCCCTGATGTCATTACACATGCTCAAAATGAATTAACAACAACAATGCGCACATCACTCAAATCTATCCGGTAATATCAGTGTTCACAAACTGCCTGTGACTAAATGTCCACCATATCATACTTTACGAATAATTGCCTCACCCAAGGCATTCTTGTGAGCATCGCGTATTTCATCGCGCTTGATACGCATTAATTACACTGCGTGTGTTATCTTGCTCTACTCTTGTGAATGCTACATGCATGATCTATTCAGAACATTCAAATGCTACAGTTGGGGCACTGGTACAGTCGCGCCCAATTCGTGATATGAAATACACAGTGGATCCCTTCACATAGCCAATAAGTGAGCTCGGCCTCCATGAATGGAATAACTGTTATATAACACCTAATTTATATCCTTGTCATCCCATTGTTGTCAGATGACGAGACTACACAGTATCACATCTAGCATGGGAAACTCTCTAATACAATATTTATGCCAAAAAAGTACTTTTCATCGTCATTGCTCAAAAAGGAGTACTTTTCAAAATCCTGTAACAATTGAATGAACAATGATGGGCATTTTAATAAAAAAAAAACTATTCACAGGATATGAAAGAATGATCTCTTTTACTTCTGTGTGGACAAGACGTTCCGCCATTCTATTATCTAGGTCCCAGTAGTGAAATTGAAAACATGGGCATTTCAAGACTAAGACAGTTTCAACTACAATACTTAGTCAAATAAGATAGAATGCCTAAATGAAAATACTACTTTTTCAGCAGCTTTTTTCAATTGTTTGTTTTGAGCTGCAATATAATATATTCATCCTTTTTTGTATTGAAAACTGAGTAGGCAGTTCTGATATTTCATAGGCATCTGCACACGAGCTTGTACAAGCTTGTAAGTCTCTTTTGATTCCTGACGGTGTTCCCTATAATTCTGGGGTCAGGTCAAAGGTCTTGTTAACATAATATGTTCAGAATACCTGGTCTAATCAGGTTGAAATTTGTTATGCAGCTTCCTCGAGGGGAGTATAAGAACCATAATGTTTTTGGTGTAGACCGGGGCTTACTTTTTGGGAAGAATGGCCAATTGTGAAAATTTATCATTTGACCAGATAACTTGATCCCACCTAGATGGATAGAGCTCATGCTTGGTATGTGGGTTCCCCTTCATGAGTACATGATCCCTATTGTTTTGTGGTCAGATCAAAGGTCATCCAAGGTCAACAGAGGTCAAAGTCTGAAAACCTTGTTAACAGAATGCTTGACCCGATTAGGTTGAAAATTAGTATGCAGTTTTTCATGGGGTGTATGAGAACCCTGTTGCTTTTGGTGTAGACTGGGTATCAGTTTTGGAGAAAATTAGAGAACTGGAAAATTGATATTTTGACCAATTTTAGCTTTAATATTAATGCAATAACTTGCTGCTACCTGGATGGATGATGCTCATACTTGGTATGTGGGTTCCCCATTATGAGTACATTAAATTCCTATCGTGTTTGGGTATGTCAAGTCGAAAGTATCAATCTGTGGTACAGAGGGCTCAATTATCATATGCACAGCTTTCATATGGGGGTACAGGAACCCTACTGTTTTTTGGTGAAGGCAGAAAATGGGGATATTGTGAAAATGATAATTTTTGTGCTGATTTTATCGTGTTAAGCATACCTCAACCCTGGATCGATGGAATTCAATAACACGTATGCGAGTTCCCCCCATAATGAGTATAACATGATCCCTTTGTTCTATTGAATCTTCTAAACATCTGAAGGAATCACTAAGCCTTTAAGGAATCACTAGCCATTTGGCTTTTTTGGTTCTCTTTTTGGCCATCCTTCATTTTGAGGCTTCATCGCTAACAAATTTTTGGTGTATTTTCCTGATACATCGAAACATCTGCATTTTGCCAAATGCGATGTTCACCCCAAGCCTTTATTTCAGCCACCAGAGTTCAATCGAGAGGTCATCACAGCGTGCTCCAGCTTCTTGAGCTACTTCTGCCGGTTAGCCGGCAGAACCAGATGGCGGTCTTTGATCAGATAGAGTATTTCTTGAATCAGAGCGACATCGGCCTGTGTGAGTGTGACCAGCTTGAACATATCCTCATTGCGCTGAGTGTGTGCTGTGCTGTGTCCTAACCATGCCCTAACAACGCATCTCTCTATCCGTGCTATCCATGATAACCATTAACACACGTCAGAGACAGAATCCAGAATATGCCACTGTGACCATATTTTTAACCAGTCGGATTCACACTGGGAACCATCACATGCAGTAAAGTAAAAGTTCTGCAATCACCAGTCTTCACAAACCTTTATCAAAAGCATGCAAAGGTGATCATATTCCGATGAATATATTCAGTTGGGGGTCTACTGGGAACCATCACATAATGGACTCAGCCGTCTCTTAAAGCAGGTTTGGCATGATCTATTTCACATATTTAATCTAACCCATATTGGCCTGGCACCCCACCCACGTGCCATTGAGCATCTGGCATAAACACAAAAGTATGAGTTGATCACCCCATCACCATTCTCATTTTGCCAGACTTGCATGTCCAGAGAATTTAGGTGTGAAATTTCCAATCGAATGCTGAGCCAAATGACTCATTTTCAAGAAATTAAGTCTGGCAAAATGAGGAAAAGTGATGGGGTTGCGAACTCAGACATTTGTGTAATTGCTGGATGTTCAATTGCATGTGGGGATGGTATAGGGTCCAACATGGAATGAATATTCATGGTTCACAGATTGACAAAACCAGTTCAGTTTTATTGATTCCACAACTCACAACCCCTCAAATGAAAGGGAATCAACAAAAACAAAAATGTGGCATTGTTGAAGAGCAGATGGCATGTATTATCCATCTGTATTATTTGAGTTAATTAGTATATCAATATTCAAGTGATGGTATCAGCTCTTCACCATACAAAGACCGGGTCAGTTGTATTTTAGTAATAACTTCTTTTTGCTGTGGTCATAATTGTATAACCCATTTATTTCATCCTTTGATTTGTGAACTATGTTACTCCCATGCTACTAACAGCCAACTAACTAACTAAAAATCTAATTGTACTTGTTACAGGTTTTAACATTTGTTATAGGAGGTATTTCACTCATACAAATACATTTTCACTAACCAACTAAGAAGTCCCTTCACATGTGTGATGTAATGAGGAAAAAAATGCTTGGTAGTGAAAAACTTCTATGTTTTTGTCATCATGGTGAAAATATATTATGGGCAGGATAGCTGTTGCATGAGTGGTGGTCAATGTCATTCAAGGCTAGACTAGTAATTGATTTAACAAGCTGTTGGCTCAGTTCCAAGTGGTTGGCAGATTGGGTAGCACGCGGCCTTCCACACCTGATACCGGTTTAAGTCAATCTGGTGGGGTCAACCAAGATTGAAAAAAGGTACCTGTTGCCTTCTCGCTATGTTGCCCAGCACAAGGATTGACAGGATAAACTGCCCCGGTAGGTGCTAGACGCTTGTGATTACCCCACCCCTACATTAACGTACCACCAAAGAGGCATTGCCTTATTCCATGTAACTGGTGGAAGATTCTCAGCTGACAATAAGGTGCAGTATCCAAGTCTGCATCCTTGGCTGGGCCTGAATGGGTTTTATCCCCTGTGCTCGGCAAGTAACCATGAAGAAAAATAAAGGCCAGTAGTATAAAGCAATGTGGGTCTGCAACATGCAGATAATGTTCACAGAAAGGTACATTACTGGTTCATACAACATTAATTTCCATGGGGGCGTTATACATGCTGAACATGTAACCTGATATAGCGAAGCACCCACTCCCGTTTTGTTTTCACTAACATTCACTTTATTGCACCATAAACACATTGCACCTCTCCAGGTAACATAATAGACTCCATGATAACTCCACATGAACCACATGCCAGCCTGCTATAGACAGGATTGAACCACATGCTTATAGATCAACTCTGAGTAGTACCAGCCAATCACAAGCATTCTTTGTAGTGTTCGAAGAGTGCATTTCCTGTTAAAAAAAAAACCTTGCATGCATTGTTAAATTACATAAATGGTTGAAAATCTCACCGGATCGTATTCCTTGGGGAATAACCCAGAATCAAATTCTAAATTTTCCATCCTTTGTAACAACTTCATTCCCTTGTTCAACAGATTGTAACAGAAATTGATGCAAATAAAACATTACACTCTTGCACTCATCCCAGTGTATAAAACTGATTGTTATATGATCTGATTGTCACATCAGTGCAAGTTTGAGGTTCCTTGAGGGTCCCACTGGTTTCTCATTTTGCAATGCTATTCCAACTTGACGGCAGGTAGCTGCCCATGTTGAAATGAATCCTATTTTTAGTGTACATTGTAACTTACCGTTGCTCCATTCTCGGTGGGATGTATCACGGGTTGAAGTCGGAGGAGGGATAAATTCGAGTGTTCTTCATCGTCCCACTCAGCCACTTTCAATGAGGAAATATTATGTTAGAGACGTTTGCAACTGCTATGGTTGTAGAATGTCACTCATCTACCGAATTTGCTAACCTATACTGGTAGCAGCATGGAACAATAGAGGTCAATGGGTTATACTAGGGACAATGTACAGCTCGTACAGTAGGATTCGGTTATGTAACAATAACAGAGATGGAGTTTAGGACAATGTCTTATAATACTCGTTCACGTGAACAGAAAAAAGGCAGGTCTGTGCATATATTATATCGTATTTCGATTGTGTTTGTGACAACACCTACACCTGCCAAGGACACAAGCAGGATCATACCATGGTCGCCTTGGAAGATCATTGAATAGGTAGAAAATCTGGGGGGGGTCAGCGAGGCAATTTGCCCCCCCCCAGCTGGAAAAAGGCTGCCTATTTGGCCCACTTGTCTAGTTTACTGCCACTCTTTTATCACCCTATTCATTTGCGCAAATGAACGTATATCTTTAACCCTGGTGATTGCAGTTTACCACCTACTAGCTGCAGGGATCTGGCATACTCTTGTACCTAGGTTAGGCTAGACAGCGGTATTGACATTCCAGCATGTGTCTCACTGAGTGAGTGCATAGGCAATGCATTTGAAACATATCAAAGACTATTTCAGCATGGAGCTATGGCACAAACCAGTGGTTGTTATGGGGCTCAAGTGCAATTATGCATACTGACATGTGGTTATTGCCTTGTGTCCTGCAAGGTTTGCAGCTAATGAAAGCACTGTACACCAGGGTCTGCACTCTAGTCAGGCCTTGCATAAATTCAACCAATCTGTAGGACAAAATACTCCAATAAAGATAAGTTCAGGATGAGTAACAATATCTTCCTTTAAAACCAGTGATATTTGAACTGGTGTCCACAGAACAATGGGAGGTCCCTGACTTCAATAGGGAGGACCGTCTGTGAGAGCCGTGGAGTCCACTTGGGCCTGTGAAAAATTGAAGGCAAAGTCCAGCCAAATTAATACTCTTTTTTAGTGTTATATGGTTAAAGAGAATAAAAAAAATTCAAATATCACTTTGTCCCGGGTTTATAGCATGTTCAGTCATTGGGAAGATATGGATTTCTCAAATTTCATATAATTTGTTGATTTGGGCAAACTGGCAACCTTTTCATGATGTCATATCTACCAATTATAAGGGAACAGTCAAGACATATTTCTTAGCATTTCCTTCTAAATTGGTAGATATGACATTCATCAAATGTTGCCAATTTGCAAATTGCCAACTTAGCAGTGATAAATTATTAATCTTTAAAAATTTGTAACTTTGTAACCGAACATGCTATGAACAAGAAACAAAGTTTGATTGGCATGATTTTCATGCACAATCAAATGACATTTAAATATTTTTGGCTGGACTTGCCCACTAAGGGTGAAAAATAGAACAGTTTAACAAGTCATTAGGTGCCAACATTTCAGAAGAGAAGAGTATCACCGCCCAAGAGGTGACTGTCATCGAAGAGGTGCTGGCAGTCACGCTCCGGGGGTTCGCCAACATTTCCATTCACCATATTCAGGGGTCCGTAAGTGGAAAGAAAAAGTCTGGACTGGACCGGCAGCCTTATTACAGTGAGACCGCTCATCCCTCATCAGCATGCCCGATCCTGTCTTGCTGTGGTTTGATGCATGTATTGCATGTTTCCAGTCTTGCAGAGTCTACAGCGACCTTGCCGCGAGCTGCTGCAGGTTCTTGTCGTTCTTCTGCCGCACCTGCAGGAACAATCAGCGGGACATGTTTGATAAGCTCATGTTCATGCTTGACCATGGCTTCATGGGGCTCTGTGAGTATTTCACTGGTTCACTTCAGTTTCTCTAAACCAGATGCACTTTGCATGCACACCCTCTGATGGGGGAAAAAAAATTCCATTGTCACTACGTGAAGACCAACTTTACCCACTCATCAAATTCTAAGTTGAATGCACTAATGTTTCTGGTGATTTTCTCCCTTCATAAAGCGAAATAGGTTCTTGTTCAAGTTTATATGCTTCAGTTTATGATCATAGTTTTCATATGACTCTATTTCTATGCACATTTTGTTAAGAGAATGGTGTACAGACATTGGTGAATGGTCCCTTTTACATGGTTCATATGAATTTATCTTGCCTGTATTGCATGTCAGTGAGATTCCTGCTATTTGCACTTTGAAGCATGCTCTGTTTGGACCTTGTTGCATCCCATTTAGCATGCTATTCAAATGATCTATTCATTTGACTGTTTGGCATGTTTTGCATGGTAAGTAAAGTAATATTTTGAATCAAATGTTCTGGTATAAAATGGGGAAAAGAACCAAATCTTTTGGCTTTCCGGTTTATGTAGAGTTCAAAAACCCTAATGATTTTGGTGTGGATCTTGGTTATTCTCATTGAAATACTGGGATTTTCCCCGAAAAAAATAAACACCCAATTTTACCTTGAGAACATAATAATTTGACCCCGCCTAAAACAATGAATCTTATAATTTGTATGTATGTGTTTCCCCACAATGGGTCACAAGTGACACATGTTTTGTAGTAGTCTGGTCAGGAAAAATGATACAAATCAACATTTTGGCCAATTAAAGTTAACAAACATGCCTCGAAAATAGGTTAAGATCATACTCCAGAATGCCTGGATAGAATATTCTCATACTTGTAATGTTTGTTTTCTTAGTGAGTACACAAACCATTTTGGGTCAGGTTGAGGGTCATCTGAGGTCATTAAAGATCTGTCTGGTTTCCTGGTACAGAATGTAATGAAGTCCCATACAGCTAGCTGCTCACGCAGGCATGAAGATAACCACAATCTCTGGTAAAAAATTCAACTACTGCAGTGAATTGTTCTGCCCACTCAACCGTGGTTGCAACTGCAACTTCCTTTGTTACACAACATCAAATTAGTAAAACAGCAGCAGCTCAATTTAATATGTTCATCCCTATACAAGACTGTAATATCAAAGTTTTTCGCAAATTGGCAAGAATACCCCTCCCTTCGTGGGTCCTGTCCATTGGATGTCGCAGCCGCCTCGCTGATGGACAACAATGAACTGCATTGGCCCTCAGAGAGTCCCACCTAGAGAAGGTGATATTCTACATGTCACAGTGTGGGGTGCAGGATAACGACCGTATGCTGTCGATGGGCAAACCTCTCATCGGCTGGGATCCGGTAGATGGGGAGAGGTACCTGGATTTCATGAGACACACCGTCGGGGTCACGGTGAGGGGTTTCCTTGACTTTTCAAGGATGAGTTCGCATGTTGTGTTCCCTGGGAAAAAATGATAATCAGCAGTTCAACAGGCGGGGTGTAGGAACAATGTCTGAATGCTCCGAAAAGACAATTAAAAAACATTGGATAGGATTTGGTAGAAAAGAGGGGGCATACTTGGATTCAATGAGACACATTTTCTGGGTGAAGAGTTGTTTGTTTTTCGTTGTAGAGCAGGTAATAATAATAATAATAAAATTTAATACTTATAATGAGCACTTTTGTTGTAGTGTTCATGGCACACACAGAGCTAACAACAACAACAAAATTACAATATGGCCTATCTACAAAATATCAACAGGGAGAGTTAAACATGATCAAAGGCAATTCTCATAAGGTGTGTCTTCAATCTTAATTTAAATGTGTCCAGTGAAGAACTTGACCATAGTTCATCGAGGAGTTTGTTCCACAAAAACCTGTTATCTATTATTAAGCAATTTGTTTCATATTTTTCTATGATTCCGGCAAGGACATTGGAGAAAACGCCAATATGGTCGTGACGAGGCTCCTGGTTTGTTGCCAACAGTGTATGTTCCGGTATCGAGGAATACGCTGTACAGGATGCTACATACTGGGCTAATGTTTCACATTTGTTTTATGATTCCAGGAGAGACGGTTGATGAGAATGCCAATCTTGGTTTGAGGCTCCTGATCCGACACCCAGAGTGCCTGGGCCCTGCTTTGAGGGGTGAGGACAGGGGCTGTTGACTGCTATGCAGGAGGCCATCGAGCTCTCAGAGACCACCCCTGAGTATGTTGACACTCTGGCCCCCATCATCACAATGGAGGATGGACCTGAGGGTCAAAAGATGTCCTTAGAGTAAGCGTGTTGATCTATACTTGAACTGACAGTTTGTTCGTTTTTCATTTATTTATTTGTTTGTTGACACTCTGGTTGCATCGTCCATGGGGGAGAGACATGTGAAACAGACGCAGTCTTTAGATTGAGCATGTATGCCACACAATTGGCAGTCTGTGTTTTTTTTGTTTTTTTGGGACACTCTGGCTTCCATCATCAACATGGAGAAGAGACTTTGAGGACAGAAGACGCCATCAGAGTAAGCATGACGGTTGCATGCATGCACTTACCCCAAATCTGTGATTGTGCCTAGCAGGATGAGGGACACAGAAATAAAATGTTAACCATGTTGATGCTTGCGGGCTATCCATTTGTAGGCTTCAGGGAATACCATCAGCCAATTTCACGATGGTTAACGGGGCAGATTGACATCTAATGAGCTCTACAACCAACTATATGGTACCAGTGAGATGTTGGACCATCCAGCTTGAGCCAGGAGGTCCTGGGTTTGACCAAGATGGGGGCACCCTGTCCATGTCCAGGTGCTACAACTCCAAGCTTTGCAGAATTGGTGTTCTCAATACCCACCCTTAATAATATTCTGTTATGATGCCTATATGTCGGGGATATTATCATTTCATTAATGCAAGTTTGAGCAACTCTAGTTGTTCCCCAGCTGGTTCCGCAGCTAATGCATTCATTCCATGGATATTCTCTATATTTGTTGAAATTGAGTCTATGTGAAACTTCCCAATGTCATATTAGATCACACAGTGCCTTTGGTGACACCTTCGAAGCTTAGGTGAATACACCACAGGGATATGTTGAAATCACATCAATATTTGTACATACAGTAAATGTCAATCCCGTCCATATCAATTTTGTGATATGTGGAAATGCTGAACTGCTTGGGAATATGGGGCTCAAATATATCAGAATTAGAATAGTTTCACAAGGCATCCTACAGCAGGTGGCTTCTGGATCTGTTGATGGGTTTGTAGAATATAATTTCACTGTAGCTTTCCACCCTCCATCATTGCAAAGATGGAGTTACGTTAGCCAACCTCTCTCACAGAAAATGATAAGGATGGCTGTGGAGAGACTAATCAAGGTCATTAGTTGAACTTAGACACAGCAAATAAAAATACTACTACCCGACTTGGCCCATGGAAGGCCACCCCCAGTCCCCACCCGCCAAGTTTGGACTCGATGGCAGGAATGGTTTGAAAGTTAAGAACGATAAGAACAACTAACAGAAAACTAAAAACTGCTCCGAAAGAAAAGACTGCTGCAGCTGCTCATCCGCAGCTAAAAACACAAGATATCACAAGAATGATGAAGCTGCTATAGTGTTCACACCGCATTACAGAGTATGAGTGAATTATATGCAAACAACTGCACTATTGTGGGTAGGAGGCTGTGGGATCTGCCCATGGTAATTGGCCTGTTTAAGTGGTGCATGCTCCTCCACTAACAGTATGGGGTGTAGACTAGATGTCCCCATACCGCTATCATTTCGGTTCATTCTCAAACTGTCACTACTCTTTGAAAATGTAGCTAATTCATCCCATGTAATACTGTGTAATTTTCCATCAGTATGGGGAGAAATTGTGATGGGAGGATGCGGTAGTTAGATCCTGCTGCACACTGTTCGTCCAATGCCACACTGCCGGTGTACCTCCATGACCTTTGACACAGTATCATTATCATCTCAGTAACAGTGAAGAGGCAGGCCTATTCCTATCCTGTGTTGAAGGTGATTGAAAGGGGAGTATTATTTTATTCAAGTCAATTAGAATTTGCAAGACACTATATAACACTCATTTCACTGAGTCGTTTGAACTCCGGCGTACCTACCTACCTCCCTCCCTCTTTTCTTTGTCTCTCCAGTGACGGACCCCCAGAGGACGCAGAAGAGGATGAAGATGATGTAGACATAGGGGGCGCTGTTCTCACTTTCTATGCAACTCTGATAGACCTGCTGGGTCGCTGCGCCCCTGATGAGCATATCCTCTTACAGGGCAGGACGGAGCCCCAGAGGAGCAGGGCAATCCTTAGGAGCTAGGGTACCCAGCATGACCTTATGGTGTCCTCAGTCTCAAGTTCACCCTACCATCCCCACCGGTTTTGAGAAGAAAGATGGTGATTGCATTTCTCCTATTGTAGATACTAGCTATCCTGAGTGATTTGATTGTTGGTAGTATAGCAGCAGAGATAATTTCTTCATTGCATGGGATGTAGTAACAATTGCTTCGGTAACATAGATTTGAAATATGCCCCTGACATGATATGATACCCAATTTCCAATGCAAATTTAGATATAATTCAGCAGAAGCCTAGAGGACCAGAAAAAAAATCTGATGGTCATGTGACTTGGAAAAGAAAACAACATTTTCTTTTCTCACATCTTACATAAAAAAAAATTGTTAGCAGTATCAATATCAGAAGCTTCTGAATCAATGTATTGTACAAGTCTCTGTAATTTTTTTTTTTTTGGCTGAATGTACATTGCCTCTTGGGTTGTGTAGCCAACATTGAACTATTTGCCATTTATTATCGAATCACATTTCAAATATTGTACCCCAGGGAAAAAAAATTACAGCTTCAGTAATGAACCTCTTCATCATTACAGATGGAGCTGGTAAGCCCCTTGGTGCTGACCTGAAGGGGCTGACTCCTGCTCACAAGGAGTGTATGCTGCTCTTCCTTGAGAGGGTCTATGGTATCGCTGACAAGAAGATGTTCTTCAGCCTCCTGGAGAAGGCCTTCCTCCCAGACCTCAGGGCCTCAATCACCATGGATGGGGTGAGTGGTCATGTGACTGAATAAAGTTTGAAAAACAACCCCTGTAACACCTAAACAGAGCCAACAAGCGTGAGAGGCTGAGAGCCCTAGTGTCCAATCTAAAATCTGTTGCACTATTGTTACAAGGGGGCGGATTAGCTCAGTCCGTAGAGCACCAGACTGCAAAAGCATTGAATGTCAGTTTGGGGCCCATTGGAAGCCTGAGGACTTCTCCGCAATGCTTGTGGACAAGGCATGTCTCCTGAAGTGTACCATGCCACCCATGTGTTGAAGTGGGTACCTTGTGAGGTGAATTGTGAAGAGTATTGAGTGCCGTATGGGGGTGCTTGATATTGGGAAGTCCCCGAGGGACATGATGAAGAGTGACGTACTGAAATGGTCATCGGGAGAGAACAAGCAAGAGGTGCATGCTGTATGGTATGGTGGGACAAGTCAACACTGATAGGGGTAATATCTGTAAAGTCTTAGACATGGAAAAGCGCTACATAATGAGAATATTATTATTATATTATTATTATTATTATTATATTATTATTATTATTATTATTTCAACCATTATAGTTTGAATATAAAGAAGTTCATTACAATGATATTTCATTCATTGTATTGACTATTCTAATGAAAGATAATCATACATAGTGATGAACCCTAATAAAGTATCAGTCACCACTTTTGCATCTTTTTCTCCAGCCGAACACCCATGACCACGACATGGCACTGGCGCTCAACCGGTAATATGCATCAGTGCTTCCACTACTCACCGCAACGCCGAGAGAGATGTTCGAGAACGCAGACAAGAACGCATCTCTGATGGACGCCAGCCTTCACACAGTCTACCGACTGGCCAGCTGCGGTCTCTGACCAGAGGACAGAGAGACACCATCGCAGACTTCCTCATTGCTCTCACAAAGTGAGTTCCTGTCATGATATGCCCGATTATTGCGCTGAGTGCACTTACCTTTTACCATCAACAATATGCAGTATGCTAGCCAGCTAGCCTAAGGAATGCAGTGGCCCACCTCTGGCTCTAGGAAATTAGGCCAGTTCCAGTAGGCTAGTCGGATAGCATACTGCATATGTTGATGGTGCCAACAATATCAGCTGAAATTTGTCATGCGAATAATGTGGTTTTCCCCTGCGAAATTGACGGTGCTATGCCATGCAAATATTACTTTTTTTGTGAAATAGGAGTGGGTTCCCTCCTAGAGTTATATCTGGGATAGTGTGTGGTCACTGAAAAGAGTTTGTGTTGTATATTTTGCATAGGCATGCAGCCATACGTCTTGAATTGTCTGTAATGAGTAGCTGACTTTAGTTGCCGTCCGTGTGCATGAACAAATTTACCCCACTCTCTGTCATAGTGATGGATTTTTTGATTTCCGCCCTAAAAAATTTAGGGGCAGACTACACCGGCCCCCCTTTGCTTTCATATCTTATCTCACCCCCACCCCCACCCAGAGTAGGCAAAAATAGTGGCTAACATAGTTACATTCTCCATTCTTTCGATTTTCAAATTACCTTTCTTTAGTTTCATATCTCTCCTTCCACTGGCCAACTGGTGCATTTGCAGAGTTATGTATGGCTAATTAGGAGCAAATATTCTTCAGCCAATGTTTCCCTACGTTTCCACAATTTAATACGTGGTGCATTTGGGCTCCCCTGGTGGCACCCAGACTCACAGTCTCTACAGGACCACATGGTGCTAGAAAGCCTTGTAAATTTCGCATCACACTTTCGCCCCGAAGGTTCGAAACTTTGAGCAATTCTGCGAGGCATACATCTGTGGTATAGCTTTGCTGAAAGGGGTAATTCTGTTTGATATCAGTAAGTCCGGCTTTCTTCCACAATTTCCAGAGGATGTTCGGACAGGCCCTTTGAAATTAAACATGTTCCCGTTTTCGTCTGCTGTGAGTTTTTCCTTCGTGCGTCCAGTAACAATACGATAATTCATCTGTGGTACAAACTGAGGCCTTAAACCATACCTAACGGGTAACTGCTTCTTCGTCATATTTGTCTTCATCTTCAGGAACATGAAGCCATCAGTGATGCAAAGACTGCTCATGAACTGATCAAAGACATGCCTGCTCTGGAAGAAACACACCTATGTATCCTTGAAGGTATAACCAACCACTTAATCTTTTACGATATACCTAAAAATCGTCTTTTCCTTTTATAATATTTGGTAATATGTAATAATGTAATAAATAAGTAATAGTCCTACTCCATCATTTATTTTGCTCCTCATGCAAGGTTTCCCAGTCATAAAACGAATTCAGTTAGGCACTCGACCTGTTTTCCAGTCATAAAACAAATTCAATTAAGTACTCCTCCTGTTTGACCTTGATAACCTCTTCTTTTTTCTACTACATTACATTATCATTAGAGCTTGAATGTTCTCTCATTACTGAGTGAAACACCAGAATGACAGACTGAGTTGTGTGGTCACTGCAGGTTCTTGGCAATCACTTTTCTGGGTGGGAAGCTACTCAATTTTCAGCTCTATATGCCTGTTCACTGTTGCAAGTCTACATGCTCAACACTAAGCAGTTAATAATGAGTAATAATGAGTATGACAAGATTTTTTACATGGCACTATCTATCATTACAGATTATTTTCAAACTGTCACCTCTTTTCGAGAGAAAAATTCATCCCATGCTAGAACATGCTATTGTTGATGGGTAAGTGGGGGGATTCATTCGTCCTGATAGAATGTGTACTAAATTTTTGTCAGGGTAGGTTTGAAAAGTTGGATTACACACTGTTTGTGGTATCTTTAGCCATTGTACTCAAATGACCTTTGACACCACCATATCATTATCATATTATTATCATATCAATGGCTGTGACTGTGGAATAATCTGTAGTGTGCTATTAGTCTTACTCAATGCTAGTGAACCTGACAGTGTACTTACTGTGGGGATGAGATGAAGGCTAGATTCTCTCATGACTAAATCACTTTGCTGCATCCTTGCTTACCACCGACAAGATCACATGTCCAATGTTGGGGAGCATGTCAGGTGAAGAACTGTTGCCTGATTCATGAGGCTATAACCTTCTTTTTTTTTTCGCACAGATCGTACAACTCCACTATGAGCGTTGTATTGCCTACTACAGCAGTCTTGGTGGCTGGGGAACCTATGGTGCTGCATCAGATGAGGAGAAACGTCTTAGCATGATGCTCTCACTGGTCTCTTTGATGCCCTGGCAGAGAAGGTCAGTATCCGGGCTGGACCAACGGTGCTGCCACAGAATGTCATATGCACTCATCGATAGGACTAGAGTAACACTCTCCTGAGTCCTATAGATTAGTATATCTATACGCCAGTCTGCGACATTTGCATTTTAGGAAAGTGGCAAAATTTGTAACATCCGTGACCAGCCATCGACTGAAAATCTAATACATGCCTTTGTTACTTCCTGTCTTAACTATTGTAAACAGTTTGCTACTCGGTCGTCACTCATGTCCAATCCAAGCTCCGCTGCTCGTCTGGATACTCAAAGAAAACAAACCACGTTACCCCTGTTCTGAATGGACTACATTGGCTGCTTATTCAGCAAGGCGTCAAATTCGAACTGCTTCGCCTCACATTCAAAATTCCCCATAATATACGCCAGCTTACCTGGAAAGCTTCTAACTATTGGTACGACAGGGGATGATGCACTTCGCTCGAATGCACTAAGGATTACCAACCAACTTGTAACACCAATTCTATGGGGAGAGGAATTTTCAGGCCTGTGCGCGGCATTTGTGGAACCGCTTACCACAGTCGCTTTGATTAGTGGGTAATTTCAACACTTCACTATCTTATCTGGAACACACCTGTTCATGGTTTTGTATTGTACCTTATCACTAATGGTCCCATGCCTTTCACAAATATCATCTCTGATTTTCAGCGGCTTAGCCCCACTACCATACATACATACCCCTCTCACTGTTCATTCCTGACGTATCACTCCAGTGTGCCATTTCATATGTCGCTGAGGTACTTCCCAATAGATGGCCACATGAGGTGCTCACTACTTACCACGAGTCACCTCACCCAGGCTCCATCTCATCAAGAAGATGTGCCTTGTCTAAACGCACTGCATGCATAAAGTGCTCCTCTGGCTTCCAATGAGTTTCAAACTCACTATGAATTGGTTCCATGTCTGGAGCTCTACCGACTGAGGTAATAACATCTCCTCAAGTCTAATGAAAGATCTGTATCTGTTTTGCCAGGATTTTGATGCAGACCTCTTTGACCGAGCCCTGCCCTGTCTGACAGCTATGGCCAGTGCACTGCACCCAGAGTAACTCCATGGCCTATCATGATGAGACGTACATCAAAGAGTCCAGCTTTGATGCCGATTGGTTGTTACCAGCCCGACGGCCAGTCCGTACTTCAAAGTGAGTTCAACATCACTCATACCAAGTGAGAAGTGCTTTGGAATCATTGCCAGGGTTATGATGTCATTTGTCTATATAAATCTGCTTTTCAGTATTTAGATTCCTTCATTCCCGTGCCAGCTCAGATTGTACAAAACCAGATGTGCCTCTCTTGTAATGCTGTATAAGGCAGCAATGATTATGGTTAATTGGTTGTTTGTCTGTTTGATATGATCCTGCCTCGCAAGAACCAGTTGTGTCGATTTGAGTTTCATGGGCTTACTGGGCTGGTACTTACACCCCAGTTAGTGAACCCATGAAATAATGGATGCTTACCATTTTGTGGATAATGATAAGTAATATCAAATATCACAAACTACTGAGACCAAGAATAAATATGTCAATGTTATTCCCTCCTGGACCACAAACACTTCCACAAATGACCTAGTTCAATAGTGTTCCTTTCAGCATCTTCCTGAAATGGAGCATAACTGTCGTTCTGTGATCGGTTTGCAGAGCACCTCCATGACATGTCGGTCCCTACAAACAGGTTTATGTATATAACGCCAGGTTGGTCAGGTGAACATTTGGTTTCATTACCATGTGGGAGAGATGTAATCGCAAGCATGGATACCATTAACTCATCTTCCATCTATCGATCTATCTATCTATCTATCTATCAATCTATCTATCTGTCTGGTCTGTGTTCTGTTCTGTTCTGTCTTGTTTGTTCATGTGTTTCTGTCTGTCTGTCAACAAATTGATTACAAATTGCTTCTTCTACGGTGTATGGTAGGTAGGTTAGACCTGATTTGAAACTTGGTCACAGTGATCACTGAGTGCAAGGGGCATCCGGGCTGTTGAGGAATGACAGTCGAGGTCGAAGGTCATCTAGGGGTCAATTTCGGCCATTTTGCCAAAAAAAACGGCAAAAAAAACTTAAGAATCTCTCCTCAGTTCAATCGGGTTTCAAATCGGGGTTCATCTAGGGGTCATTTTGGCAAAAAAAGCTCATTTTTTGGGTCAAACAAACAACGCCCCTTCTCCCACAGATGAATTGGATGATCGTGATAGTTGGTCAGTATTATCATTGACCAAAGGTCATCTAGGGGTCAATTTTGGTCATTTCGTCAAACGAGGTCAAGCGGCTCTTCTCCTACAGTTCAAATCGGATGCTCATGAAACGTGGTCAGTATTATCGGTGTGACTAATATTACATACAGGATGTTCAGGAATTTGAGGTCAAAGGTCATCTAGGGGTCATTTTGGCAAAAAAAGCTCATTTTTTGGGTCAAACAAACAACGCTTCTCCTCCCAAAAATTGAATTGGACGACCACGATAGTTGGTCAATATTATCATTGTCCAATGGTACATTGGGGTGTTTCAGGAATTTTGAGCTCAAGACTCATCTGCAGGGGTCAATTTTGGTCATTTCATTCAAAGGTCAAGCGGCTTCTCTCTATGGTTCAGATCAGAACGATCATAAAATTGGTCATTATTATCATTGACCGTGGTTGTTATGGGGTGTTCAGGATTTTGAGGTCAAAGGTCCATCAAGGTTTAAATTTTGGTCATTTGGTTCAAATGTCAAGCGGCTCTTCCCATGACAGATCAGGCTACCAAGAAAGTTGGTCATATAATCATTGACAGTGGTCGTATGGGGTGTATCAGAATTTGAGGTCAAAGTCATCTGGGGTCAATTTGGCTCATTTTGTTCAAATGATCATGCTGCTCTCGTTTCTACAGAATAGATGGATGATCATGAAAGTTGGTCATGTGTAATCATTGACCAGTGACTTATGGGGTGTTCAGGAATTGAGGTCAAATGTCATCTAGGGGTCAATTTTGGCAGTTTTGTTCAAAACGGTCAAGCGGCTTCTTCTGCTATGGGACAAGATGGAATGATCATTGAAGTTGGTCAGTAGTTCCATCGAGCACCAGTAAATATGGGGTGTTCAGGCGTTTGAAGGCAAAAATAATTCTTTCCAAAATCCCCTGAATCCCCCTATCTTGCTGTATTAAGAAATGTTCAGCTTGTGATAGCAGTGGCTTATAATAGGTCTAAGGTTGAATACTTGTTAGTCTCGATATGAGGAGTAGCAAAGGTCATCTGAATTCTTGTAACCATTAAGCTAAGTTAACTCTTCCACATCACAAGTGCTGATGTTCATCATGATGATCTCCAATAGGCGTACTATCAGGGTAGCTCAGAATTTTTGGTCCAAGTCCACATTCACGCCCCTTTCATGAATTAAACACAATGATGCTTGAAATGCATTTCTCGTGACAAGCTTCGTTGATTTTCTTTGAACATGGAGCAATGGTCCTTGTGTGGACCATTTGGGTTCTGACCTATGGATCATTTGGAATGTTCCTCCTCTATCACTCCCATCACATTGCACAAGTAGAACGTAAACAACAAACGCAATGTCATATACATTACCAGGTGAGCTACTGTGCGCCATTGGCACTCTTGATCTTCTCTGATCTCTGACGAATCTTCCAACATTTCCCCTGATACTTCTGAGTGAATAATTATGCATGCCATCCATTTTTGAGATATTCATTCATGAGGAAGGCAGTAACATAGCATTTTCACTGAGGCTGTTGTCAGATGATACATTACCTCACAGATGGAGTATTTCTGCTAGCATTGTTGTGCCCACCTCTGACTACAGAACAGGAACAAAAGTTTGGGCTAAATGATGGCAAATGCGTCATGTATCAATTTGTTTTGAACTAACACAGGTGAAAAGAGGACATATTCCAAACACCACCCCCAAAGTTGGAGGTTCTTGACATGTTCCCTTGTTGAGATATTTCAATTCCCTTTTGAGAAATTTCAAGGAATTATTGACATCACGGGGGATGATGCAAAAACTTTACCAGTCAATGCCCAGACATATTTTTGCCATGATTTAAACGAAAAAAAAGAAAAAGCTTATTCACTAAAAAGGAGGTCAATTTCTTGATATTTTGTGGGCGATTTTGTAGGATGTTTTATTTGATCCCATGTATGGTTTGTTTGTACAATTTTTTTTTTAAATTTACAGTTTTGCATTGAACTTTGTGTTATAGGGATTCCGTATCCCCCCATTTCAAAAGCAAATTTGGGCCTTATCAATACACTCAAATCAGGCTGAAAAATGGTCTCCGGATGTTTGATATTGCGGGTATAGTTTGATGATAACTAAAAATGGAGAGTAGTACAAAGTCTAATCACTATTTACATCACACTTTGGCTTTTCAATATCTTGACGCGCCATCAAAATTAGGTTGTTTTCATAGCTTGCACCTGGCTGAGTCACATTCTCGGTCACGTTCAATCAATGGAGACCGACAAGCAGCCACACAAAGGCTACCAAGCTCTACACACGTCTTCAACTCAAAACGGTAGGGATTTTAATTTCATCCTGGGAATGCAAGTTTTGTCTTTATGCCCCTTGAATATGGTACAGGCTTCATTCCAGTTCAAATGAAATGTCTGCACTAATTGTGTTCCCATTCCCATACTTTTACATAAGCCATGTTCACCCGGCTACCAGTATAATGAGATGACTAACTACTATTGTGACAAGGGGCATAGCTGGCTACAATGGTGGTTCAACATTCTAGAACACTGCGGGGTACAATCTATGTGAAAACCCTTCTGAAGGAAACTACACATCCTCAGCCACAAACTTCCACAGAATTGGATCCCCCATATCATAACAATAAATAGGATTAATTGGCTTCAGTTTTCGAAGAGTGGTGACAGATTGAAAATAGGCCCGTAATGATAAAGCTATGAGGAGAATTTCTTCCATACCTGGGGCTATAGTTAGTGAAGCATGGCACTAACAACACTTGACTATCAGTCATGTTTTGGGAACATAGAGCCTATAAACAAAACAAACAAACAGTCCTAATAATCAGGTTTAAGGTGGTAGAAAATAAATTCCAAACTAATCCCGGTACTCAACTGGGGTCGCCAGGGTTGCAATTTTGTCTTAAAGTCATTGGATGACATTGGGGACTCGCTTCACTATAAGTCCATATCTATAACAGGTATTTCTAAGATAAAGGTATTCAAAATTCATCATATCTGAGTCAAGGAGAAGGATATATGTGAGACGTCCGGGAGAACCTGAGAGACACTGATTGGGTGGGGCTGGTGATAGAGAGAGCAATGGCAGCAGAGCATCAACAACAGGTCAGGACCCAGGAGGGCTGTCAAAGGTCATTCAGGTACCGTAATAACATCGCATCCAGAATCTACATTAGTTTATTCATGTGTTGCTCTGCTACTGATATGGTGTATCCAGACATATTTCATGAAATTCATAAAACAATTATTTGTTCATTTATTTTTTTGTTGAACAATGTATCCCTTGCAGCCATAAGCTGAATTGCGTGATATTACAAATATACCAGGCGAAATATGAATGGATATAAGACATCAGTATAAATAATAAATACAATAATATTATGCCAACTGGAAATTTAACTTCAGGCAAGATCTTGAGTAAAACTATGATCAGGACAAGGACAAAGGCTAGAGTCAGATATTACACATCATGGGACAGGGTTCAGGAGGCGGTCAATAGGATTGGGCTATTATATTCTCAGGTTGTTCTACAACGTGTTTCAAGAAAGCGGCGAATCTGCATAAGTTCATATGGTGTATAAAAATGCAATTTTATATAGCGAACATCAGTCGAGTGCTCCTATCCACTTTAACTACAGATATAAGGTTTATGGAAGAACAAGTGAAAAATGGTATTGAAATTGCAGTGAAAAAATACTACATTTTCCGAACAGAACTTTCTTTGGTTCGTTTTGAATTTTGTTCACAGGCGTCATGTGGTATTCTCTGGGGTAGCGGTTTCACTCAGTTTACTGCTACTGTCCGAATGACCCATCTCCATAGAATTTCATCAGCCTCATTTCACATCTGATCTGATACTCACACAGTGTTCAGGGAGCACCTACTACTATGGTTCAAATATCTAGAATCCCCTGGCCATGGGTTTGTTAAAGGAATTAGCTACCAATAACTTGTCTCCTATTTGTGAAGGGTTCTTGCATTCTTTCCATTCTCATCTCCCCATCCAACTATCATAGTTAGTTTTGCACAGCGATCAGACATTTTCCCTGAAAGTAGGAACAGGTTGTGGCAGCCTGGTAATCATCACTGCTATAGAGCAGTGCCAAAACCTAGCTATGGAAACCAATTCAAGCCAAAGAATAGTCACAAAAAAGTTGCAAACTATTCACCAAGCTATCAATGATGGAGGAAGAATGCTGCATTGAAGCCCCAGGTAAATTGAACTCGGAACTGCCTAACTTAGTAGGTTATTCAAGATGGAGATTCTTCAGAAGAGTCAAGTTTTAATGGTGCAGTAGTGAAAAACCCGGATAGATTGTGCATGCACCCACTGATGGAGCTTGGTAAAGGATCTGGGCAGCCAGTCCTCAAGAGTGTGGTTGCCAATAGGGAAACAGATGTAGCAAAGTCAACCTACAATGTAGAGGACAGCCTGAGCAAAATTTGAGGAGATTAGTAGAATGCAGCAGGAGATCAGTAGGCATGGCAGCAGAAGATTAGTAGGCATGGCAGCAAGACATTAGTTGGCATGGCATAGAAGTTTAGTAGGCATGGCAGGCAGAAGAAGATGTAGGCATGGCAGCAATATATAGTCGGCATGCAGCAGGACATTGAGTAGGCATGGCAGCAGAAGATTAGTAGGCTGGCAGCAGGAAAATTAGTAGGCATGGCAGCAGAAGATTAGTAGGCATAGCAGCAGAAGTTAGTAGGCATTGGCAGCAATATATTAGTAGGTATGGCAACAGAATTATTAGTGGCGATGCAGCAGAAGATCAGTAGGCATGACAGTGAGATTGTAGGCATGGCAGCAGAAAATTAGAGGCATGGCAGCCAGAAGATTAGCAGGCCTGGAGCAGGAGATTAGTAGGCATCGCAGCGGAAGATTAGTAAGATACAGATAAGATTAGTAGGCATGACAGGCAGAAGGTTAGTAGGCATGGAGCTGGAGATTAGTAGACATGTCAGTAGAACATTAGAAGGCATGCCAGCGGAAGATTACTAGGCATGACAGCGGGAGATTAGTAGGTATGGCAGCCAAAGACTAGTAGCATGGCAGCAGAAGGATTAGTAGCTCAACTTGGTGGCATTACCTCCACAGTACATAGCACTATAGTAGCAAATTAGGCGTGTACATCATATCCCAGTCTCCAGTGTTCTTCTTTTTAATTAATTAAAAACTGCCTCCCAACAGCCATCTGTCTCATCCTTCAGAACTACTGGGAAAACACCACTTTTTAGTTGAGGAGAACTCCCTTTTTATAATATCATGCATTATCAATTATTTATCCCATGAGTACCTGTTGTATGTGAAGATTGTGCAATGCACCATTAATATTCGCTGTTAAAGCCTCCTCTATCCATCATTTTGCAGAATGGCTATGAAGGGGGATTTAATCCAAGGCCATTAGACATCTCCATATCACCCCTAACGAGGAATGCGGTAAAAATCTCCTGTGGATTTTAGTAATGGTTTTGCTTCCTTGCCTATGTATATGGTATAATCTCAAAGCAATGTTGCTCTGGAGTTGTGGATAATGTTTTGTAAGTGTGTAGAGGGGATTACTTGAAATTATTAAATACCATTATTTAGGGGACAGACCCTCTATATGTCATCAGGACTCAAGAGTAGTATAAAATGTTGAGAAAGTGTGTAGCGTTCAGAATAGGTTTTTTGACCTAGATGTCATGGTGATGTAGCAGACCTCTCTAGAGTGCATTCAGTACATAGAATGATAATTGTGGGGGAATAAGTTCTTGGCGGGTGGAGTAGGGTTCTCGGACAACCTATGTGCGATATTTGGGTGACGGATTCTCCTGTGCTATCTGGGGTTTCATTCAATGCATGCACATCACAAAATCTTAAATTATCAGCTGAGTGGTGATGTGTGTTTGCATCAGCTCAAGTAGAAACACAATTTTTTTTTTTTAAGTCACTTCCTTCGTTAATGATTGTTTATTGACCTGAATGTATTATAAGGGTATTCAAACAGAAAGATATGGGAGTGATTGTTCTATTGTGTTACCTATACTATATGGTGTTGGGCTACTAATATTCAATTCCAGCAGGTTCTTGTAGGTTTATTCACTGCATGAATGTGACAAAATATGGAATCATCAGCTGAGGTTGGTGATTGTGGGTTTGCGCTCGTTCTCTTGTAATGAATGTCTATTGACCTGAAAAGGTATTATTATGGGAATTTGACAGAACATATGGGAGTGATAAGTGAAGTGATTGTTCTATATTGGGCATATATATGTTGCTGGGCTTGTAGTATTCAAATCCAGTTTTCTTTCTTGGTGCAGGTTAATTTGTCTACATTGTTAACCACTCCCAGGTGATAAAGAGGGACATTGGAGAGGGTGAGCAGTGTAGCCCGCCCCCAGTGGCGGCGGATTGGGGGGCCCTTCAGCCCCCCCATTGCAAAAAATGAGGGGGCAAAGCTTGTTTAGCCCCCCAATATTTGCAGAGTGTTCAGAAAAACATCAATGTATGATTTAATTGTATGCCTGATGTTAAATTAATATTTCAACAGTTCTAGGAATACTCCGTGAATAGGGAAAATCAATCATATTAAGCACTTTCTGGAGGCTAGTATAGCCTGGGCGGTCCCGTAATGGCCGTACTGTGATACTCGTGAGCAGCAGGCCTGTACTGGGCGGTCGCCATCGGTTTTTTGGACATATTCACTACTTCGGAAACGAGAATACTCATGGAGGGATAGGTAAACATGTCTGACCAGTATGCTAGTCTACGTTGGGCACGATATTGTCCTTATGATCATATTTCAGCCAAAATTCGTGTACACAAATGGAAATAACACAATCTGGACAATAGGTAAGATGAGCGAAGTAAATAAAAAATGCAACATCTCTACGGTTTGCATTGATAATATGGAGTGCCACATTATGTTACCATAGCCGTTGGTAATCTTTGCTCAGGCAACCCATCAATCAAATCAAATCAAATCAATCGAGGTTGCGGTGCTGTCAGGACGTAGTAGAGCCTATACTTACTACTGAACTATTAAATATGATATAAGTCAGATGCCATTTTAAAAATGAATTTAACAATTACACCTTTGGTTATATATAGGCTACATCATTATAAAACACAGTGGTGCAGTATTATTTGCTCTGTCACGTGATTAACGAAGGCTTGAGAACTATTCAAATTATTCAAGACAAAAATGTCCTACTCAGCATGTGCTTCATTCTTCAGATGACTTAAGAATATGTAAAATTGTAAACTATTATGAAATATCATCTTGAAAAATGGTATGTAGTTGATGTACAGTAAGTTGGTAGGCTATATTTCAGCAAAAGAATACCAGTCAATCTTCAAATTTGCAATTTCAAATGTGTTGTTTAACATTATGCTTAAAATATATTCACAAGGGGCCATAGATCACATTCACGGAAACGACAGGCATCTCAAACCTGTCAACACGTTAAGCATCACCTTAGAAAAAGGGTTGTTTTAATGTAAATAGGGGGGATCAAATAATACTTTGTTCGGGAGTACATGTTCATTAAACTGTATTAAAACTATATTCAAATGGCATTTTTTCTTTGATTGCTCTTGATATTCATGCAGTTTCACACATGAGACCTGTATTTTATGCCTAGATATTAGCAGCACAGGCCACTCAGCAATTGCCGTTTCCGGCCACCTAGAGGGTCTGGAGACCCCACAATTCTGTACTCTACGCGCCAACCACTGGTGGGGCTGACCTTAGATATAAACAGTCACATTAGCTCCCCCAATAAAAAATACATTTCCGCCGTGCCTGGCCCGCACATAAAATTGCAATAAAATCTCCACGATTGTTAAACTGCATGCCTGGTTCCCATTACTGGAGGCGGTATTTGTGAACTGCATGGAGCACTTATGTCAAACAGCACTACATAATTATTTGAAATTCTTATAATCCACTTATGAGACTCGCACGCTGTATGTGTTGTGAAACCAATCCAGTGAACGTGTCAAAGTGGTTACCTGTGAGGTAACGGAAGAAGGTGGCGCTGCGTTGTCTGCCAGAGGTGTAGGAGGTCGTGAGCGAACGTACAACTCGGGCGGTGCAGGCAAGGTCTGGAGGAGGCGATGCCTTGATACAAGACTTAAACCCAAATCTTAATCTTAACATCCAACTTCATTCTTTTTCATTACTTTTTTTTTCCTCTTGGAGTCTCAGGCCAAAAATCATGCTCGAGTGATGGCCAGATTCATGGTGTTTTATTGAGCACCATCTGGCCAAATCTGACAAAAGGTGCTTATGCCGTTTCAGAGTATGCCAATGGTCCCCCCCCCCCCCCCCACTCTGTCTATAGTGCCGTTCTTGAGATTACACCTTTCTGACACTGTTTTTACTAGACTAAATAATTAACAGTTGTGTTCCTACTCCTAGAACCTATCTGAGAGGCTGGCTGAGAACTCTCATGATGTCTGGGCTTACAAGACCAAGATTGAGGAAGAGATGCAGGATGGGAGTAGACTCCTCATAGGAAGATGACTCTTATTATGGATTATGGTAAAACAAAACCACAAAGTTACTGTCCAAATTATATTGGTATTTCTGACATTTAAAACTGTGGCAATATTTGCCTTATTGAGGCAGAATACAGAAGCCCTCGTCACGACCCTGTGGCCCTCTATACTTACAAAATGGTTTGCTTTTGTTTCAGAAGGCTTTTGTAATGGAAAATGGTTGAAAGGTGGGCAATGAATAGGAATAGTTAGCAGGGGGTCAGTGCTGAATAATCTGTTGGAAACATTGACATATTGCCATTCATTCCTAAATCAATACTAGCCTGAATGTTGGAGAAAAAGAAACATCGGATGAGTCATGCCTAATGCACTATGTGAAGTTCCGATGATGTTTGGGTCGTTCACATACCACCTCTGTGTGGTACTTTCATGGCACTTTGGTTAGCAGCATGAATATGTCATTAGCATGACAACCAGCAGCCAAGTGGCTTGCATGTAATCACGCTGTATGTGCGTGTATGTGTATGCATATGTAACAGGTGTGCAAGAGGATGTTATAGGAATGCACACCGCAAACACTCCAGGCGAAGAGGAACCGTCCACATTGGCCTTGAGGGGTCGGTGTGTAGTGCCTAAACCTGTTGCTTATAAAGTTTAGTATCAATCAGCTACCTTTCAACTCACATCTTGAAGTTGACACAAGATCCATGAATAGGTAAGTAAATCATTTTAGCTGTGGAGATATGTTGGTTATTTGAGCCGTGAAATATGTTGATTATTCAATCAGATATCCCCCCCCCCCCCCATTCCGTTGCAGCTGGTCTGGTGGATGGCTCTCACCCTAAGCTGGTTACCGTTTTGCACATCCTGACTGACCCCGAGAAGAAGGAATACAGAGGGACACTGCCAAGCTTGTCAAGTTCCTGCAGGTCACGCCTATAGACTGCACAGGTTAGTGGTAGTGGCTGTGTTATATCTCATCAATCTTGATGTCTAATTCTCCTCCAACTTGGCACTATATCAGGTTTATCTTGTTGTAACAAGTCGCAACATGAGACTTGGCAGTTGAAAAGTGCTGGTTATTTGAAAAAAGAATTGTTGAGTGACTGCTTCCATGACTATGTACAGTGGCTTGCTCGAAATTTAATTCAACTGCACCAAGTTTTGGGTGTATAGGACTGACCCTGAACAAATTTTGGTAACTTGGTTACAACTTGCTCAACTAGAAATTCGAGTAGAACCAAATCAAAGTCTTTGTTTCAGTGTTAAAGGTTGATGAGAGACTACAAGGGTATATTGAAAATCTCTCAACTTTGTTGAGAAAGGAGGGATTCTAAAGACGAATCCTGAAGCAGATGCCTTACATATTGATGGTGGAAATTATAAAACTTAAGCGCTAGTCGAGTGGGGTTGCCAGTGCACGGCACCCTTTGTTTCTGCCAGATTAAGAAGCTAGGAAAATATGACTTAGGCATATGGTGTACAGGTAAGTATTCCTCTTCGAGACTAACCCTACCATTTAGTTAGGGGGGAATGTTTGGTAGTAAGCAATTTAGAGAGGTACATTGTTATTTCAAAATTACCTGGCGAATGATGGACGGGGACCATTACATGACTTAAGAAGAAGAAAACAATCGTCCACCGCACATCAATCAATTTGACAGTACTTGTTATGTGAACATGTGCTAATTGCAACAAGATGATTCTTGTTGTGTTGACATCATGCAACCGTTGCCGTTGCTTTTTTTTTTGCCAGGTTGCTACCAGACAACAATTGTCTCTTCGAATGAACAGTGTAGTGATCATGGGCAGATAAGGATATTAATCGGTATGAATATTCATATTCTGTGCACATCATGGCCAATAGTAACAGATGACATGTGCTGATGATTTGTTGGTGTCATTGCACCATCCATTTGTTGTCTCTATTTCACTTATTCAACTTCCCCCAAATTGGATGCTGCACCCACCCCAATGCACTATTGAATTCCTGGCAGATACTAATCCAGGTGCCTACTCCATAGAGTACCTTCTGAGAGAATTCTGAGAAAATTGGAAAAACTAAAAACCTTTCTACTAAGGAAGTTACCTTTGGATTCATTCCCTTCTCCTTTGGGTAGTTTTCACCCTCCCTCCCTTCCCATTCCTTTGGGTCGCAGTGAATGTGAGGGGTTCGCGTGTACACAGGGAACTTGTCCAGAAAGTACGGGCTTGGCACAGGAAACAACTACAGAAAATAGAGTGCAAGAAAAATGGGCATTCTTTCAGTTGTATTTGTCAGTCATTTCCCTTGTGTCCCAGTGTTTGTTGTGATAATGTGTGCCTGAAGAGTTGGAGTGCACATTCGTGTATTTGATTACACTTGTGATCTGTGGGCAAAGGCCAGAGGAAGGATTTTAGTTTGTCTGGTCAGGGAAATCCCATGAATGTCACATTTGGATTGTGATATAGATCTTTTTTTTTTTTTTTGTCTGTGAATTTTGGAGTTGTTTGTTGTTATTTGTTGATAATAATAATAATAGGATTGTGACCACACCAGCAAAGATGTAGTACTATCATGTTTAGACCAACATATAACTGATACACATTTGGTTCTATTGAGTTACCATGTACAGCCCTTGTTTAACAAATTTCTGTTATTAAATATGCAAGGAATTTTAGTCATATTGTATCGTACAAATTAAATTAGGGATCCACAACTAACAGCTTTGTAGCAGCAATTAGAATCTCCAGAAATTTTGGTAAGCCCAATGTTTTGGAATGTTTGGTACTCCAAAATTTGTTGGGAAAAACATTTTGATGTTGGGAATGAACGACCTCTGAATACTGAAAAAACATAATTGGATCAGCTGAAAAATATCATGTGTTTGCTGCATGACCTTTCAGTGTTCATTGGGTTATGTCATTCTTTGGCCTTCAGTGAAGTGGATTCTTACATTTGCAATGATTTCATATCCACACCATCTCTCCTACATTCATTATTATCTCATTTTGCTAACATTTTGAGCGAAGAAGAGGACCGGGAGGTACAGTATTTTTTGCGTGTGAGTCCCTCAGGTGCTGACTGAATTCAGTTGATTCCTGGAGGAAGGGAAAACATTACAATCTGAGGCATAATACTAAGTATTCCAACAGAATCATCGTACAGCTTTTATGCCCATAGGCCTATGTCGTGCACAGTCCATCATAAAACTCTATGGATGCTTTCGCTTGTTGAACCTTTGTAATAGAAGGTATTTAAGAATGAGTTCCTGGAAACAACCCTAGTGAGTGTGAAACATTAAGATGCTTGGGAAGTAGTAAATGTTTCAATTTTCACTCCATGGAATATGGAATAATTTTCCCGCATGGTCTTCCTGCAAAATTATGACCTCACCATGATCTGTCTTTCCATTTGTTCTTTGTTGCTGTGTTAGTTGTCTGCTCATTGTTTGTTTATGAATGTTTGCTTTTTCTGCCACATTTGCTAACACCCTTCGCGTGTGGATGGGTGCAATCATATCCTTGACAATAGTAGAAAATCATTGCATGTGAGTTTCTCACACTTGCTGCAGTTCCTTGTGGGCAATGACTGGCTGCCTGCTCGCTTGTTGAGTAAGGTATTAAAACATTGAAGAACCCTGCTTCCTCCTGTTACATCAGTCATGCATTAATGCAAGATCGCTCACTCAAAACTCAAAATTATTTATGGAATAATAAACGTTCTGAGAAGTTTACTTGTAATGTATGACAGACATAGGAATAAAAATTGTTAATAATTCCATTGTAATGAACAAAAATTGTACTATTAGGCACTAAATCTTCATAAGAACAAGAACAAAAATCCAATACAAAAAAAGCACTAGGAATCAGGTAAAGCTTGTGAAGAAGGAGGAGGTGGCTTCAGTTTGCCAGGAATTGAAAAACTAGGTGGGAATATTGCAAGGCTAATCGATAGATGTGTCCATTTGAAGGGCTGTAAAGCTTGAACAAGAATTCCTGGCAGGACTTTAGTTGTATGGGAATAGGAAGTGTTTTTTATTCTAATGAATGAGATAGCAGGGTTTTACTAATAGTAAAGAAATAAGAAACCTGTTTGCATACTGTCATTCTTTGAGACAGTTCCATTCACCACACCTTTTATAATTGTTTCGTTTTTGTGTATAAGTAGTACTCAAAGCTTTGAATAGCCCCCTGACACTATCATTACCCTCCCCCGTCCCCCCCCCACCCCCTTCCAGGAGTATTAGTTCTTTCGTGCCCCCATGCTATATTTTGCATGGAATGCATGAAAATGAATGATTGGTTGGTGGAAACATGAAACTATGTAATCTATTCAACTTATAGAAGTGCCTTGCGCAAGTGCAAAAACATTCAGCATGCATTTTTTTTTAGCGCATTATTCCGCAGAGAACTAATAATAATGAGTAATAATAGATAGCACTCATATAGCGCCATTCAACAGAGGCTCTGGCGCCTAATTAAAAATAAAAATAAATATGTTGTAGAGACACGCTTTCTTATTCTGCCTGTTGTGTAACTAGCACCTCTTCTTCTATCGTTTTCGCCGTTCTACGTTATCATTCAGGATTTCTGGACCCGATACAGGATTAAAGGATTTATAATAGACACTTTATACTATAACTAGCACATTATAAAATGGTATGCCATATATCGAGAGGCATGTAACAAACAAATGATTAAAGCAGAAATGCATTCCAACACAAAACCTATCTTATTGGGAGCACAACCTCTGTTCTCCTTTACATATCTCAATTTTGTGGTTGTCACCCAACCATTTTGACAAAACCTGTCTGGACTCTTTTACTCCAATTTTTCCCTGTGATCATTGGGGACAGGGGATTCATTGAAGTTGGTTAAAAACGCAGATGCACTTTCACTAGGGCATGAGCTTCCAGTTTAATGATAAGGCATGCATGTTTCCTTGAAACGTTGTAGGCCTATATACCCACCACTATGCTTCTATTTTATGAGTGTTACTATTGAGCTAGATATTTGAGCTTTCACTCTTTTCTGATAATCTGCATTGTAATTTAATCTTGGGAATGTTAGGTTAATATGGCTTGTATTGAGATGTCTTGTTTCTTTTATCTTGCGGACAATTCCAACTTATTATAGCCCTCCTCTTGCCAGGCAGGCTGCACATTAGTTCATCTACTAGAGGAGTAAAAACTCTCCCAAAACTTGTGCGTAAATAAAAGAACTCTCAAAATGTGAGTGATCAGTGAAAGCTATGGTTATTTTTGCTTTTCCGTTACATATGAAAAATACTAAAGTATGTTCAAAACCTATCGTGACATCTTCTCAAAAAACTGGGGAAGTTTCCAACATTTCAAACATTCCAATTTGAGCGTTGAGAATGAACCTTTATGGTTGGTGTCTCGCCTGAAGAAATTCAGGAAGAGGACATGTGGTCACTATGGCGTGTTGTGTGTGGTGTGTGGGGTGTGTGTGTGTCACCACTTCTTTAGCAGGAATTCTCACAAAGCGTGAGGCCGACTATGACAAAAATTTTTGTGTGTAGCACCGGGGTTGGGTTTTTTGTTGACATGATCTGATTAGTTTGGGCAGCAAAGAGTCAGTAATTAAGTTGGTATTAGCTCATTTTATGTAACTTATTTTTTAGGCTCGTTAGCAGGGAGTATGCAAGAAACCGTATGTGCTACAGTGTGTGTTGGATGTAGGACCTGGATGACTGTAAATGAATGAATTAGATTTTCAGCTAGAATATGCTAATTGACAAGTGATCTTAATTTGCATAATTAATGGAATTTTTCAAGTTTATAGATTCTCATGAACTGGTGGGGGATGTGGTCTACGATGGTTTCTGAGAAATTTAAAAGGGAAGTTGGGGGTCAGGTCACTGGAGGTCATGAATTGTGTTAGAATTTGCATTAATTTATGCAATTTTGAAGTTTGTTGGATTTCCACAAAAACTTGGTAGAGGATCACCTTTGATCCTGACTCTTTTGAAGGTACAGCTGGGTCAGTAGAGGTCATTGTTGTACCTAATTTGCATAATATATTCCAATTTCCAACCTGTTAAGAATTTCGCCAAACAAAGTAGGTATGGTCCGTTAACATTTCTGGATTGATGTGTTTGATGCCTTGCAGAGAAATTTGATTGATTCCATCATATTATAGTTTCGTGTTAGAATAAAGCACTGGGGAACGAGTAACCCATGCTCTGTGTGACAATTGTGCTGGTATAAGCTGCCCACAAGCAAACCCTCTCTACCCACCAGTTTGATTAGGTGATTTAGAGCTTCAAAATATCCTTTTTCTTCCTGGGGCTAGGGGACAAATGTGGAGGGTTCCTAAAGATATATTTTGGGACATCTTTGACTGCTGCATGGGGATAGTGTGTTGGTGTGTGGGGGATGGCGGGGGAGCGTGTTTGCTGCCTGGCAGGGGGCATATCCTGGCTGCTGGAAAAATAAAAACAATGAATAATTGAAGGAAATGATTTAAAAGCAAAGAAGCCGGGCTGCTAAGGGGATTTATGAACATTTAAAGTTGGATTTGGGGTTGCAAAGGAGTGAGTTGACGGAGAGATTAAAAAAAACTATTCAAATTGTGTTATTTATGGAGAGAAGAGGGGGGGGCGGGGGCCATGAAGGGCATGAAGAGGAAAAAGCAATTAAGAGATTTTTGTAATAAGAGTCAACATTATAGTCAGTTATTTCAGGAATTCTCAGGAATTTTCATGTGATATATTGGAAAAGTATGTGATGTTCGTTGACCCATGACGATGGTTCTGCATGAACGAGTTGGTTGTGTAGTGTGTCGTGTAGTGAATAATAGAAACCACCGTCGCGCAACCAGGCGAGGTACTTTTTGGCGATTCGCCCTTGGTAAATCACCACAAACAACGTATCCCACTAAACAAAGAAGGATTACAGAAACATGACAATATCTATCTCTTCACAATGATTATTCATAGTGTGTTTATGAACAATCTTCTGTAGTTGCCACACAGCAAATGTGGTATACTGACTGGCCTATGCCTGTGACTCCCCATTATTGAGCACAACAGGTTAAACCTGGATGATTATATTTATAATTGGGCAGCATAGTTGGATGGAGATGTGTCAGAGGCAGCAGCGTTCATGAGAAGCGGTTCGCCTAAAACCTCTGAGGAAATTGCATCCATATACGTGGACAAAGCTCAAGCCAGTTGAAGCGGTCAGGAGAGATGTGTGAGTAATTAGAGATGTGAGTAGAGAGAGAGGGGGGGGGGGGGGCTGACAAAAATGCTTGAAGTATCGTATATGAAAAATTCTGGAGGTATTTCTCAGCTGGGAATGGGGTGAGGGCCATCGAATAAATAATTGCTACCAAAATGCATATAATTAAATGAATAAACAAGTACCAGTGATCTTGGTTTTTGATAATTATGAAACCAAAATCGGTAACAAAATCTGAAGGTTTAAACGCTTTTGAAATCAAGTGCGGATAGATAGCTTTGAAGGCCCAAGGCATAACTTCGGACAATGATAGTATTGTACATATATTTATGAAAACACTGTCATTGGTTACTTTATTTGTGGAGCTAATCTTTGGAAAGGGAACAATTGCAACGGGATCAGTTATAAAACAGGCCCAATATTATTAGCTAAGGACAAACTAATAATTGTGTCAATCCGTAAACGGATGTCAAACAGTTCCCATACAGAGTTTATTGCTTTATTGTGCAAGTATCCCATCATGCAATAATAAATGATGTAATACATACTGGAATAGTCTTTGATTTTTTTATCCAATTATTTGTTGTTGGTCATTTTGGAGACAAATTTGTGAAGTGGGGTTTGCTGTTGTAGGAAAGAAAACCAGAAAACTCTGGGCAATTATATTCATTCAGCTCCAATCAACAATGTGAATACTTAAGGTCTCCAGTGTTACCTCCAGTTATAGTGATCTCTGCAAGCTCTTCCTCTGTGGCATTTTTTGTGTCTAACTAGTCAAACTACCAATATTTGTCACTAACGTTTCAATAGTTTGGTTTGGGGCGCCATGATACTAAGCATCCATGACTGATTTAGATCTGTTCCATTCCTTGCAGCCTCCGCGGAATTCAAGCAGTAAAGAGGAGGAGAAAGAGTATAAGAAAGAGTACAAGTTCTTTGTGAAGGAAATTATTGCGGAAGTGGTGATTTTTCAATGATCATCACATATGTTGGACAGTGGACCAAACATCTTACATTTACAGCATGTGATCCTCTTCCATCAATTTCAAACAGTATCCCACATTAATTATCCAGCTCACTCGGATGTGTTTAGTACTTTTTACACAGCTTGTGTACCTTGAATGAGAGCGTTTTTCAATGCACACTCAAGTTACATTGTCTCAGTCACAGCCTGTGCTAATTTTTCCACAGCAGATTGTGTGTACCCCTGATGAGATTGGGTTTTCCAAGCACACTCAAGCTTAAATTGTCCCAGTCGAATCCTCAACTATTTTTTTCCCACAGCCTTGTTGTTACCCCTGATTGAGAGGTTTTCAAATGCCACAACTCAAGGTACTTTCGCATATTTTCCCACAAGCTCTGATGTTTACCCCTGACTGGGAGCCGGCGTTTTTTTTTCAATGAACACTCAATTACATCGTCTCAGTTACAGCCTTCGCTGTTTTTACCACGCAAGCTTGTGTTACCCCTGACTGGGAGGTTTCCCAATACACACTCAAGTTACATTGTCCCAGCACCCCAGCTTTGCTAATTCTCCCACAGCTTTTGTGGTAAAACCGACACGAGAGGGGTTCTTCATTGCACACTCATGTTACATTGTCCCAGTCGCATCCTCAACTATTTTTCACACAGCTTGTGTTACCCCGGATGAGAAGGTTTTTTAATGCACACTCAAGTTACTTTGTGTCAGCCATAGGCTTGCAATTTTCCACAGCTTGATGTTACCCATGACTGAGCACGTGGTTCTTCAATGCCATACTCAAAGCTTACCAGTGCCTCTCAGTTTAACAAGCCTTTGCTATTTTTCCACAGCTTGCTGCTTACCCCTGACTGAGAGCGTCTTCAAGCACACTTCAAGTGACCATTGTCCCAGTCCGACATCCTCCACTATTTTTCCAACAGCTTGTGTTACCCGCTGATGAGCGGTTTTTTCATAGGACACACCTCAAGTTACGTTGTGTCAAGCCACCGGCTTCGCTAATTTTCCCACAGCTTGTGTTACCCCTGCACTGGCGGTTCGTCAATGCACTCTCAAGTTACATTGTCTCCAGTCACAGCCTTTGCTAATTTTCCCACAGCCTGTGTTACCCCTGACTGAGAGGTTTGCCAATGCACACTCAACTTACATTGTCTCAGTCACAGCTTTTGCTACTTCTCCCACAGCTTGTTTTACACCCTGACAGCTTGAGCGGTTCTTCAATGCACACTTAAGTTACATTGTTCTAGTCGCAGCTCTTCGCCTATTTTTCCCACAGCTGTGTTACTCTGACGAGAGGGGGGATTCTTCAATGCCCACACCTCAAGTACATTGTCTCAGTCGCAAGCATTCGCTATTTTTCCCACAGCTTGTGTTTCCCCTGAATGGAGGTTTATTTTTCAATGAACACTCAAGTTACATTGTCTCAGTCACAGCCCTTTGCCGCATTTTCCCCACAGCTGTGTTACCCATGACTGTGGTTTTTCAATGCACACTCAAGTTACATTGTCTCAGTTACAGCCTTGCTGTTTTTCCCAACAACTTGTGCTTACCCCTGACTGGGAGGTGTTTCAATGCACACGCAAGTCACATTGTGACTCAGTTACAGCCTGTTGCTATTTTCTCCCACAGCTTGTGTTACCCCCTGACTCGGGAGGTTTTTCAATGCACTCTCAAGTTACATTGTCTCAGTTCACAGCCTTTGCGAATTTTCCCACAGCTTGGTCACCCCCTGACTGAGCGGTTCTTCAATGCACACTCAATTACATTGTCTCAGTCGCAGCCTTCGCTATTTTTCCCACAGCCTTTGTGTACCCCTGACTGGGAGGTTTTTCAATGCACACTCAAGTCACCATTGTCTCAGTTACAGCCTTCGCTATTTTTCCCACAGCTTGTGACTCTGACTGGGGGGTTTTTCAATGCACACTCAAGTTAAATTGTCTCAGTCACAGCCTTTGCGAATTTTCCCACAGCTTGTGTCACCCCTGGACTGGGAGGTTCTTCAATGCCACATCTGAAGTTTACATTGTCTCAGTCGGCATCCTCAAATTTTTCTTTCCCACAGCTTGTGTTACCCCTGATGGAGAGGTTTTTCAATGCACACTCAGTTACATTGTCTCAGTCGCACATCTCAAATTTTTTTCCCACAGCCTTGATTTACCCCTGATTTGCTGATTGGAGAGGTTCGTTTAGATGCCCCACACTCAAGTTACATTGTCTCAGTTACAGCCTTTTCTAATTTTCCCACAGAGTGTGTGTTACCCCTGACTGATGGGTTTTCCAATTCACACTCAGTTACATTGTCTCAGTTACAGCCTTTGCTCTATTTTTCCTCACAGCTTGTGTTACCCCTACTGAGAGGCTTATCCAATGCATAACTCAAGTTACATTGTCTAGTCACAGCTTTTGCTCATTTGTCCCCCACAGCCTTGTGTTACCCCTGACTGACTGGAGTTTTCCAATTCACACTCAGTTACATTGTCTCAGTTACAGCTTTTGCCCTATTTTTACCACAGCTTGTGTTACCTCTGACTGGGAGGTTTATAATGCACACCAAGTTCATTGGTCAGTACAGCCTTTTTTGCTCCGGTCTACCACAGCTTGTGTTTACCCATGGACAGGCCGAGGGATTCTTCTAATGCACACTCAAGCTTAATTGGCTCAGTCGCAGCCTCACTAATTTTTCCACAGCTTGTGTTACCCCTGTGACTGGAGGTTTTTTGATGCACACTCAAGTCACATTGTCTCAGTTATAGCCTTCGCTATTTTCCAACAGCGTGTGTTACCCCTGACTGGGAGGGTTTTTTCAAGCACACTCAGTTACATTGTCTCAGCGACAGCACCAGGCCTTGCTTTGCCAATTGTCCCACAGCTTGTTGTCACCCCTCACTGAGGGGGTTCTGAAATGCCAAACACCTCAAGTTACATTGTCTAGTCGAATCCTTTTTTTTTCAACTTTTTTTCGCAACAGCTTTGCATGTTACCCCTGACTGAGAGGTTCTTCAATGCACCCACAATCGAATTATTGTATCAGTGGCAGCCTCTGTTGGGGGAAGGGTGGAATGTCTGGACAATCTTTCCAACAGGGAGACCAGCGATGATTTTACCAAGTAAGTATAATGTCGATATACCCAGTCAATAAACAGCCGTCCATATAGACAGGAGGCGATATCACATCTAGCAAAATGTGCAAGAGATAGAATAGAGAATAATTGTTGAGAGATTCGAGATTAATTGCCACACAAATTAACCAGGACTGCCTATTGTTGTGAGATGTGCTTAGACGACAATGTAGGGGGTTCGGAGCCGCGGGCTCACAGCTGTGGTGAAAACAAAATTGTAGGTCTAAATTGGAATGTAAGAGATGTACTTTTAATCTCTGGAAATCTAATGAAATTTGCTGTGTATGCGTGTTCCACGTGGAGTGCGTATTAACTCTGATAGTACTTCCTCAACATTTGATAAAGAGGGGCAGCCAAAGTACGTTCAAAAGTGTTTGCTTCCTCGTAAATGCCCTTCACCCTTCCAACGCTGATAATATGCCAATGAATTGGGGGATTGGGATCAGTTTGTGATCGGCCTGCCGACCCTGAACTATTATCACTCCAGGCCCCAAAACAATTAGATTCAGAAGACTATCAATACTCTTGAAAATGTAATATGCAAATCACCCCCCCCCTACATAACTAGCGAAACCAGTTACACATGGTAAATTATGGTGCGTAGGAATTCACGGCTACGCTTCCTCAAACTCTTTGTTTTCTGCAACTCTAATTCCTACCTGACACCTAGCGTCGCCACCAATTGACGTATTTTCCAGGAGTGTCTGTGACCGAAAAAAGCAACAACAATACTTGAAACAGCCATCCCGGTACAGTTGTACACTACATAATTGCTTATGGGGGAGTTTGGGCGGACCTCCTCTTCGTTCACTAATCCGAATTCCCTGATCAGGGATCTGCCCCGTTCACAAAATTATGAGCCATCAAATGTAGCTAGCCTATATACCGTACTTACCAAGGATTGTGATTGCCTTTATTCAACAGACACTTTAAATATTCCTCTTTCTAGCCACCTGCCCCTAAAGTTTGACTGAATTTGTTTCATTCCTTTGGTATCGTCCTTGTCACATTTGCCCTCTATATGACTTCCTGCCTTTTCTTATACTAAGGGCGATTGATTAGGAAATTCAATCTCCTGCCCACCCCCTCTCTCTCACACTTGAAATGTCGTTTCTTCATGTCCCACTCTCTTCTTCTCTCTATCTTGAGTTTGAGGCGCCCCATGCCTCTCGCTTAGAAGTCTGTCAAGTGGTTTAGGTGAGACAGTCACGGAAAGCAGGGACCGTTATCTTGCCATTGAATGATTGTTGTTCGCCAGTTATCAAAGTTTAGGAAATTCCATATTGTGCGTCAATTTTAATTTCTGATGCTTGCAATGTTTTGAGTTATGTTTCAATACTGCGTCCCTCAATGTGGATTCTATGCGACTTTAATTATAATTTCAGATTAAATCTGACAGAGGTTTCTAAAATTATTGTTACCTTCAATCTTGATTTTCTGCTTCATCATTCTCAATTTTGTTTCTACGCTTTTAATAGCCATGTATGTATCCGATTTTTGATTGATGAAAAAAACTCAAGTGTGGTAAGCTTTCTTTTGTTTTGTTGTATATTTTGGCTTCATGTTGTCAGTGTATTGTATTATTTGTCAAGACTGCGATGTGATATACTCTATTGTTTCTATACACTTTTTGGCCCTCTCATGATATTATGGGAGTTCCTGGTAGTGTGTGTGAAGCTGTTCCAAGCTTCCCCAGTGAGAGAAGTGATGATGCACTTTTGTGTAAATGGTGTTCTTGAATAATTGTATTACTGTCAGTGCCTGAACAATTTAGGTACTACAACAAATTTTTAGCTTGTTTATCGTTTTGTTGACAATTACAAGTCAACATTAAAAGCCCACTTAAATGAAGTAGTTATCTTATGATATTTATCAAATTTCTCCGCGATTGAGAAACATTGAAAATGGATAACTTTTATATCACGCAAAATGTATGAGTCTCACTTTAAGATTCTTGAATAAACATTGATTACTGATAGGAACATGAGTAAATTTGTGCGAAACAATGACATTGGCAGGACAACCATGGTCTATTAATGCCTGGTGACCAAATAGAATAGCATTTGGCATGTTTGGGCAATACCATCTCTTTATCAACGTTTTGTATATGTCACTATTATGTAAATATGTTAATTGAATCCCATTTGCACTAATTTATAGTCGTTTCTGATTTGTAATAAGTAGCATGCCCCCATGTTCAGATTATGCAAACCATCCCCATGTACACTGTCATATTATGTAGACTATCACAGGTATACCGTTTATATTTAGTACCTCTCCCCATCATGTGTTGAATTTAATGTTATTATGCTTAAAATCCCTATGTATACTTCTTCTATCAGCATAATATATTCCACATCTGTAGTAGGCACTCTGTCGGCTGTTTTCAAGTATGGAGTGATTTCAGCTCATGAGTAGTCAAATCAACCTAAATCATGTTTTTTGTTCTACATTTTTCAGCTTTTCTGCAAGCTGGCCCACCTGATAAGACAGAAGGTCAACTTGTTTGGTGAGTTTCTAGTCCACTATTGTCCAGACATTACTAGGGTGAAAATACAAATGCTCCCAAGGAAACTGCCTTGTGTAGTCAAACAGATAGTAGATAAAATGGGTAAGTGAAGCTTAGACATCACCGTCTCTGCTGTCAGGATGAGGTGTGTTCTGGTGTCTCAACTGGCCTTTGTGTGAGATAGGGGGAACCTTGTGGGGTTGTGAGAAAGTAGGAGTGAAGTGAAATTCACTGTGCTCCCAAACTCACCTTCTCAAGATCATTAATTAGCAGTTCCCCTAGTTAACTCATCTCATCAGGCGCTTTTGGCAACCTCACCACAACTCCAGCATAATTGACACCTTGTAAGGACCACAATCTTAATTTGCCCGTTTCGTAATGATCACGTCTTTCTTCTTTTGTCTCGACTCTCCTAAGTTATCGTTTACGATTTCTGGACCCAAATACCCGGATTATGAGGATTTTATACAGATTATTAGGTGGATAGAATTTTCTGAACATAGAGAAGGTACTCTTTTTTCTACGCTGAATTTATTGGCAAAATTTCACGGGTTCCAGTTTTAGGCTAGCCTAACGTTGAGTATGGTTAGCGTAGTGGTCTCAGCCTAGCTTAGGCGTTTAGATCAACATCAGCTTTAGAACGAGCAGAGGAGTTATTGTGGTTTTTATTTTGGCTTAGCTTAGCTAAGGTTCTGGCCTTGTTAGGAGTGCGAGTGCCATATGTAGCAGTCCAAGAGTTATGACAAGTTTACCTGCTGTTATGTTGCACTTTGTACCATACAATATGGGTGGGACAAGTATCACTGATATCAGGGAAAACTTAAGTCAATCGTTTAGGACCATATATATCATGGTAATATGAAGCTTTGTGAAAAGGCATTTTTGTGAAAAAAAACAGGCCTATTTGAAATTGAGAAGCAGTGGGCAGTATTTTCACATTTCAATGTAACCTTCTGGTTTCACTTGGGGCACCCTCAGGGGGCCCTTACAGTTGGGATGGGGGGAAGCAATTGTTTCCACACCAAAAAAGCAAAAAAATTACAGGGTAGATTTACCATATTAGGGATTTATGGTTATGCAATGGCTATTCATTTGGATGATCCTCGTGATCATGCTACTCCATTCTCTTCATCAATTGAAAAATATACCACTGCCAGAACAGTTCAACAAAATTCCTAATGTAATGTTTTTTTTTCATCGGTCTAATTGGCATCTTCAAGCCTCTTTATGTCCAGAACCACTGCTAGCTGGTTGGTTAGTATTTAGTAGGTAGGCAAACAGTTTAAGAAAACACTCGACGACATCATTACGAGTTACAGTATGGCTTGGAATCTGCCTTTTTGGCCACACCGGTGACAGAGACTCGGAGCATGTTTTACAAGCCCTTGCGAACAGGCTGCTCAGGATCAACAGAGGATGTTGATGTCACCGAAGCGTATCTGTAGTGGAGTGCAGTGGTCAGTGTTCCCCAAGACTCTCCAGGGATGACAGCCTGTAGATTATAAGGAGCTTCATGAAAGTGGCAACAAAGAGAGAGAGGAAGAGAGGAGCAGCATAAGGGAAATAAAGACATGGGGAAACAAAAAATGATGACATGATAGAAGCCACCAGTAAAAAATCCACTATCCAGTATCCACCCTACCTCCACCCTAGTACTTCAAAACCCTTGGCACTCAAGCGGATAAAGAAGGATTGTACTGAAAAACAATCGAGCTAGTGTTCAGTTCATTTTCATCCCCCCACCCCCCTCCCAACACAATGCTCCCATTGAACAGTACTGTAATGTAATGGGTGCCTTCAAATGTTCGGTTCAACAGGCCCCCTCAACTCGAGCTTCAATTATTTAATGTTCTGCTCTTGGTGTTGTATACTGTTCCTGCCAGATTACTCCAGTTTGTATACTGAATTAGTGTTCTCTGCACTGGAATGTAGAATTCAATATAGAGTAACACTGACTGCAGCTGTTTTCTGTCGTCTACAAAGGTTGGCACCGCATATTCGGGGAGCAAGGGGGTATGCACCATGCAAATCCCACAAACACCCTTATAGTATATGCAATACATGCTGAACGTCTTTCCATGTGTAACCAATCGTGCCACAACCCCTTCTGGTCCCGTTTTCACTAACAATTTATCAAACTGCATTATTGGGCTTATGCTCTCCCCAGTTTACATCATAGCGCCATGCCTTCCCCCAACCCCCTCCCCCTCTCCTGGCTTAAGTCCAATTTACATGCCACTGGATGATATCGCATATTTATTGTGACTCTGTCCTCATGTGATTGTCTCTCCTCTGTCATCTGTTACTTCAAGGGAAGGACCCTGGTAGGTTGTCCATTGTTTGAGAGTGATATCTCAGTCAACCGATGCCAAGGTAGGCATACATCACTATGTTTGTTGTAGTCAATACCACGGTTGACCTTCCCATCATTTTCTAGTACATTATTCTACCCACCTGTTTCATCCTAGGGTTTGTTATCATACATCCAAATTCACATCACTCACATTGCCATGTCTGCGGAATTTGGAAAGGAAAAGGTAAATTGGGGGAAATTTGTTTAACAGCACACAGCTGCAGGGATTATGATCCTGACAACTAGGCCCTAGCCTATGCCCTAGCCTAACTGCTTTTAAACGGTGTCAAGACAAGTTGGTTGCCAGTGCTACCTTGACTGCAGTTTCCTTCCCCAGTGCGTACACTAGGTACTCATCACAACTGAGTGGGCTGGGATGTACCAGCAGCCAGAATTGAATGGCAGGATGATCAGAAGTTAGGGTTAGGAGTTTGCGCCCACCAACTGTCAGCCGGATTTTATTATCCTGCCGGAGAAGAGAAACCACATCTAGGATTTGAACCCACAACTTCGTGGTCATAGCTAATCACCAGACCACTGACCCCACGTGGATCGGACACTTGCATGGTCTTACAGGCAAAGAACCAGGGTTCAGTTGCGCTCCCTGTCTGGTTTTATCAAAAACACTCATTTCACAGTCGTTGATGGCCCATGGTTTTATGGTTGCTATAGGAGTGATTGTAGTGAACTGGGTTGCCCCCACATGCTGCATTGTAGTGGTGCAGCCAGGTTCATACAACCTTTCATCTATTCAGTCTTTTGTGAGAGCAGTCAGTTTGGAGACTGGGAAAAAATGTGCCAATCGGGGACGATGATTGGAACCACTTTCAGGAGGAGAATGCCTCCAAGGAGGGCAGTTGACACCGGTCATGCCAAAAACCTAAACACTAACTACCCGCCATCAATACTTTTGGGGCCTTCAGTGTATCCACCAAGATGAAGACCATCCTAAAAGTAGGAAATAAAGCCAACATTTCCAGCAAGAGAAGTGTCGATAAGGTGTATTGTGAAGAAAAAAAGTGGGAGGGGAACTGTTGAGGACCTGGGAATGGTGGTGTGGGAGCGGATGGCAATGTTCCATATCCATAAGTGATATCTCGCACTTGTAAATGGGATAGGATGGTTGTGTTGTTTTATACATGATGTAGGTGCATGAGCCGAATTGACTTCATGCTTGCACACCAATATCAAACTTTTCCTACTGAATCTCCCTTTTTCAGTGGTAATAGCCAAAGCCACAGTTCTAGAACCCAGGAACGGCCTTTATCTGTTCCTTCCGATACGCGCTGATGACCTCACCAGCCCGTCCAGAACGTCACGACAAACGGGAGGTTCACTCACGTGAAGGCCGCCAATGTGCCCAGGAACAGCCTGGTCTACAATATGTACCTGGAGTGTGGTCCATGTCCTCACTAGCCTTCTTTGAACATCTCTCACCACCATGACGAAGGACGGAGCTGTTGTGTAAGTAACTGACATTGAAGTAGTTAACATTTAGTAGTTGGAATCATTGAAAATGTCGTAAGATGGAACATTTGTGAAAATTTGATTATTTCTTGCTCTCCACCCCTGCTATTTCAAACAGTATGGTTAGGTTTCTATAGCGGTTTTTTATTTGTTAGGGAACTTGCCGAGCAGCGGAGTGTTCCTATCAAGGCAAAGCAAGGGTGCAGACCTGGATACTACAACTTGTTGTCAGCTGTGAATCTTACACTAGGTACATGGAATAAGACAATGCCTCTTCGGCCGTACCTTACACTGGGGGGGTGGGGGAACACACGCAGATGGCAACTGCAAGTTGCCTACCCCTCGTTGTCCCTGATCAATCTGGGCTGAGCGCCCAGCAGAAGGCAGTAGTTAGGTTCATTTTTAAAGTCTTTGATTATGAACCGAGGAAAGCGAACCCGGTCTCTAACGGGTGGTAGGTGACGCTCTGCCAATTCTGCAGGCACTCGGGTACCAGCCGGTATGTGGTGAAAAAAAATTCTTCTTTCACAGTCAGATATTTGAAATGAAAAACTTTTTACTTCCATTGAGAAGTGGGGAAAGATTTTTCACCAATCCCAGCCACATATTTGCGTTCTAGATCTAGGAACATCAAGAGAGCTCAAAACTGTTGGATGTGAAATGATGGAAAAAACTAGATAGACCAGTGGGAACTTCAACACAGCTGGACAAAACCGTAAGTTTTCCGAAACCTAGCTATGAGAAAAAATTGCAATAGTACTAGATCTTGCCTATGTTAGGAGAGTGAGAATGGATCCAATTTAGTGTCTAGTATCAAAACCAGTACACAATTAGTAGGACAATCAACCCTTGTTGTCAGTGCTGTGCACTCCTTCAACTACCGGGCCATGTTGTATCATGTAATTGAACAGGCTTATATTGCCATGCTGTAACAACTCTGGTCAGCAAATAAGTAGTATATATTTAAATCATTAGTAGCAAAGAACTAATAGTTTAATTCTGTGAGAAAGGGTCAGGAAGGACCAAATCCTCATGAAAGACCCTGAAGCCACAACATCCCGAAAGAGAAGATTATCCCAATGCCTGAAGAAGTCGCCCACAATTCTTGAAAATAAATCACGAACTGTTCTGACGCATTCACACTCTTAAGACAGACAAAATCTTCAGTGAGGCTCTTCCACTTAAAACTCTCTGCTAGAAGAAATCTTTACGAACGTTCAATCGAAGCAGTTGCCACAAAGCTTTGGTGCATGACCCCTATGGTGGTAAATTACCTTTGAAACTCAAAGGAATACGCATATAAGTGAGTTTATATGTGGACCTTCCATACGTGGTGATGTAATAACAATTTCATCTTTTTTCCGTGGACCAGGATCCAGAATTACGGCATAAGATCCGAGGTACCTCTACCCCTTGAGCACAAGAATCTATGCAACCGCAAGTTAAGTACTAACCCTGCAACGAATAAACTGCAAATCAATGGTCCAAAGTAAATTCCATTAATAATTGTCAGTCCTGAAAATAAAAAAATTGCCAGTATCATATAACAGATCAGTATGCATGCAGATTATGTGATTTTGCACCTCCAAGCTACTCAGATTATGAGTGTCATCACATGGTTGAAATGAGAGAATATTTCGCACCCACCCCCTTCCCCCACTGCCCCGCCCTCAGGCACTCACACTCAGTGACCCCCACCCCCCTCCAAGACAACACCCAGCCAATGGTTAAGTCAGTTTCTAAAGTAGAGGGAAGTATGCAGTGTGGGACCCTTTATAGAGTCAAAAACGCGTTTATCATGACACCATCAGGTTGACTCTTTTGCTTTGTTGTTCCCTTTAGATATGACCTTGGTACCACCTTGACAAATAAATAAAATGCTCTGATTCGATTCTATATAGCCACCACATTATTGTGCCTTGCTATGCAGAAAGCCATAAACAAGGATCAGGATTATACCACTTGTACGTTTTTGTGATGTGATGTCCTAGGGGATACCTGACATTTTAGCAACCGGTAAGGTGTTTTTGAGAGATGAAGTGCCTCTCTTGAAATATATGCAAATATGCATGTAATTTATCCTCTTTTGTTGGATACATTTCAGCTATACCCGTGTTAATCTAAGCATTTCCCCTGCTAACTCATGCTATCTGAGCTTTTCCACTGGCTATATCCATGCTAGTTGAAGGATGCCCCCCTGTTAACCCACGCTAATCTAATGATGCCCCTGGCTATACCCATTCTAATCTGAGGGTTTCCCCTGACTATATCCTTTGCTAGTTGAGGATGCCCCCTGGCTATACCCATGCTAATCTAAAGATGTCCTCTGCCTATACCCATGCTAATCTAAAGATGTCCTCTGCCTATACCCATGCTAATCTCAGGATGTCCCCTTGCTAAACCCATTGCGATCTAAAGCTTGGCATCTGCCTATACCCATGCTAATCTAAAGATGTCCTCTGCCTATACCCATGCTAATCTAAGTATTGCCCCCTGGCTATACCCATGCTAATCTAAGTAAGGTCTCCTGGCTATACCCCTGCTCGTTTTGATTCAAACTCTGATTTCTCCTATCCAGCCTTGAAGCCCAAGCGAGTATAGACAGGTATTATTTGTTGTGCTTGAAGTGATCCAAATCATCATTTAAAAATAACTAGTTAATTCCTTTCTATCCATGTATTCTTCTCTATTCAGCTCCTCTCTTTATGGGTTGACCAGGTTCTTGCTGTGTATGGATAGTTCTAGTTCTTTGGACTTTGCTTTTTGTGATGTCATGCGGGGGGGGGGTGGTGGTTGGGTCTAATAGATCAAAACTGTATCTAAGAAAGAAACTTACGAGAACATCATGATTTAAACTTAGATCCATTCAAATCCAACAACCGTCCGTATTCAGGTGGTAGTGAGTGACATAACCATGAATGTTTCTTGTTGAAATGTGATATTTGATGTAATGTGTGATGGAATCTAAACTTCATGTCTATAGTCAATTGTAGTAAGGTACGAAGAATCTCTCATTTCCAAACAGCAATAATTGGCGCTGAGATTCTTGATTTGAAGTATCAAATTTGTTATTCCATTCATCATTGAAAGTCCAATGCATGGAGTTGGCTGACTATGATAGTACTTTCTTTATGATAGCCTCACCCCCAGACCGAATTTCAAGATGATCAAGGGATGTTCACACTTGTGCGATACGATACGATACAATAAATTTATCGGACGTTCGATGTTAAAAAGTGTTATTTTCAATGGGAGTTTCACACCTGTGCGATACGATACGATACAATAAATTTATCGGACGTCGAGTTGAAAATATTTCAAACTTGTAGCGTACGATTAAATTTATCGGAATGCGATAAATGCCGCATGCAGTGAAAAACTTGCGCAATTCCGCATAGACGTATGGAACGCCAAACAGGCTTTTGCGGGAAGTTTAGCGTTGGTGAGAAAAAGGGGTTTGGTTTATTTTGTGATGAAATCAGGGGGGGGTCTGATTGAAGGTTGGTTTGGGTAGGACGTATCAGGGGAAGCTTGGCTCTGAATGAGTTCTCGGGCCCTATTTCCGCCATGCAGGGGACCTACGAAACCATTATTGCAGTTCGAATCCAGGAAATAAAGAGCCCTCCCCATCTGCGATAGTATAGCATAGTGCAAGACCAGTGAGGTAATAGGGAGAGTCACGTTGCGCCGGCACCCACGAAGTATAATGTGACATCAAAGGCAGGAGATATGCGGTTGGTAGTGAGTGGCCAGGGGAGGGGGTGTGGGTTCTTGTTTGTGGGGACTGGTTGGAGAGGAGAAGGGTGGGTAGGCTAGGAGGGGTTTTCCAGGTGGTCTCGATCCACAGCCGAGTATGATGGAACTCACCACTTACACACCTATTGAAGAAAGAGCAGAATAGAGAAACGGAAAAAAAGAGGGCAACGGAAAAATAAGCTATAGGGAGTGGCTGGTGTGGTGGGTGTGGGGGGGTAGGGTGGGGTGGGGGGGTGGTGGGAGGGGGTGGTGGGTGGGGGTTCTATAATGGCTCGATTTAACGCAAGTTACTTAGTTGTCGGTAGATCAGTGAGAAATTGTAAGGTTACACAGTGGAAGGCCGTAGGCATTCTTGCTACAGCTTGTTTCGAGCAGAGTAACCAAGCCCAATTTTCAGCGCCCAATTGGCTCGAATTGACTCAATTGAACTGATATGCTTTCTGGCTACCTACACTTCGCCGATTGTGGATACCGTGGCTAATTAAGACTGGCTGTCTAAGGAAAGGGTAGGGCGGGGGATGGTGAGTCAGCCCCGTTGAGTTTGATCGTCAATTGCGGCTTTCTCCACGCCTCCTACAAGTACTGAGAAAGACACAAGTTTTGAATTGCTTTGAAATTACAATTCTTGGTACTCAAAAACTCTGCCGACCAGGTATTCCACCGACGGAAGCAAACAAAAGGGGAATACTTGCTGCTTTCTCAGCACTGAAAATCCCACCAATTTGCCCGTTATGTTAGGCGCTGAGACGTTCGATAAATTTTGTAAGACCATTTTTATCGCACAGTGTGTCTAGTGTGAACAGTCCATCCAATAAATTTATCATATAGTATGGATGACCACAAAGTGTGAACAGCGCTTCAGTGCGCCAATATGGCACCATTGGCTATTGCAAAATTTTCCTTTGTGAGAGGAAAGTAAGGGTTGTGGTGGATTAGTTTAGTTTAGTGAAAAGGACTCCCTGTAATACAAAGTCAGTGTTAAATCATGTACTTTTGAAATGTGAAAAAATGAACTATATAGGTGATCTGACTAAGAAAATTGTTCACGAGTTATCAAGAATAATCCTATTAATTTCCATGTAATACCTATTTCTGTCTTCTGTTGTTGAGGCACGAAATGCAGCATTCACCGTGTAGTCTATGTGTGCCCTTGAATTGTGTCATGCTAGAACCTCAAATTGGCGGGTGTGGGGTTTTGACATTACTCTTTTCACCTATGTGATGGGGTAAGAGGAATTTGTGACATGCATGGTACTGAAGGGAGTTTATATATGGATATTTGAGGTAATTCCATCATTGCTATTGTGTTGTACTATGAACTGGGGGCCTCAAACATTTCCAAGCCAGTATGAGCATTACCACCATGCTGATGTGTCATTGTTGCAGATTGGTGGCTGTTGGGAAGGTTTTCAATTGGCTTTCATTGCTTGGCTATATACATATATGCAGTGATTATCAATCATTTATAAATGACAGAATTATCAATAGATTAAGATTGACTGAGCTGCTCCCGTACCATATCTGAACACCATTCTATACTCTATCTTGTTATTATTGTAATTCAGGAAACCAGTTTTCTTGTTATCAGGCAATATCCCAAGTTAATAACCATTTCAAAAATCAATATTGTTTGGTAATCATGTTCATTGGAATCACTGTAGCATTTTCCTTCATTACATAATTGAGAAATGTTCAATTTCCCAAGAAGAAAAATAAAACTTTGCCGGGCCCAGTGCCTTACAGTGACATGTAGTGTTAAAGAATAATAATATGAGGTTTGAGTGTTATTCTAATTTGAAAATTAGGAGACTCTGGCAATGTGTGGTTACTAAAAACCTGCTGCGAGGCCATGCGATTCCTTCAAGGAAACATTTTGCTGAACTGATAAAAAGAATTGAGCTATTAAAAAAGAGAAAATAGGATGAAATGGATGAAATCAATATAATATCAACACAATATGAGATTGCCCGACCTAGTAATTCACTGGCACTCCAAACACAGTTCTTAAGCCCTCATCTAATAGCAGTTGGCCCTAGTAACTCCATCTTATTGGGCTGTTGCCACCAATAATGTCTTCATTCGGTTTTCACTTTGAATGTTATTTCTCCATTCATTCATATATTCTTTTAACCATCATGCGTGATTCAAGCCAAAAAATTATTTCCTTATTTTTGGTACTTTTTTCTGATGTTGATTAGGTTCAGATAATTTGTTTTGTGCTGATCTATGCTTATTTTTATTTCCCTTTTTGTGAGCTACTTTGAATGATATGGGCTTAGCGTGAGGTAGTGATAATGGTTGCCCTTATTATTTAAAAGAAGTTCCGATATTGACCATATCATGCCAATCATTAAAGACCTGCATGGCTACCAGCCCAGCAGCGACGTACAGTTCCGAATCCTTGTATATGTATACAAGTGTCTCAAACACCTGGCTCAATCTTCTTCCGAGATCTGTTGTAACTCTATCAGGCCTGGTTGTGCACTAAGATTGGCAAGTGGTCAATCTCTTCTAGGGAAGAAGTCTAACGTAAGACCGTAAGAAAATTGGGGACCATGCAAGCTTTCTCTGTTGCCACCCCACAAGTATGGAAATTGTTCCACAGCACATTAGGGATTCCTTCATTTTGCAGAGACTCAAGTAGACAACTCAACCCATAGTGTTTTGGAAGTTACTGTCACCAAGCTTGTTGTTTTCTATCTTTTGTATAAAGGGGCTTAGATGACTGTGATTAATGCTAATATAAGCACCGGTCATTATTTTATTATTGTGTAACAACAATAATAATAATGATGTTGTTAATAAAAACACTATTGATAATAATGATAAAGGTGGGTATAGTTAGGGCAATGTTCAACAAACCCAATCCCAACAAAGCAGCATCTTTCCAAATTTCTTCCTCCCTGCTTTCACATAGTATGATGCGCAGGGCAGGGAATGGTATTGGATTATATAAAACCCCTAGCCCACATCGGATTTGATTAGTTGTTAGTTAGTACTTATTTCTTCTCATATGAGTGCTCGCCAATTGGTGGGTGGGCGGGGGACAATGAAATAGACAGAAAACCATTTAGCCTTAACGATTATCAACATGCACACCACCCACAAAGTGGGCTAATGTTAGCCATAATGTAATGTTATGTCATGATCACTGTAACTATCAGCCAGTCTAACAAATGTTTAGCATGCAGTTTTCACTGAATGATATGAATGAAGATGTATCAATCTAAATTTCATCGCTTGAGCGTAATTTCAAGTTTCTTCAAGTTTATTTTTTACTCTCCTCCGCGTATACTGTATAACACGACCAAGTTGTAGTACAGAACATGTAATTGCCTCAAACATATATGTAATGTCATCTTAAAATGCAAATAGAGGCGAAGGAAGGGAAAGTAGGGGAAACCCAGAGATTGTCGGTATCTTATAGTCTGGTCCCTGTCACATACAGGTAATGAATGCATTATAATTGAACTCCATCTATGAAACACTGCCACTCAAGCATATACAGATGTATGCTTACGTACACACTGGTTACAGGAAACACAGCACATGATGAACACACAAACATGCACATGGACAACGTAAACCATATTATGTTTGTACATGAAAAAACAGAAAAACAAACAAAAACAGGAAGACACCATATATGATTTTACAAGTTTCAGTGGGGCAAAGGGGATGGCCATGGCGAGTAGTTTTCTGATCGATAAACCGATCCCAGTTGTAGAGGACCTATCTACTTGTTGCAATAGGTGATATTTGTGTTTCTTTTAATAATGTATTCCTTCATCATAGTATTTATAGATGTTTGCAATGATTATTGCTTTGCAAGGTTGCCGTTGAACCGAGTTGGGTCACTCGATAACATTAGCCTGATGGTTTGCTGAATTCCTGATTATGCTGCCACAGTGTGCTTCCACATCTGGAGAAAACCTGGCAGTTTCTGTTCCGCACCTGAGAAGGAATTGACAAGGGTGCGGGATAAAGAAATAGGGATATAATAATTGGGACTGATTGATCTGGGCTTTTCTATCCCCAAACTTGTTGGAAGGGCTTTAAGAATTTTTCCCGATCATGAAAAAAACTGTTCGTGGTTTTCCCTCAATCCCAGGAGAGATAGTTTGCTAATTTCTCGGGAAGAAAGCTCAATTGTTCACAGGGGTTCTCAGAAGTCTGAGCTCCCTGTGGGTTATTAGGGAATCTGTTCTCTGAAACATTGGAGACAAATGCCCTCCCTAAGGGTAAGAGAAGAAAGAATAAGCCCGCAATCCATGTCTGTGGGTTATAGTTGGTGGAATAGGCCCATGGTTGGCCCTTACCTTATTGTGAGGTAGTATAAAGGAGTTAGTATTGTTTATCAGGCACACCCACACAGGCTCAACATATGTGCTTGTGTGGACTGGGAGGGGGGGGGGGTGTTAGATTTGCCCATGCGTTTTCCTGCCTGTACGATCAGGTGACATGGATGCGAGGGATTATGACATACAAGTTCCAATGTGCTTAAAGACTGCTATACCTACCTTTTAGTTGCCACGCAAGCAGGAATCATGTAGGTATATCCTCCTAACTTGGAAGTGTTTGTGTGTGTTAGAAATTGTTTTATCATCTTCTCTCCTCTGTTAGATTTTACGTTTCTCCTTCTGTTTCACAGGTTTCCCTTCCTCCTTTTTTGAGAGTGTCTAGCAGCCTTTTGCTGGTGCCTTTCCTGTGGCCTTCCTTGAGCCTCAGCTCAACAAAACACAACCCAAACTCCGCCCTTGGCCAGTAACGAGCTCAAAGGATTAGATGATCGCAGGGGTTCGTCATTTTTTAGCACCTAGCTGCTATGTCCAGGTTTTTTTTCAGACCTGCTTTATAAACTCCATTTGAAATATGCGCTTGCAAAAGTGATTGGTAAATTAACAGCCCAAAATGTTACAGACTAATTCATAGTAAATAGTAAATGGTATGTAGGCCTACTCGATCTGTAGGTATATTCATAGGGAGTAAATTCCTTCATTGGTGCATTCTTTATCGTTTTTGAAAGTTTTGTCACATGGTAAATAGGATACATGGCAACTAGGAGCTAGGCTCCGACACAGCTGGTAATGTCTACTATATAAGTTGGGCCATGTGCTTGATAACTATCAATTTATAGGCAAGTGAGTGGTTGTGCAGGTAGAAAATTTCTGGAGTGTAAGTTCGGAATATGATATCAATCCATAAGGATAACTGAATTAGTTGGATTTTGTGGTGTTCTCGTGACTCACTTGTGTCAATGATATTGAACTTCCACATTGCGGGGAATAAGTGTTGTACATATCTTGATGTCATTCATTGCACTAAAATGAAATCGTTCTGTTGTTGATGTAAGTGCTAGTAAATATAATAAGCCATACTTCTCATGCTCTTCCTCTCATCTCCTGAATCTGTGATAGATGAGTGCTGGTATATTTGCCCCAGCCACCCAATGAAATGTAGAAGTGGTGCATCATGATAGCTAGTGCCCAGCCCCTATTACTTCATGTTTCATTTTCTTCTTTTTTTTCTTTTCCACAGCTGAAGATCTTTCCAACCTCTTTTCTTCCTCCCCACCCGGGGCGGTCATGAGTGAAGTTGACCAGGTGGCCAGCTCCGGTGGCCGGTATGCCGATTTGCCCCCTCATGTCATTGATGCTCATCCTGCCATGTTGTGCAGGTTGGTATATGCACATTGTATCCTTTGATCCTGGAAAAAGTCATGTGTTAGTTGACTACCCAATGAATCACTCCTGGGATCACATGCCTAGAAGGCATCAAGTCACGTCCATCCGTCACCTCCACTCACCTGTGGCCAGAGCCATGGCCGAGACTGTCCCATCCTCTTACCCACTCTGAGGTATCTGCTAACTGCACCAACTGTGTCTGGTGGCACGCTCCCAGTTGCACCAGCCGTGAGCTATGAGGTGTCATGGTGGCCCGCTCCAGCTGCACCAGCCATGAGCTATGAGGTGTCCTGGTGGCCTGCTCCAAGCTGCACCAGCCGCAAACTATGAGGTGTCCTGGTGGCCTGCTCCAAGCTGCACCAGCCATGAGCTATGAGGTGTCCTGGTGGCCCGCTCCAGCTGCACCAGCCGCAAACTATGAGGTGTCCTGGTGGCTCGCTCCCAGCTGCACCAGCCGCAAACTATGAGGTGTCCTGGTGGCTCGCTCCCAGCTGCACCAGCTGCAAACTACGAGGTGTCCTGGTGGCCTGCTCCCAGCTGCACCAGCCGCAAACTATGAGGTGTCCTGGTGGCCTGCTCCAAGCTGCACCAGCCGCAAACTATGAGGTGTCCTGGTGGCCCGCTCCAGCTGCACCAGCCGTGAGCTATGAGGTGTCCTGGTGGCCTGCTCCCAGCTGCACCAGCCGTGAGCTATGAGGTGTCCTGGTGGCCGCTCCAAGCTGCACCAGCCATGAACTATGAGGTGTCCTGGTGGCCCGCTCCAGCTGCACCAGCCGCAAACTATGAGGTGTCCTGGTGGCCGCTCCAAGCTGCACCAGCCATGAGCTATGAGGTGTCCTGGTGGCCTGCTCCCAGCAGCACCAGCCGTGAGCTATGAGGTGTTCTGGTGGCCTGCTCCAAGCTGCACCAGCCATGAGCTATGAGGTGTCCTGGTGGCCCGCTCCAAGCTGCACCAGCCATGAGCTATGAGTGTCCTGGTGGCCCGCTCCAAGCTGCACCAGCCATGAACTATGAGGTGTCCTGGTGGCCGCTCCAAGCTGCACCAGCCGCAAACTATGAGGTGTCCTGGTGGCCCGCTCCAGCTGCACCAGCCGTGAGCTATGAGGTGTCCTGGTGGCCTGCTCCCAGCTGCACCAGTCGTGAGCTATGAAGTGTCCTGGTGGCCCGCTCCAAGCTGCACCAGCCATGAGCTATGAGGTGTCCTGGTGGACCGCTCCCAGCTGCACCAGTCGTGAGCTATGAAGTGTCCTGGTGGCCTGCTCGCAGCTGCACCAGCCGTGAACTATGAGGTGTCCTGGTGGCCGGCACCCAATTCTGCTTCAAACTGTACAGGGGACAAGACTTGCAGTGCTTTTCTTCTGTGCCAGTAATTTGAAATGACAACTATAATGATGTTTATAGGAGTTTTGAGGAGGTTTCCCACATCCTGTCTGTTTACTGGGATAAACTCAATGATCTTCAAGTTTGCTAGTGCATTGTCATGGCAAGAAATAAGCCCAATATAGGATTTCAACTACTTCAGCTATCTTCGATTCTGTGGAAGCAAGGTCAGACCAGCATAACATCGAAGGCAGGGTAAGTTACCGACTTCAATCTGATTTTATTGTCCTCATTATAGCAGGATACATCGGTATATCGGTTAGTCATATTGGCGGGTTGGCCATATAATGCGTCAATTTACTGAGCACATGAGAGCAAATGCAAGCAAATACCTATGCACCTCACCGGAGCCTGTGACAGCAACCTACCGGTCGCCATTGTCCATGTGAATTCTTGGGGTGGATGTCAAAACCCCACATCCAGAATTTTAGGTCATTTCATTTTTAATTGAATATTTTTCTTTTACCGTGAATAATATATTGGGGTTTGTGTAGGACATGCGATGGGAATCTCCCTTCAAATATTGGAAGAAGTTGGCCAAGGAAGTATCCAAAGGGGATTAATTATACTCCCTTTTTCCATGTCCTAATCCAAATGATAGTTTGCTTGTCGCAGGGTCTCCAAACGTTTATCCATGTAGTTAACAATATAACACAGGATCCCATGCCTCACTCCCACCCTTCCCATGATTTACAAGCTTTTTGCCAAATAGAAAATTGTGCCTCACCGTTACCTAGGTTGAGACTTTTATTAAATGGTAGTTGTGTTCTCGGGTGTTGCACAATATGTTAGAACTTTAGAGATTGTTTACTATTTCCATCTGACATATTCATCAGCAGGAATAACCCAATCCTTGTCCACCAGCGCCTTGACAGCGGCTTGTGGAAGCTTAATTACGGTTGCTTGCAAAATCAACTGTAAAGCAGTTTTGGTAGATGCCCCTGAAACTTCGCAGGAGACGACAACAGGGATATGTGTTTAAATTTTCAAGTTTTGTCTGGATGCCCCTACACTTTACTGGAAAAGTTTGGACCGACCTCGAGCACAAAAAGGGTACGTACTACAGTCGAGCAATTAACAGTTTCTATAGACATCCCATAGTTAAGTTTAGTTAGGTTGGTTTCTCAGGGTGATACAGTTTCACCGTCATCCCCATCACACTTTGCGTCACAGCACGGACAACCTCAAGCTTCTTGCAAGCCTTACGGTCAAATTCTGTACAGTGTGCGATAGATCTAGAATCAGTCCTGGGACCGACCAGATACAGAGGCATAAATTGCTATTCATCTAGGCTGAATGTACCCCCTTTGTGTTCATATTCATGAATGTTCATGTCTGTCCTTGCTAGAAGCACTCCCTCATTGTTTCTTTTCCAGGAATTATTGGACCATGGTGAACTCTGATAACTTGAACCATACCCTGCAGAATGTCCTGACCCTGATCAAGAACAACATGGGGGAGGTGGAAGGACTCTCCCTGGATGAACAGAATAGCAGGTAAAGATGGGGTCATGGTCCATAGATTCATAGGCAATCTCAACGCCCTGGGGGATAGAAAGGGATTTCAGTTTATCTCTTCCTTGTTTCTTCTTGTTGGTACCTAATTGCCCGGAACTAATGAAGAATGAGGGACAGAGAAGTACAAGATTTGAAGGTTTTGTGTATTAATTCCCATCGCAGCTGAAGCATCTGCCGTCTCCTAGGCTCATATGCCTATTTCTTCATCTACAATTTACGCGCATTCACACTTATCAGGTAAACAATGGCAATGGCTACAACAAAAAATTTGCACACTGTATTATGTTGACATTTTTTGTCGTCGCTGTTTGCATTACCCGATAAGTGTGAACGTACCTTAAATGTCTAATATGAAGGCATTTGCTATGGTTGATACGGTAATCATATTACATCATCAATTGTTGGGCCTATCACTAGTACTTATCTTAGCTTATCTGTTTTGCATCTCCAGACCTCTGGCTGTTTCTTGATTATAATTACCATGTCATAACTGCTTGACATCATTATATAGGCAATTGCTGGACAATGATGATCAGGACCTACATGTATATACTGTAACTTGTAGACTGATGATACCACATTTGAAGGAGAGAAAAAAGCTATTGTCGTACAGGCTATTGTATTTTTCTCGTTCCATCTTCCCATGACATACAGACTAATCCTGAACACTGTTCAACCCTACTTGAGATTGACACATGCATACGGCATGAACTATAGATAGTCAACATGGCAGTTTTGGACAATAGAAGAAGAATATGTAAGTTGTTAAGCATCACTTGCGGATATTACCATTCGGATATGACCACTCCGCAGTTGCAAATATCACAAGAAAGTTCTAACAGTATGTAACATGACAGGACTTCACTGCGATGTGGCATTTTGACCATCCTGTTTTCAAGATTTGGGAGAAAAATTGGCTGTGTCTCTGTAGGGTGAATAGATAGAATACCTCTAGTGCATAGAGAAATGGGCATTCAACGCTGAACTAATTCCAATCAGAACTATTTTCTTAACTGGAATTGGTACAGAAAAAAGTGGTTGGATCTGCAAATAGGCGGGCTGGGAAGCACCCAGTGTAGAAAATAGTGGTATTGAAAGGGTTAAGGGGACCTGTTGAACACTCAATGTATACTGATAGTATCACAGTGAAAGGAGATAGCAGATATTGGTCTAACAGTCTGGGTCTATTACCTGTTACACCTCAACCTAGTGTTCTCAACCAATTCTCAGGCAACTCTAAGCAGTACCAGTTGAACTCTTGTGGTGAAATGATAGATCACAGACGAGGAGGGAGCAGCCGTTGTCTCACAGGCTGGTATGTATTCCTGTTACACCTGCACCTCACACTGAAGGAGAGAGCGGCTTTGTCTTATTAGGATGTGTCTTCTCCTGTGACACTCCACCATAGCTTCTCAACAATCTCAGCTATTCTAAGCAGTCAAGTTGAAAACTCATGTTAAACTGATAGCATCGCAGCCGAGGAGAGAGTAGCATTTTTTATTAAGGCTGGTGAGATTCTAACCCACATGTTGTGATATTCTTGTTTGTCTTATATCGAAGCTATGCCAAGCCAATCCTGACAACGTAAAGCAGGACCTGTTGAACTCACACTGCATACATAGTGTCTCCGGTTGGAGAAGAGGCAGCGTCGTCCTACAGGCCGAGGAAGACCTCAAGAAGGAGTTCCCTAACGAGGGACTGAGATGGAAGAGGCCGAGTACATTATCCTTGAGGAATCACTCGATTAATGATTTCACTCTTTGCAACATTGCCTCAGTTGGCCTAGATGACCTGAGAGAATGCTCAATTCTGATGTTGTTTAGCATTGATGTAATATAAAATATGGATTTACCGTGCCAAGCTAATGGTTTAGCAACCCCTAACACCACAGTGCAGTACAGAGTGCATGCTAACAGCCAATTGCGACATTTTTCATTAACACTGATATCTACCGAAATCAAGGATCCTGGCTTCTAAGACAGCAAGTAATTATGTAACTATTTTACCTACAATCCCCGCCAAAATGGTTGGAACACCTCCCCGCACTCCTTCAATGTTATTCTCTTTAAACTTGCAGGATTTTCGACACGAGCCAACATTGAACCGGGGGGATGGGGGAGGGGAGTACCGCGAAGACAGAAATCTTCTGCTGGAAGGCCATGCAGGTATCAACAATTTGGCGGGGATTGTATATCCCCTATACAAACGTGTGCTATGTAGGCAGGGTCACATCGGGGGATGTTGTGACAGAAAGTGGCTGACAACTTCCAATATGTATGTCGTGTGAGGTCGGTAGTTTTTTACACGTCACGGATAGTGTCGACCACCTATATAAGGACATTTTTCAGCCAACTTTCTATAAGACCTTAGGTCAACATGGCGACAGAGGCAAAGGCCCAGATTACGCGTTCGAAGTCCGAAATCATTGTGGGAAAAAGGGGACTTAAGTGCGTATGGAACTGCGGGGTACGCAGCGAGCAGAAGAGCCATGGCAAAAACGGACTGCGAAGTTCACAACCAAGACATGGACATGTCCAACCACGAAATGATTTACCTTACCGTTAAAGCTACATATGTATCGCATTCAATGGCACCTAAGCAACTTCTGTTAATTGACGTGAACTATATCGAACTTCTGGCTTTTGAAATGGTTTACCGTAGTCTACAAAGGAATTGGAACGAGCCTACAGCATTCGGTGTGCAAAAGAGCATCTAACCTACAGCAACCAGCCTAATGAATGTGTGCTATGAATCTCAACCAAACATGAACCGTTCCTGGCGTCATAATGTTCGCGTAAACCATTTATTCCATCATAAGAATTTACCCGGAGAGATACCGTTCTTCAATAGCGCGCCACAAGACAGATACCACTTTCATAGTACATAATCAATACTTCAGTCGGCGCCCTCCCGTCACGAAGATGTGTTGCAGCGCTTGGGCATCGATGCTATTACTGTCAATTGGGTCTATGGGTGTGCTCTTCAAGAGTGCGCATGACGCGCTTCCGAGACGCATCGAAAGACAAATTGCAGCAATGTGTCATATTTCAACAATACCCACTAGCAATTAAAGGATGTCCCGTTTCGTCCAAAAAGTAATTAAACACGGCAGGGAAATCACTACGCCAGTGGTTGTGTTCTTGTGGTCCACAAGTCGATCTGTCAAAAAACACTAATTTGTAATTTTCTTGCTGTTAACTGAAAGGGACTCAAAGGTTATTATAACACAAAAACGGAATCAACCAAACGCAAACAAAACGCGCGTGGTAATTAAGTCGGCGTCTTCCCACATACGCATTAATAGCATGCATGGGATATACAATCCCCGCCAAAATTAGTTGCGGAACACCTCACACGCACACTCCTATCCAATTTATTTCTTTAACTTGCAGGATTTTCGAAGACGAGACCAACATTGAAGGGGGGATGGGGGGAGGGAGTACTTGACTGACAAGAATCCTTGCGGGATCCATGCAGTGTACCAACAATTTTGGCGGGGATTGTAGTCTACTTCTAGATGCCTGCAGTTGCAAATGTACGCACGGAATGAAAAGCCACAAAATAACAACAGTAGCAGAATAGGTCCTGAGAGGCGCTGTCTCCAACCCACTTACATTTTGAGCAAGTAGTGTACAAATCCCAACCCCACTACCACTATTGACTGCAGTTTTTTTACGTGGTCATAAAATCTTCGACGGAGTGGCAGAGTCTCAACCACAAGGACAATCTTGTTTACTCTAGCTTTATAGACGCACTTCTTGCCTCAGCTTAATTGTTCACTGTTAGTTTATCGGACAGGGTCATTAACTTTCGATCGGGCAGCTAATATTTCTTGGAGATTTACATTTGGGTGGCAGGGCAGCAAGCTCGTTTTGTAATTGTACCAGTGATAAAACTGGCAGGCTTTTTAATTGAGTCAAGGTCTTCCAAGGGGAGGGGATGGGGAAGGGGCGGATTCTCTCTGGGGCAACTTTTGCATCATGAAAGTTTACTTTGATTGTCCTAAGTAATATTGAAAATGTTCTTTCAGGATCTTCTTGCTTGGCTGGAGGATAGGTGTTATTGAAAACCACAAAGCCATAGCCACATGTAACTCACATAATTCGTCATTCTTTTTCTTACCAGCTACCATTTGATTGTGAGGGACCTCCATCTTTCTTTCCCCCTACTCACAAGTTTTGTCGATTCAAGAGGTATGTATACGAGAATAAAATGGATCACTGGTATGTTTTCAGAGTGCGAATCATAGAATTCCCTAGTTCATCTGTTTTTGTCTAAGCGCTACAATATGGGTCAACAAACTTCGACTGAGACAAAGCTTGATCACCCGGTTAACTTGTTACTATTTTTCATTCATCCTACGGTCGTCAATGGGCTAAAATCAGACTTGGTGGCAGAGAGCTGTACCAGGAAGTGGCCTCACTCTTCACAACATGGGCTAAAATCTGCTGACGTTCTTCCTGTTTTTCACATGGCCTGTAAAGGTCCTCAAAGTGATTTCACTTGCTCACACTAAAATCTGCAGACGTCAACTTCTGAATTCTGAATTCACTTTGTCTGGAAGTCGTTCCCCTTGGCACTTGAACATTGTTAGATTAGTTAACTAGTACACTTAGTTATACTGAAACCAGTCAATTCTGGGGGAAACATGGGTAATGAGGTGTAGAAACTGTGTCGGGGGTGGGGCATAGAAGTAAAACGTCCACTTCCTCCTGAACATAAAAGTTTGTGGCAGCTAATACCAACATTTGTATATAAAAAGCTCAATTTAGAGGTAAGGCATATCGGTAATTTTGTCTGAGACAGGGGAGCACTCTGTCCCCATAAAATTTTGGAGACAAAATTAGAGCAACAAATGCACAAAACGTGGGGTCATAAGCAAAACTCTGGCAGGGATGAGGTTCAAGTGCAAGAACGTTTTGCCTTTTCTGTCTCGCCTGAATAAATTCAGGAGAGACTTAGTGGTCACTTTGGCGTGTGTGTGTTGGTTAGTGTCACACTTTTCTCGTTACAGATTTCTCACAAACCGTGAGGCCGTATGACAAATTTTATGTGTAGCACCTGGTTTGGGTGTGACACGATCTGATTAGATTTTTGGGCGCAAAGTCCATAATTAAGTTGGTATTAGCTCATTTTATGTAATTTATTATTGTTTTAGCGCGTTACAAGTTACCAAAACCATATGTGCTACAGTGATGTAGTTTGGCATGTAGGACCTGGGGATGCAGTGAGGAACTGATTAGATTTCAGCCTAAAATATGCTAATTATGGTCTACTTGCATATTTATTGAATTTTTCAAGTTTGTCAGATTTTCACAAACTTGGTTGATATGGTTTTGCTGTTTCCCGAAAATTTAAAGTAAAGTCGGGTACTGCAGGTCCTTTAATTGTCTAATTTGCATATTTTGCAATTTTGGAAAGTTGTTGGTAGATGTGATCCACCTTTGATCCTGATCATTTTAAGGTTACGCTGGGTCATAGAGGTCCTTGTATGTGCCTCATTTTCCTATTTATTCCATTCCAACTTGGTATAGAATTCGCCAAACTCAGTAGGTATGGTCGCTTACATGTTCTGGATCTGATGTTTTTGATTTTCATGAATTTATTGAATTCTGTCATATAAAGCTGTCTGTTTAAAATAAGCACTGATGAACGAGTAAACCATAGCTCCTGTGGACAATTTTACTGCGTTATTAAGCTCCTTGTAGGTCCTATTTGCACAATTTATTCCAATTCCAACTTTTTTACTGCCTTTCAGCGTGCCGACAAGCAAACCCTCTTCTTACCCAACCAATTCGTTTAGGTATTGATTCCCTTTCCTCGCTTCTACCTGGGGCTCATGTCTAACACCCCCCCCCCCCACCCTCTCCGGATATGTGCCTGGATTGCACCATTTTCACTTGCTGGTCTGTGGCGGTTGTTTGCCTATAACTGTCCAACTTTTGTCAAAATAGGCAATTAAAATATACAAAATGTGAGGTTTTCCTAAAGTCTATTTTGGACATCCTTGCCTGCTGCATGGGTATAGTTAGTTTGTTGGTGGTGAAGGTGGGAGGGTGTTTGCTGCCTGGCAGGGGATGGATTGGGGGTGGGTTGGATGGCATGTCCCTGACTGCTTGAAAAATAAGAGTCAATAAATATGAAGGAATTTTCATTTGAAGGCAAAGAGCCAGGTGCTCATGGTATTTAACACATTTCAAGTGGATTTTTGGGTCAACAAAGTGAGATTGATGAGCGACAAAACCTATTCAAATTTGGGTATTTCTGGAGAGAAGAATGGGAGGCTGAAGAAGTAAAAGCATAAGGAACTTTTGTATTAAGAGTCAAACTTATTGTCCCTTTTAGAAATTTTATGTGTTATGTGTGAAAATATTGATGTTCGTTTGACACGACGTTGGTCTGCAATGAACTATAGTTGCTTTTGTTTCGTTGGAATAATAGAAACACAGATCGCGCAACCAGGTGAGACACTTTTTGGCAATTCGCCTTGTTTTCCCAAGAGTGGCCAAAATTCCCATTGAATGTCCAAAAAGTGCTCATTTTTGTTGATTTGGGCATATTTTTTTGCCCTTCCCTGCGGTTTTTCCCTTCATGAACTATTTATATCAGTTCCCTCCATGGCACAAACTTCAGGAGGGAAAGCAGAATTTTCATGGCACAGTCATAGGCTGAGAGCAAAGTTACTTGTTCAACAAGACGGAGAAGAGCCACGATGTCATGCTGCCCGTGATGAAGCCGCGAATCCAAAGTCACCAGCGAGAGACAGAGCATCACGTCGAGCCTGGTCGCGATAGCCGTGAAAAGACTGCTACCATGGGATGAACCTGTTTGGGGCTAGGAGTTCAGAGCCTGATACAGCAGGTTAACAAATTCCATGAGGTGGGTGTGACCTGGCTACAGATTTTGCTTGTTGCAGTCAGTAATGCTCCTTACATTTATGAAACGAGTGAAAAGGGTTCTACAAATACAAACACTTCAAATGGTCACTTGGAAATATATGTGAAATATAGAAGTCACAACTACATTACACTACATACTACACAGCCATAGGGCTCAATTCTGTTGAAAGCTGAAATAGGCGGAAGCGTGACACATTCTATCAAATTAAGGACATCTCATCAACTCATTTGGGTTGATAGCATATTAGCCAGGAGATTTGAATGAATTCCACATTTATTTGTATGATGTAGCTATTTAACGTGATTGAATTTAACAGTGTTCACGTACTTGGCAAATTACAGGCAATTATTAGATAATTTGCCCCATAATGGTGGCCTGATGACATCTCCTATTCAGCACACTGTAAAAGTGTATGGCAATACTTGTCAGCTACACTGATGGATGTGAAGGTGATACTTGCACAGCTACACTGATGAAAGTAGTGGGGGCAATACTTGTACCGTCCACTGATAGGTATAGTAGGGGCAATACTTTGACAGTTTTCCACTGAAGTATAGTAGGGCAACTTGTACAGTTACCACTGATAGTAGTATAGGGGCAATACTTGTACAGCTACACTGATGGAGGTTGAAGGGGTGATACTGCACATCTACACTGATACAAGTAGTGGGGAATACTTGTACATTTACACTGATAGTAGTCTTAGGGGCAATACTTGTACAGTTACACTGATGTAGTATAGTGGCCAAACTTGTATAGCTACACTGATAGTAGTAGTAGCGGCAATATTACCGCTCCACGATAAGTAGTGGGGACAAAAAAAATATAATTAAATTTATAACTTGTACAGCTACACAACTGATAGAATATTGGGGTCATAATTGCACAGCTACACTGATAGAAGAAGTAGAGGCAATTCTTGCCCAGCTCACACCGGTAAGAAGTAAGTAGAGACAATATGTGTACATTACACTGGTAGAAGTATTAGGGGTCATACTTGCACAGCTACACTGATAGAAGTAGTAGGGGTCATACTTGCACAGCTACACTGATAGAAGTAGTAGGGATGATACTTGTATCATCATTTGTACCCCTGCCAACAGCATATCATTGATCCAATTAAAACAAATGCTGGCGTCAGACTGCAAAATCGACCAGTCTGTGAGGTAATTACTGCCCCCGAAGCAAATCACTTCTGGATTTCATGTCTCGATTTGAGCTAATGATTCAGGTTAGTTGTGCTGAAGTTACGCTAAACTACAACTGACACATGCAGTTTTATTCATTTAGTCCATTATGCCACATGAGGTATGGAGCACCACTTGAGGGATTCCCTACCTGTGGCTAATTGGACATAAACGATTTATTCTCTCCCACAGAAAGAGACTGATGCAGACGTGAAGCAGTTCCTTCAGACGGGGAACTACCACATGCCAAGGACAAGTGAAGGTTGACAAACCCAAAGAAATTACTTTCGCCACCACCACCACCAATGATACCACCACCACCCACTCTCCGACCACCACCTCCACCTCTACACCCACCTCGGCAGCCCGTAAACGCTCTATCGTAGCCTGGCAGTCTGCCGCTGCCCGCGTAGTTCTCACGAGTTCGTTTCTCACCTTTTTTTCCTCTCTCTGCATGCTTTTTCAACCCATGTAGACACAAGAGTTGGTGAGAAGAAATGTGATTGTTAGAAAAGGTAAAAGAGTTTTCCTTGTGAGGTGCTTTGTGGTTCAACAGGGTTAATACTCTTTATCCTACATGTCTCTATTTATTGGAGGCATAAAGTAGTGGACCAATTACTCAAAGCTTTATAAGGAACTCCCTGTTTTAGAAAAAAACCTAGATTTCCAGTGGTATGCATCACATGCATCCCTAACCCTGAAAAAAAAACACTTCCAAGTCAGCACACACTTCCAAAAGGGCACCTCACAGAATGGTCTAGTCAGGTTACTCTACCCTATTGAAACTAAAAACAATTCTCACAAAGCAGTGAATCTCAATGTGATTTGCTCATTTCTAGGGCTTTTCAAATGCCTTCTGACCAATTCAATACTTAACTACATGTATCATTACATATGAAGACATGTGAGAAAATGTTGAAGCACTGCTTTATGTTGACCTGCTGTTAGAGAAATGCATATTAGGCCTACACAGCTCAGTTAGTTCCATTTATTTTTTTATTGTAGGCTCGAGGCAGTGTGTTTTACAAAGACTGCACAAAATGATCACTCACAATTGTTATCTCATCGGTCACGATTTCGATAAATTTTGTCTATTTGCAACTCGCGAAAAGTAGCAGCTAGAAACAACTGAATAGTTCCACGTTTGCCGATGAGATCCTGAACTCGGGATTGCCCTCTTGTTTATTTTGTTTGTTTTTCTCACCAACTCTGTTGTATGTGGATGGTTTAGAGAAATGTGCCCACATGATTTTTTTGTGTGTGATAACACTGAAGTGCAGCTAGATTAAATAATAATAATTGGAAAATGGAGTACCAGATGTGAGTACCTAGAGTCACTCACTGTATGCACATGCATCTCTCGATTATTGTGACCAGTTCACTTTGCATCTTTTCGATCGGTGATTGCAGACTCTCTTCTTCTCCTCACCAATGCTGTATGGAGATGGCCGAGGAGGATGTGATTTCCTGATTTTGAGTGCGGGGTGGAAATGATCACTCTAAAATGGTACAGAAAAAACGCAGTCCCAGACTGCTAATAGTGAATCCAATGAGGAAAAGTGCCTGTTAAATTAGGCACATGGAGTGCATCGTAGGACCCATGAGTGGCATGTGCCAGTACCTGAATCTCCAATGTGGGCATCTCTCTCGTTGATGTGACCACTTCAGGTGATTATTTTCTTCACATAAAGGTGACACTCACAAAATATGATTCATTAATTATCCTTATTTTCTTCTTCACATATTGATCATGTTGTTGTGGCTTTTGCACACTACTAAACTGACCATTTCTTTTATTTTGAGGCTTCCCATGAAATTTTCATTTGAAAATGAATTCAATTCAGTGTCTTCTGTTGACCCCTCATCAAGCATCATTCCACCATACACCTGCAGTGGTCATTTTTATATTTTATTTTCTACTCCAGTTTTCTCATTTTTCCATCCTTTTGAAAAGGGAAAAACCTGCATCAAATTATGATTGAGAGTGAATGTTTGTGCTCTTCATCTATTCTGTAAAAATTGTCCATGTTGGTTGATATCTTACTTGGTTAATTTGTTTGGTATCTCCAAGCAGAGAAAAGTACTTTCAATTCAATGGAGCATCGAGTCACTTCGTAAAAGTCCTTTTCAGTTTTAAACACAAGTCCTTATAATGCTCCAAAGGAGAGACACTTCATCACTCTCGTTAGTTCTGGGGAATGAACTGTAATTCCTCCTGAAACCCTGACATTTCCCTGTATAATTTGTTTCATTTCTACAAATTCTATTTCCCGTTATTCCAACATGGATGAATGGTCCTAATTCCAATGAGTTCATCTCAATACACCAAAAGATGGATTTTACTTCATGTCCAGCATAATTCTTGATTTCATTGTAAAATGATTGAAGATCCACCAAATTACGTCCTTCCAGATTTACCATCATGGTACCTCCCTTCTGTGAGGAGAAACCAAGTGGGGGTGCTCGTGAAAAAGAAGGTCTTCCTAGCATTATAAATATTGTAGGTATGTATATGTATTGTTATTTAGGACTGTACTCATATCTCAAATTGCTTTTCAAATAATGGTCCAATCCCACATGTAAAACTTGTGGAAGTGTATTACAAAACTTCCGTCACATAGGATTCCAAAAGGGGAACTTGCTAAAATTCATGAATCCAATATTTATAAGCCATGGTTATGTAGATAGGACTGGACTATTGATACTTTCTATTTATCACATCATGACAGCAGAAACCCCAAACCAAATTCCAGCCAATTTGAGTGTACCGATAAAGCACAATCAGCTATTGAAAAATTTGCCTCGTGACATCATGGGGGAACTGCAGTATCCCCTATAATACAAAGTCAAAGTAAAACATGTACATTTGAGAATCTTGTACCGAACAAACCACAAATGGGATCCGAATGAATAACTACAAATTCACCCACGATATACTAAGAATATCTCATTGATTTATAGGTGCATACCCTCTTTTCGTTGTTGTTTTTTTGTTTTCCCAGTTAAAAAAATCCATTGTGCAAAAATGCAGCATCTACTGTGTAGGCTCTAGAGGCGGCCTTTGCATCGTTCCCCCCCCCCCCCCCCCTATTGTCATAGATCTCTTGAATTCCTCAAAAGTAAATTGAAATATCTTAACAATTGAACATGCTAGAACCTCCAATTTGGGGTTTGGGGATTTCTCACGTCCTTTTTTCACCTGTACTAGTTTGAAGCAAATCTGTTACATGACCATTGGCCTTTAATATACCTATTTTTTAAGCTAACCATATAACAGCACTTCCAAACAGTGAACTGGTATCAATGTTGTGATTTCCTTGCAGTGTCCCCTCCCAAACTTTCTGCTGTGTGGAACCCTTCCTACCCCCTCCCCATATTAGTGACAGCCATCGCTTGTAAAATTATTTTTTCGTTTCAGTTGGTGTAGTGAACTCAGTGACTTACTGTGTATTGCTATATCAGTGGCTTGAAAATATGTTATTTATTCAATTTTTCAGAATTTGTTGCAGAACCATTTACTTAGGATTCAGTTGATAAACCCTTTGTTCAGTGACAGACGAGAAATATTTTCAATGCAATGTTTGTTTTCTTGCTCTTCTGGAGCAGCACAATTTCAGGAGCAATACTCTAAAATCAACATTCTCTCACCATCCCCAGCTATTAAAATGTTGGGTGTTCATGCACTCATATAAGGGGAACATCTTGAGCAACATCAAAATAAGAATATAGTGGGTTGTTCATGCACCCATGTCAGGAGAGCACCTTCAGCAACATCAAAATAAGAATATGGTGGGTTGTTCATGCATCATGTCAGGAAAACATCTTCAGCAACATCAAAATATGAATATGATGGGTTGTTTATGCACCCATGTCAGGAAACATCTTCAGCAACATTAAAATAAGAATATAGTCAGTTGTTTAGGCACGCATGTCAGGAAAACATCTTCAGCAACATAAAAATAAGAATATAGTGGGTTGTTCATGCACCCATGTCAGGAAAGCACCTTCAGCAACATCAAAATAAGAATATAGTGGGTTTTTATGCACCCATGTCAGGAAAGCACCTTCAGCAACATCAAAATAAGAATATGGTGGGTTGTTCATGCACCCATGTCAGGAAAACATCTTCAGCAACATCAAAATAAGAATATAGTCAGTTGTTTAGGCACCCATGTCAGGAAAACATCTTCAGCAACATAAAAATAAGAATATAGTGGGTTGCTCATGCACCCATGTCAGGAAAACATCTTCAGCAACATCAAAATAAGAATATAGTGGGTTGTTCATGCACCCATGTCAGGAAAACATCTTCAGCAACATAAAAATAAGAATATAGTGGGTTGCTCATGCACCCATGTCAGGAAAACATCTTCAGCAACTTAAAAATAAGAATATAGGGGTTGTTCATGCACCCATGTCAGGAAAACATCTTCAGCAACTTAAAAAAAGAAGAATATAGTGGGTTGTTCATGCACCCATGTCAGGAAAACATCTTCAGCAACATCAGAATAAGTTTGAAATGTAAGTAGTCAAAATGCTTTTTTATGGCAGAGAGACTGCCCTAAGACCTTGTGAGATATAAGGGTTGCATCATATGTATATATGGTGCTGGGCCACAGGCAGCTAGCCTCTTTTCTCCTGCCAAAAGGACTCCTCAAAATATCTGATCTTCTTCAGAAAAAGCTTGGCTAACACAGACTGTCTCTTCTTTGTATAACTACTAGCCTGACCCAAAGCACTGGCAGAAACAGCTCTACATCAAGATGGCCCGGACCTCAAAGCTCCTGCAGGTGGTGGAGGCTAACAAGGCTCAGGTGGTCAGCAGGATCATGAAGGTTGCTTCTGTTCTGAACCAGCTTCATGCAGTAAGTGTGGAGGTTCCTGTCTATTACACCCTCCCCTACTCTGATGGTGGGGGGTGGGGGGCGGGGATTTCTATACATCTTTGTACCAGGGTCATCATTGAATTAGGGGGCCTGTTGGTTGAATTGTAGTATCATATTCAGGAAAGCTCTGTTATTCATTCATTCATTCATTCGTTCATTTATTTTTTATTCTTCACTTCATATGTATATATATACATGATACTTTTATTGTTACATAATTAAATTTGTACTATTGGAATTGAAGTGAAAGGAAGTGGACTAGAAAAAAAAAACCTGGTGGGATTGACGAGTAGCCCACTCTCTGGAGTAAGAAGTGCAAGTTATATAATAAGTATATACAAAAATCATCCTAATCCCCCCCCCCTCCCCTCCTCTCCCCCATTCCTTTGTGTCATAATTCTGTTCTTTCTCCATTCCATCTTACTTGTGTCATCTCAGCTTTGTACAACATATAGATGATACTGTGTCCTCCACTATACTCACCTTACAAAGATACAAAAACTTGTTTGGATAAACAAGGTCCTGAAGAGGAAATTGTTGGTCCCCAGGGGATAGTGAGCCTCCTTCAGCCATTATACTCTGGATCTATATTACAACCACTGTGCCCATTCTAGCCTAGTTTTCTGCTACACTTATAGTGCCCATCATATCTTGGTTTTGTATTACAACTGCTGCAACAACTGCTGCACCCATTACATCCTTGTTTTGTGCTACAACCATTGTGCCCATTATATTCTAGTTTTATGTTGGAGCCATTGTGCCCATTTTATCCTGGCTTCGTTTGACAACCATAGCCCCCATTCTATCCTGGTTTTCTTTTCAGCCACTCTGTCTATTATATCCTTGTGTTGTGTTAAACGGTTGCCCATTATATCCTAGTTTTGTGTCAAAACTGTTGCAACCCATTATACCTGATTTTGTGTTACAGCCATAGTGCCCATTATATCCTGGTATCCCATGTTGAAGCCATTGTGCCTATCATATCTTGGTATAGTGTTGCAACAGTTGTACACATATGTTCTTGTTTTGTGTTCCAACAGTTGTGCCCTTCATATGTTACAATGGTTGCAGGAAGGCAATTTTCAAGAAGTTAGATAAGACATTTCAACAAAAATTCATGCTATTGGTATCTAACTGATAATAAAAGAGTGAAAACAAAAAATAAAATCTGTGAGTACTGTAGATACACAGGAAATGGAATGCAGTAAAAGTCTAAGAAAAGTGCTTCTTACATTCCAATGAGCTAAAAAAAATCCTAAAATGTACTTCATGTATTTTTCCCCTCTTAAAGATCGAGCAGCCAACCTATGCCAAAAAGAATGCATGGCGAAGAATCATGTCTGCCCAGAGGAAGAGAGCAATCATGGCCTGCTTCAGGATGACACCATTGTTCTCACTCCCTAGGTAAGGAGAATGGGGAACGGGTTATACGCCAGATATTTCCAGGGAGCTCTTGCAACTCTTATCCATATAAGAAAAAGTTTGATATTGTGGATACTCATGGTATCGCATCTCTGCTCAGTGTAGCAGCCTATGAAAAACCTTCTTAACTGTCTAAAAGAGTCGAAGTACAAATAATTGTAGTAACAAAAATGGTTACTTACTTCAGAATTGTGGCTGCCTGCGAAGGCCAGAAAAGATATAGGCCCAATTTCATAAATGTTACCTTACTCTGTTGTAAGCAGCGATTAATATGATATTTATAGTATCTTGCTAAGTGAGTGACACCTAAAAAAAATTCCGGCATTATTCCAAACTACAGTTTGGAATAATAGCCCCAAAAAGATAGCACAACCCTTGTTGTGATCATTATTTTCTCTCCCTTTACAAAGTTGGCAGATGTAAATTATACCCTTCACTGATATTACTCCTCTCAAACAGGCACAGAGCTATCAACTTCTTTGTGAAGAGCTACAGAGAGAAGTGGCTGAGCTCAGAGGAACCTCCACAGCACCTGCTTATTGATGACTTGACTGTGAGTGCCTAATTAAGCAGTTTCTAACTAGAAGTGGGGTTACCTCATTGGGGTCATGTGGTGTTTGCTGTGGGGATTCATGTAGGGTTTGGCAGAGTAATCTCATTAAGCCTGCCTCACACTGTGCGGAATTTGTTCTCTACAAGGTGTGAGGCGATGACCGCAAGGGGGTTTCCGCCGCGAGCGGCCAACCTGCCGTAAGCCTTGTGAACTCCGATTACAAGGTTTTGAACAAGTTCAATTTTTTTAGAGATTCCGCAAGGCCAACACAGTTTTGTTAGGGCAACGATCAAGTTGAAAGTTGGGCGACTGGAAGTAGTACCATTTATGATTTGAGTTGGTAACACTTTTTCTTCACTATTTCTTGGGAGGCGTTCACAAAACGATCATGGTCACCACTCGCGAAAGCTTATGATCGATTGCATAATCGACCGTAAGCTTTTGCAAACCGCAAAAAATTCAGCGTGCGGTGGGGGCGAGCGGTTACCAAGGGCATTGTGACCTTGAACTCGGCACAGTGTGGGCTAGGCTCAATAGACCTTGTGTCAACACATCAGGCTGTTTTTGTACATTCTTTAGCTCGAGCAATTGTGATTGTGGAATCCTTCTTTGAATTAGGTTGGACTTTTGGTCAGTGTTATCATGAACTTCTGGTATGCTTGATCTTTCACGGATGTTGACCAAATTGGGGCACCATGTTTATTGACAGTTGGGTCATCTTTGATCCCTACAAAAGTCAATGAGGAACATAATAGCCTTGCCTCTTGAATTTACAAATCATGCCATGCATAACCAACAGTGCATTTCGTGTGTTTTGGAAATAGGATTCAGCAATCATCTAAGGGTCTGGGGTCAGAGGTCATCTAGGGGATATTCTTACCCAAAGGGTATTCGGGGGAGTCGAATGCTTTTCTTGGCCTGCAGATTAACTTGATGAACGTAACTTGCGCTGATCGTCATCAGTGACTGATGGTTCATTTAGGGGTGGGTTCATAAATTTGAAGTTGGTGGTCATCCAGGTAATTTCATCTTCAATGGAATTATTGCATTTGCATCATCTAAGTTACAGCACCTCTGGTGCTCCAGTTGTGTGGGTCATAGTACAAGATTGGACTGTAAACAATGCATGACATGTATTTGGTATACTGGAAAAAGCCAGTCTGGTCCACTCCCACCTACACCTGTCAAGCCAGTTTACAAGTAATACTTGGCTGTCTGCATCAATTACCAATTATCCACCTGCAGGGGTACAGCCTGCCCAGAGTGACAGCAGTAAAACCAAGGTCATCACATGGTATTGGTAGGGCAAATCTTCTCTGCAGGGCTGCTTCCGAGGGGGGATTTCTTACCCTACATGTTCGCTTTTTTTTGTCAAGTATTCCTGGCTAGGGATGAATATAAATATTCACAACATGGAGGAAGTGTGGTGCCAAAGGTTGGAACCACTAGCCAAATTTAATAGGCCATTGAAACCAAAGCCTGTTCTGATAGTAATGGCATTCGATTTCTTCAAGTTGTAGGTACGAGGAATCACGCCATTCTCTAAGAAAACATCAATCCTCTCTCTCTGTGAATTAGGCTGACTTACAAAAGTTTGCCAGTGATATTATTGACTAATAGCACATATTGGGTGTTTAGGAATTTTTGAAAAGAAATCATTGATAAAAATTCTATACAAATTTCAATGTTTAGTGGACCATGTGGTATGTATTTTCATATATAATAATAATAATAATAATGAGGACTTGATAGAGCGCCTAATGCAAAAAGCCTCTAGGTGCTTTACAGACCTAAAAGAAACACAGAGCAGAAACAAACAGAAAAGAATAAGCAGAGGACGAAAAAAAAACAGGGAGAGAAACACACAACAAAGACAAAACAGGAGAATCTGTCAGGCAGAAATTGTCTGCGTGAAGAGAAAGATTCCAAGACAAGACTTGAAAGTAGCTACGGTCGGAACCAGATGGACAGAGTCAGGAAGGGTATGCCACAAGTGAGGAGCAGCAGAGTCGAATGAACAGTCACCATAGAACTTGGTGGATGAGCGAACCATGCCTTTTCAGCTGTTGCTTGGAAATTGACCTTAGAGATCTGGAAGAGCTCTGAGATGAAACTAGGAGCCATGCAGTTGATTGCTTCATATATGAGTAGAAGGATCTTAAAAGCATTCTCTGCCTTAATGGGAGCCAGTGAAGCCTGTAGAGCAGTGGAGTGATATGCTCATGACAAGGAACACAGAGAATGAGTCGAGCAGGCACGTTAGACACTTGCTGAAACTTGTAAATAAGGTAGTCAGGGAGACCAAATACCAAGAATTACAAGCATCCAGCCTGGATGTGACAAAAGCTTGGATCAGCATGGTGGTGGTCTTCTGATCGAGGTATTAGCGAACTTTCGCTATCATTCTAATAGCATGCAGAGCAGCTTTACAAATGATATATATGCTGTTCAAGAAAATCAGAAGTTCCAATTTTGTCTAATCTGCCAAATGAGTTGATATTCCCCAGTGCATTTCATTGTTTCACTTTCTAGAAAACCAATTCTGAAGATCTGGCTGAGCAGACGATTGCTGATGCTGTGGATCCTTGCTTCCAGTTGGTCCTGACTTTCAGCAAGTCTGCATGTCTGCAGCAGGAGTAAGTTCATAATATAGTCCATCAAACTTGGTCCCCATCAGGAATACAGTTTGTTGATTAAATTGCACAAACTGTATTTGTATGGCCATGAAGGGGAAGATGTGTGATGCAGTGCTGGAATTATTTCTTGTTCCTTGACAATCTTGGAAAATTACCTCACTTAGAAAAATGATTATTGTACAGTGAAGATATATTCAGTGGCTTGAGGCTCTGGAAACTCAATACTCTCAATGTCATTGACCTACATGAATTTGCTACTTGAAGACATTCCATAGCACACATATTTATCATTACATTCCTAATCTAAACTGTCAGACAAAGACAAACATGAGATAATTCCCTCAGAAATTCCTCTTTTGTTACAGTGGGATTGAGGAGGATGAACTGTACATGGCATATGCTGGCATCATGAGCATGGTAAGTCCCATTATACATAGTAGAAATAATCAACTTACAACTCTCTGTTAAATTCAGTGGTGGTATGAGAGAAACTCCTAGCCTGTTGTCAGAGATCAAAGATGTATTTGTCATGAGGGGAATGTTTTTGAAGAGAGAGTCTCCTATGGTCTAAGGGATTTAGTACCTTTACAGTATTCCCCACCTGTCGTACAAACATTCGATGCCACTCCCAATCACCAAGACTCCTCCAGGCAAGTGATCAGACCTGACCCATCCCCCCAACTCACTGAGGGTACAATAAATCTGCCCCAACAATGAGCTACATTGCCATCCCAGCAGGCAGTTCCAACCCACAGGGTCCCTTACTGACAGGGCCTGGTCAACAGGAATGTCCAATAGGAGGTACTTCATACGCCCCAAAAATCACAGTTAGGAATCTGGCAATCAACCTTCAGCATCCTTGTCTCGTCGAGAACTCTGGCACTGGGAACGCTGTCTTGCCAGTGGTGACCAAGGAAGCAGCAAGGAGAGGCGGTGGAAATGGAATCCAGTCCCTGCATCAGCCAACAGTGAGCCTTACTGGAATATAGTTGGATTGGCGGTACAATGAGCTTGGTTCCTCTGCTCAAATATTGTGACCACCGCACACCGCCATCTGTAACTTCATATGCCAGCCCCTTGGCGTCTATAACCTTTGGGTCAAATGGAAACATGGCCACTGATAACACTGCTGAGGTAGACAAAAAAAAACTTGTTCTTGCCTAACACCTGAACCGACTCCGATGATCCTGGGGGCTGGGGGCATCCACCGGGGAATCCTGACTCGGCAATGCTCAATGAATGATTGAAATTAATGGATGAGGGTTTATTTCGCTTTTCGCATTATTTTACTTATCAACATCCATAGTTTTGCTGTAAGTGTAATTGTCATGCAGTGGTCCAAGCCACCCTCATGAAGTTGAAAACTTCATTTTGCTGCTTAGAAAATGTCAAACTGAATCTCATGTCCTGCAGGTATTTACAATTCCTATTTCCCCGCTAGCTTATTATGACGATCAGTCTCTGGGGAGTGTCGGTTGACAATGAGATGGAGAATCTCACTTCCCTTAGTAACTCCTGTCTTGATTACTCCCTTCCACAGAGCTGCAGCGGGGAGGATGATGATGATGACGATGATGAAGATGAGGGTGTTTCCTTCCAAGAGAAAGAGGTAGCCAAGCAGAAGCTGCTATCAGAGCAGGGTAGGCTGGCTGAGAGAGGTGCAGCGGAGATGGTCCTCATGAACATCAGTGCTAGCCAAGGTAAGGTCACTCTCTCTGTACCAAAATATCCTGATTGGTAGAATAGGGGGTTGCCATAGGAACCTATAAGCCCAGAATGATCATGATGGTGGGGGCGTTTCCTTCCAAGAGAGAGAGGTAGCCAAGCAGAAGCTGCTATCAGAGCAGGGTAGGCTGGCTGAGAGAGGTGCAGCGGAGATGGTCCTCATGAACATCAGTGCTAGCCAAGGTAAGGTCACTCTCTCTGTACCAAAATATCCTGATTGGTAGAATAGGGGGTTGCCATAGGAACCTATGAGCCCAGAATGATCATGATGGTGGGGGCGTTTCCTTCCAAGAGAGAGAGGTAGCCAAGCAGAAGCTGCTATCAGAGCAGGGTAGGCTGGCTGAGAGGGGTGCAGCGGGGATGGTTCCTCAGGAACATCAGTGCTAGCCAAGGTAAGGTCACTCTCTCTGTACCACAGTATCCTGATTGGTAGAATAGGGGGTTTCCATAGGAACCTATAAGCCCAGAATGATCATGATGGTGAGGGCGTTTCCTTCCAAGAGAGAGAGGTAGCCAAGCAGAAGCTGCTATCAGAGCAGGGTAGGCTGGCTGAGAGGGGTGCAGCAGAGATAGTCCTCATGAACATCAGTGCTACCCTTACAAAAAAACGTGTGTCAACCCGTGTGTCAGAAAACACACGTGTTTGCCAGTGACAAAGCGTGGCAAAATTCAAAGACAATAATAGAGCAAAATATGAGGCAAACCTGTGATTTTGGAACAAATTTTCTGTGTCAAACTGTGTTTTTTTACCACAGGTTTTCCCCACATTGACAGGTCTTGACACGTGTATCAAAACCTGTGGAAACATGGGGGAAACCTGGGTTTAGGAGAATATGTGGCAATACATGGCAATGTGTGGTAATGTGTGTCAACCTGTGTCATAAACTGTGGTAACCGGTGGTTCATTACTTGTTGCATAGTTTAGGGATAATATCTAATAAAGAGATGAATTCCCCAGTGAATGTAGGCGCCACGATTTTCAAACAGGTTTACCCCATGTAGTATATGGGCTGACACAGTTTTCTCTTGCCAATTTAGACCACAGGTTTGTCACAAAAACCTGTTTCATCTGGCGGTACGGTACCATGTTTTCCCAGTTTGACAGGGCAAACTGTGGCAATGTGGGGCAATAACCAAACCTGTGGCAATGTCACAGGTTTTACCTGGGAAATTGTGTGTTTTTGGAACAAATTGCCACACGTATAGGGTCACTCTCTCTGTACCAAAATATCCTGCTTGGTAGAATGGGGGGTTGCCATAGGAAGCACCAAGCCTAAAACGAAAATGAGGATGAGGTTGTTTCCCCTCAAAAAGATGGAATTAGCCAAAGAGAAACTGTTATCAGAGCATGGTGGGTTGGCTGAGAGTTCCTCATGAACATCAGTGTTAGCCAAGGTTGGTTTATATGTTAGCTGTGATCACTCTCTCTGTACCACAGTATCCTGATTGGTAGGGTAAGGGGGTTGCCATAGGAACCTGGACCCTAAAACAATTATGAGGATAGGATGAGGCTGCTTTCTTCCAAAAGATGGAATTAGCTAGAGAGAAGCTGTTTTCTGAGCAGGGTAGGCTGGAGGGCTGCGGCAGAATTGGTTCTCCTGAACATCAGCACTAGCCAACGCAAGAAAATAGAGCTTTTTCAGGGTTTATATAGGTTCAACACTCTGTAGTCACACTAGTGGTCTGAGATGAAGTGTGTCACGCTAATATCAACTAGCCTATGTAGATGTGTTTCTTCACTTATAGTTTAATTGCAGTGTCAATGTATCACTGCAATATTTGACCTTCACTCATATTATTTAGTTATTTAGACATTGGATATGAGTAATTAACTGATTAACATTACCAAATTCTCACAGACAAGATCCTTCATTTGTACACCTAGAACAGCATTGTTGATTGCCTACCATATGTACATGCAGCCAAAAATCAGAACAGACACACCCATATCTCCAACCACATGAATCAAAACCAGGTTATAGGGCTGTCATTGACACATTATAACCCTCCCAATGCTCTAAGCAGTTTTAGTCAACATCTCAGTAACCTCTGCGAAATGCCATGAGGACTATAGTTGGTTGTAATGTATTGCTGCTTTAGGCAACTATGGTCAACTTGGGAGTTTTTGTTTACAATTCTACATCTTTTAGTTATTCTGAGCACTCCCTCTAATAAGCATCCTGTGTTGAAGGACGTGGGATAACAGCCATGGGTGTCTCTGCAGGGGTGGATAAATAACAATACCTCTTAGTGCTATGAAAAAAGAGCATACAATCCGAGAGAATTAAGAGAACCTAACATTTTTGATGGACTGCATGTTACTTATTGAGATTGGTACAGAAGAAAGACTGAAAATATGGTTCTAAGCTAAAAAAGGCAGAACTGTGAAGTAGTGTCCGTAAATCCAGGTGAGACTGGTTGGCACAGAGTGTGGAAAGTGCTGGCGTTAGAAGGTCCAAAAGGCTGCTTCTAGTCTATCCTGAATAATTGTGATTTTGGAACATCCTGTTCCTTTTGACCAATTTAATCGATTGATATTGTTCTCATTTGGCTATCACAGGTATTCCCTCAGACATGGTCAACAGTTCCCTGAGGCTGGGGATTTCCCTTCTCAAAGGAGGAACAACTTGTCCAGCAGGTGAGAATGAAACACAAAACGCATTCGCAACTATCATTCCATACCTGCTAAGCGCAAAATTTAAGGAATAATGGACGGATACGAGGGCCTTTGTTGCAGAATTGAAACCAGGATGACGTCATAATGGGAGGTTAGAAAAGCCAGAGGCACAGGTCATCTAGCAGTCGATTTTCAACTTTTCTGGAAAAAATATGCAAGTTGCTTCTTCTCCTACAATTCTAATCAGCTGGTCATGGAAGTTGTTAAGTATTAGCTGGGACCAAAGCTACATCAGATGGTTCAGGGATTTGAGGTCATGGGTCCTCTAGAGGTCATTTTGGTCGAAAGAATCAATTTGAGGGTTATATGAACAAAATGCCTTTTCCTTCACAGATTGAATTGGTCGAGTGAGTTAGTATTACCACTGGGGGTTCAGAATTTGAGGTCAGAGGGTCCTCTATATGTGAGTTTCAACCATTTTGTGGGAGCAAAATGCATCTCCTCCTATAGTTCACATCAGATGATCATGAAGGTTGGTCAGTCTTTTCCGGGAACAATGCTATGCACCAGGTGTTCGGAATTTTGAGGTTCATATGAATGAAATGCTTTTTCTTCTACAGATTGAATCAGATTGACATGATAGCTAGTCAGTATTAGCATTGAGCAATGGTGTATATGGGATACTCAAGTATTTGGGATCAGAGGTCATATGGGGCATTCAAGCTATTTTGGATGGTCAAGTGGCCTTTACTTCCACAGAATATATTAAACGTTCATGAAAATTAGTATTATCAGTATTATCATTCACCAATAGTACATAGGGGGGTGTTATATTGGGTTTTCATGAATTTGGGGTCAAAGGTCATCTAGGAGTCATTTCCAATCATTTTGGAAAACAGTCAAATGTCTTCCACACCCACAGCAAGGATCAGATAAGCACTTTTCACATTGTTCTCAGACAATTCTCTGTCTTCACAGACCCTCAATTCGTTTACACACACAAAATCATTTTAGCGATCCTGTAGATTGACTGACATTGATTCAAGCAGAAAGTTACCATTGCACCTGTGATTTTTCTATCTTGTAATTCCATGAAAAGTGTATCAAGGGGAAACCAGGGTGAATCTTCCAGTTGAATATTTGCTTTACTTTATTCCGCTACTCCCATTTATCATTCCGTCTTACAGAAAATGTTGAGTCATCTCCGCGACAAGATGGATGTTGGATTCTTCACGAGCATGGCCCAACTGACTGAATCATGCTGGTAAGTTGAATGAAATCCCCACCTATGTCTATTATTATCTCCTATGTTTCCGTACCATGGTGACCCATTTCACGGGCCGTATCCACACTGTATTTTTGTTTGGCAGGATTGTTCTTTTACACTTGCAAGTGCCATGACGAATGCACCATCCATCACATCTTCTTTTTTCTTCTTTTTTCGTTGATCAGCAAGCTAGGTGGAAGTGATTCTGAAGTTCTTGATCCACATGATCGCAGTGCATCCAAATATAGCATTATCCACTTCAATGGTATAGACAGAAGATTGGGTTATACATTGTAGTACTGTGGCCACTGTGTTTGATTGTTTAAGGGGAACTTTAGTGACCTGAAACCACAGGTACCAGGCCTAGGGTATTGTTTTATGAAGATTATCTTTATTGGGAGTGTATATTATTAAAAGAAGAAGGCTATTTCGTTCTTAACATATCACCTCACATGAATATCAAATCAAATGCAATGCTTTCAAGTCATATGATGCAAATTCATCAACCTGTGATCCGTGACAGTGTATGCCTGTCATATTCATTGTAATACCCGGCACGGTAGACGAAGACAATTCAGACAATACTTACGCTCTAAGTCCTTTTTGTACGGTTCGTACTTTTGAAGCTGGCAAGGCCCATGTACAATGAAAGGATGGTGCAACCAAAATGGCTATCCCCATGGACAGGTGAATAATTAAGTAACTTGCTCATTTGAACGAAAGGACGTTCTCATTAGATACACACTTCTCTGAGAGACTCAACCAAAGCTTAAGAGGGTAATGAAGTTTGATTGCAAGGTGCCAAGGCCCAGGAGCAATGGAGGGATGGTGCAACCAACATGGCAATCCCCATGGATAGGTAAATTGCTTGTTTAAATGAAAAGATGTTCATCCATTAGATATGATATCTTAGGAAGACTCAACCGAAGATTGGGACCCAGAGTTTGAGGTCAAGGAACGTTCCCATTAGGTTTAATCGCATTGGACTGTAACTCTCCATTGTTCACTTTATTGCTATCACTATTAACTCGCCTGGTATGAGAATTTCTCTTCAAATGTATCAATGATAATATGCCACCATGCAATCTTATATTCCCTGCAGTGTTTGGATTGGAAGCCTATGAGAGGATCATACAGCATAACATGTCCTTGGGTTCAATTCCTGGGAGAAAATGCAGGTGAGAATGATTGCTCGTAATTCAATGTTATGCAAACTTGACTATATACTGAGGTGCTCCATCCAGTTTGCTGTGCTGGTTGCCACTGATCTGCAGTGCATTATTTTGATGTATTGCAGTTTGTTGAAAGCCTTTGCAGTTCACTACAACAATGCATGATGATTGTGAATGCAATAACGACATTTTCAGTCGCGGAGATGTGAACAATGACGTTGATGAGAAATTGTATATTTGTGTGCCTCACTTCTTACCTATCGTTAGGCTCCAAAAAAAAATCTATAAATTCTTTCTGGAGAACACTGCTGTACAAATATTGATGCACTGATTTTTTGACTAAAATTGCAAAGCAAAAACTTCACACAAAAGAGACATTGTCATTCCACAGGTTGAGTATCAGGCATTGTAGCAGAGAAGTTCTCATATTGCACCTAGCTGTAAATTCCTATAATCACAGAAAAATATGTGTGCTAAAGGTTTTGAATAGGTTGTACTTGGTTTGAATGGGTTCCAGTTGATTCAGAGCTTCCTTCAAGATATTCTGAAGGTTACTTCTTTTGCAGATGCATTTCTGTTCACATTCAAAGGATTGCTGATTTACTGTGCGTGCATTGAAAAGTGCAGGCGAGGTATGACAGATTTCCTCTGTCCTATATTGATGTCAATCTGAACATAACCCCATGCCTGATCTATCTCTGAGTATGCTGATAGCAAAAGGAAGAACTATGGAACTATGAAAAATATATGTGAGAAGTGGCAGTTTAGTGAATGATATGTACTGTGCTAATGTTCCTGAAAATTTGTCATTAGAAGAATATCCATTTAATCAGGACTAGATCATTTTGAAGCATTTGTGTGAGAGATTATGAAATGTGTCAATTATTCATTGGAGTGGTGATGAGATTGCTGTGCCTCATTGTCTCTATTCACATCATTTTCATTCATTCCATACTATCTTTGCCTATGTTTTGGTCATTGATAGCATTGTGTCTTCAGGAGTGAAGCCAAGACACACCTAGTATGGACACATAGAAGATGACCTTCAGATTAATCCTGGTCATTGATGTATATTGTGAAGCCACATATACCTCAACTTGTTTCGTTGGATTACAAGTATTGTTTCGTTGGATCACAAGTATAACCATGTCCAGTGACATCACACTCTTCATCAGGGAACATTCCAGAATAAATTTTCGTGAATTTTGGCTGACAAGTATATCATTTACTAACTTTTCGTTGGAGGGTTCTGGGGAATATGGTCATGGTCATGCACTGGGCAAAGCCTTGACAACCATGTTTCACACAAGAAAGAACTTCGAAACGAAATTCCCTGTAGGCTTAATCCATTTTCATACTGATGGTATTGTATGAAAAATGGGTTGGAGTCAGTTCCAAGGTGTAGTACAAAATGTAGTTTGGATAGGCTACCCCTATAATCCTATAAGACCTGCAGTGTTCACTGGATTCACTTTGCTTCATACCTTCCCTTTCTCTCCTAGTATCCTAGCTCATTGGGCCGTTTTCATGACTCCGCCCCCAACCTACGTAATTGACACACTGTAAGGAGGCCAGTCGTCTTTCGTTGGGAACAGACACTCTCAATTTTCAATGTTATAAGTACAATTTCTGACCCCCAAACCGGATTTCCTTTGAGGAGATTTGTGGAATTTTGATTGTTCACAAAGATATATAAAGGATATCGGCCGAGTACCTCATTTTGGTCGCTAGCTAATACCCGAACCCGTAAGTTTTGGGCAGTTGGCAATCCCATTCCATGATGGGTTTGTCCAGTGAGAGTACAGAGTGATAGTTTCACCATTTGCTTTTCTCATAATCTCCATCTGTTCGTTAATGTGCTTCATGATTCAAGACTCTGTGGAGTATTACGCAGGTAAATGGCTGGTATTCACGATCTTGCTGCTTGCTTGACTTTGTTAAGACAAATTCAGTATCACTTCTATCTTGTGAGGCTGCTATAGTACAGCACTTTCTGTAGCACAATGGATATATCAATATATACCTTATTCTGCTTGCATCAATATGGATATTTTTTCAAACTTGCTCGATCTCTTTCTAACAGAAAGCCAAACTTTTTGAAAAACATTCCTATTTCTAACAAGAAACTATTCTTCAAACACAGAATGAAATCATTCTACAATTTTTGTTATGATACACTTGATTTTCCTATTTTTCCGAACGTTTCTCGTAATTGAGAGAATTAGACACATGTAGAATGATTGCATTTTCTTAAAAGCTGTCTTCCTTATGCAAAATGCTGCCTTTTTGCCTCATGCATATCCTTACAGTCTTTAGTTTAGTTCTTTCTGAACTAAGGAACGAGCAGAACGTAGAAATACGCTTGCAGTTTGCCATTCTATTACAAGACTATCAAACTAATTCAATTTTGGTACCATTTTATTTCAATGCCAACTTTATGACTGCCTGCAACAGGATTTATATTGAACAGTGCATCTGTGTTGTGATATTGCTCATCACTCATTTTGCATAATAAATTTTGCAGCATGATTTGTTTGAGTTCAACAACATTAGTTTTCATGCATGGAGCATCTTGCACTAACACACTCCTGTTTTCACAGCAATGTAAATGTCTTTTTTTTCAGCCATATCTGTAGTGATTTAGCCTCTAAGAAAACATATGGAGAGTTTGGATTATATATATATATATATATATATATCCTTAAAATTTCTGAAGAGTCATAAACTCACGGTCAAATTATGGGAACGCATATGGCAAATACCAAAGGTTCATCGTGTAAACTTTGGGGCATGTAAAGACACCACCAAAGATTATTATTTGAAATAATTTAGCAGAGAATACAAAAAGAGTAATTATGTTCATTATGCAAACATCTATGATAAACAACATCGAAAATTGTTCATATTCTTATGGGAACATGTACAGAAACCACCACAGGTTAACTATTCCAATACTGGAACATAACAGAAACACCAAAGGTTAAATATTTGAATCATGGAACAAATATACAAAAAGACACTGAAGGGTAAAATATATAAGTTATGGGAACATTCACCACCAATGGATATTCATTTGAATTATGGGAGCATATATACGAAAACACTCATTCATGGTTAATCCTGAAATTTATTGAAATAAATTACTACATTTTCCCCCATGAACAACTTTTTCCCGGCATTTGGTCCAAAATTGTTAACCAAAAAACTCAAATTGTATTATTGAATGATTGTAAAAAGCATTACCAGGAAAGGGGCACAATAAGTAGACTCAATGCTGAATATCTGCAATAGGCGCATTGATTTTATATGCAAACACAGCTGTGAAATATAAGTTGAAATTTTACCTAAGATAAGAATATAAACAGTGATCAACAAACAGCTTCATTAAAAAACTTTAATTTGAGTTGCTTCTACCAGTACCTCTTCACAGTTTACCTTACATCACCTGTGTTACCTGAAATATTAGTAGTTTTTTTTTCCCACGCTATGCATATCATAGTATATTTGATATGTCCTACTTTATAACAAAAATCATTTATTTTGTGTTACTAACCATTCAGTTTAGCCTACCCATTCATTGGATAGAGCATGTATGGACTCCATATTGCATGACATTTTGTTTTTTATGCACCTAATATATTTGGGAAGGAGTGCATCATTGGCAGATAAAATGAATCGATGTGAAGAATAGGAGCTAGGCAAACTCCTCTTCAATTTCTCACAACTTTTGCAAAAGAAGCATGGAAGCCTGGAAGTATGAATGATAGAGCTGACATGGTTCTACAAGTCAATGTTACAACTCACGTTTATATGTGGTCAAAGTACACACTGGGTATGTAAATATGACCTAGCCTTTGGTGTCATCAATTTAGATTTCCTCACTTATTCCATATCTAGCCACACTAACTATATAGCCTAAGCTGCTAACCTAATTACACAATTGGGCAAATACTTTTAGCCTCTGTGACTGTTTTTATTAATTTGTTATTGGCAAAATTGCACTTTTATTGTAAAAATCAATAATCTTTTCTGACCTGTAAATTACCTTTTTTTCTTTTAAAAAAATTTTAGGCCAAGCTACTTTCAATTCAAGGCAAAGCCAAAACAAAGTCAACGCAAAACATGCAGGCCTAATTATGAAACCCTGTAAGTTAGATATAAATAGTAACTTTCAAAATAGATCATGTGGTATAAATGAAGAACTTCATTTGTGAATTTTTTTGTGAATATAATGTACTCTCTCTCTGTTGGTTATCCCGGTTCAATATGACAGCCGTTACTATGTAGGGTCTGTGGCCAGCCTCTGCGAGAAAAAAGAGGGGGGGGGTTAGGGTTAGGGGTAGATTAGGGCATGATTTAGCTTATTAACTATCTCTACGAACAGTAAGGGTAAGTCGCCTTTCAATTACAACAAATAAAAGAAAGGAACGGATGTTTTCTTGTTCATGTTATACAACTTATCGCTGGGTAATATTTTTGTTTCATTTAATATTAAATAAGTCATTAATAATTTGAGGTCTGCAGACATTGAACAAGTATATAAACTAATCACTCAGTCATTCATGTGACTATATACAGTAGCTTGTACACATGGCTCCTATTCAATTTGCCAGTTTCCTTAACTGAGTGGGTAAAGATTTAACAAAAAATCACCTCAATCTCCACCATTGACAAGTATGTCTGCGAATGCGTGTGTGTTCCTGTCTGACACTTGCCTATTGGCCGGATATCGCCCAAGGCCAGAGAAGGTATTATGATGTATTCATGTGTGTAGCATCAGGTTAGGTGTACTTTATCTGAATTGATTTTGTGCACAGAAGACATTTTGTCATCTGGATATGCCTATGCCTGATGCTGACGTTATCCCTATTGCTTTTTCAACAGGGGAGCGTTCCCTCCATGACGCGGAGCTAACCTGTGCACTCTTCAGGTTCCTGCAGCTGCTCTGTGAAGGCCACAACCTGGGTAAGTGTTACCCTACTCTAACCCCCAGCTACAATAAATGGTATCAGGCATGGCTAGGTGTTTTCCTTAATTCTCACTCACAATTAGTCCTCAGGAACCAATTCAGAAAACAAAACCTTTGCCCACCTATTTACCATGGAGTACAGGAGTAAAATTATTTCTTTGAAACATATGAGCCGAAAACTTGGTTTAGCTAGGAGTTGGAGGCTGCAAGTACAACTATCGCCAATATTGATTGAATGCTATACCCATTTTACTAAGCTTGAGTTAGTTTTCCCTGTTTTTTTCTTTTTCATGCCCCTGAAATAATTGGTGGAATACTTCTTCATTGCATGTGTATGAGAAGGTTACAAATGTAGGCCTATTCTGAAATGGAAGGCAGGTGTAATGATAAGGCATATCAAGATGAGTGGCAGTCTCTACACATTCATTTTTGTGCTGATTGCACAGAAGACCTACTGTCATCTATTTTAAGCTCGAATATCGTTTCAGTGCCTCACAATTTGACAAGAGGCCATAGGCACTACTAGTTCAAACAAACTGGGAGGTTAAGATTGAGACTAAAGCCTGCTCATGCTGTGCGGAATCTAAACTGAATAAAGTTTGATTCTTGGTCTTCGAACAAATTCATATTTTTTAGGAGTTCCGCAAGGTCCATAGGGATTTGTGATGACAAAAATAAGCTGAGCATGCAAAAGTGGGGACTGCCGAAGAGTAGGACTCAGCAAAGTATCCGTGTTCCAACTTTCCTTTATAATTTCGGGGTGACTTCCAGACAGACCCTTTGAAATTAACCATTCCGGGTCATTGTCTGCTTTGAGTTTCCTCAATGTACACTCAAAAACATTATGGTCACAGCTCCCCCATCTAAACATGAGCAAGCAGTGGCACATCCCTGTATGCGGTATCTGATCACAACAAGTTTTTCTCGCATTGCACTGCATTGCAGCATCAAAGTCTGTTTAGTGTGAGCCTGTGAGGCAGGCTTAAACCATATCCGAAAAGCATTAGCTAATACAGAGTTTGCTCTTTGGTGTATTGAACATCCAGAGGTTCTGGGTTCTTTTGTTCTCTCCATGAATTAATATTTTCATTTCCAGAATTCCAAGACTACCTGAGGACCCAGACAGGTAACCACACCACCGTTAACCTGATCAACTGTACTGTGGAATATTATCTCCTCAGGCTACAGGTAAGATTGAAATAAATGCTTCATTTATTTCCAATATTTTGAGCTAAAGCAGGTCCCCTCCTTGATTTGAAAATTGAATTTTTGTGTAGTCAATATCAATGATTGCTGATGAGATCCATATCCTCCATTGTGTGGATTTCTTTGTGTATTCTAAGAGTGAATTGACTGGTTATGTGTATTTAACTGTTATTCTATGAAGTCTGTTAACTGGTGTAGAGTAGACAAGCATTCCTAGGATGCCAAACATCTGTGTGTGCTTGAGCATCTTGTATAGCAGTTACAATACAGAGCTTAGTCTTCACTGTTGAATGGAAAACATAATCACATATTGTCAGGTCAACTCCCTACCAAGAACTGAGATTCGCTACTAGTTGAGCTGAATCTGGTACTGCCTGCTCTCAGCTTCCCCCCACACTCTTTTAGTCTTTGGGTTGGACATTCCCCTTTTCTGTGCCTCTGCTTGCAGTTTGGCTATTCTTAACATCACAAGGTGTAGCTAGGTGTACTATTTCTTCCAATGAATACTTCCACTACATTTTTTCCAAAATTGGAAATGTGAGAGGGGCCTAGATCTTGGGACCACTCTTGTCTAAAAACTGAGGTTGGGGGAGAGCAAGGACATGCTCTTCATAGAAATTCCGCTCCAACACATCCTCATGATGTCGATGCTGCGGGAGTGAGGTCAGTATGGCCACCCCTGTTCACAGTTCACTGCCTGAGAATCAGGTGATGGTCAGCCATAATTGCAAAATAATCTCTCCCAACGACCATTCCGACCATGTTTAGTGGGGAATGTCCGTTTTATAGCATCAATCACTGCTAAACCATACGCCAAAGTAACACTTTCAGTTTCTTTTCTTTGAAAGGTAACTTTAAATAAATCAAGTTAATTTCCCCTCATTTCTCAGGATCCAAATCAAGTGACTTTTACTGTGCACTACTCGGACTAGAGGTGTCGAACCCTCGGGTTAAGTTTAAATTTCATTTTCTCTTGTTTCAATGATTTCCAGGCAGACCTCTTCCAGTGAAGATAATACAGATGACACTATCTTGTCCAAATGGTTTAGAATTCAGTGTTTTGATTTTGTCTTTAGCTTCTTCAAAGTTACGCTGAATTGGGATGTCTGTGTGTTATAATAATACGACTCAGATCAGAGATATTCAAACTGCACCCCGTTTAAACTTCATATAGGCTAACAAGCTTTTTGATCGGGTAATGGCTCATTTGAAGAGAAAAAAATTGAGTTATTCAGAAAAGGAGTTTGACAATTTCTATCCACACTTGTACATAAGGGTTTTCCTGGTGGTACAAGTTTCAATTCCATGTTTATCCCTTAGCCCGATTTCCTGGATGGTTGCTATGCCAAAATGATCCTACGCTGGAAGTGTCACCAAAAATGATTCCTCACAATGGAAAATGTTTCCTCATCATTTCAGGGAAGGGAGAATTTCTCCAGCGCCTTCACAGTTGCCAAGCAAGTGTTCAGAACTCTCACTGAGTACAATCCAGGTTAGTACTACAGCTTATCTATTCATGCAATTACACAACTACAAACAACTTTCATAAAAAAATAAAAAAAACTGATTCCTTGTTTACCATGAGATTTTTCAATCCATTTGCTATTCTCTCTCACCCTATTCTGTAGGGTCCATGTGCTGGCAACCAGCTAGCTGGGCTCACAGCCAGGGCTCTGGGCCGCCATGGGTGGGTTTTCGCCAGGTGTTGCTCATCTCCAGAAGCAACCTCACAGGATACCAGCCAGCTGGAAACTCCTCCGAGAACTGCGAACTCCACAGAACAGAGAGATGGTGGTCAGCCTCCCAGTAGCTGGAGGAAAGGTGTATTAATTCCAATGCATGGAACACTATTTACAAGAATGGAGAGAGGTTCAGTAATGTCAGCATCATGCCACTTTTTTTTCCAGGAGGAGTGTCTGATGTTATATGAGAGATTGCAAAAGTGTAGGAGGAAAAGTGTGAGATGAATAAACATTGTGAGTCTGGAAAGTTGAAATAACCAAGTATTATCATAGTCCTGAGATGCAACATCATATATTTCATGGTTATTATCTCAGTCACTCCTAAATGAATAGTTTAATGTTCTGTGTATTCATCGAAGCATGCCTTGGTAAGGAGACAGGGATTTGTAAGGAGCATGCATTATTTCTGCCAACTGCCATGAACTACAATACAATTGTTACTCATGGTTCGCTGAAATATTCATGAACATCCTGACTGAAATGACCACATTTGGGGACATGAGGCTTTGCTGCTTCGGATGGGCTACGATGGTTGGACAAGACACAGCTGGTGGAGCTCTGAACTCACCCCTGGAAATCATGGTTTCCATCAACTCAGTCGTTTCAGTTTTAGTTTTATCTGTAACCATCTTTTTTTTTTCATCTATAGGTAATGTGATGAATGGTACTATCGGGAACGATGGTGACTGTTTGGTGGAGTCTGCTCAGATGTGGAGGTAGGTCATCTATTAATGGCACATTCAGGGAACAATTGTGGACGTGTTATATAGTCTGCCAATGTGGAGTAGTTCTACATTGATGACACATTCAGAAACTGATTATGGGCAGTTAGTAGAGTCTGCTCAGATGTGGAAATATGTCATACATTGGATAGGTACGACCTATCAGGGAACAGATGTGGACAATGTTGGTAGAGTCTGCTCAGAATGTGGATGTTAAGTCATATGATAGACTATCAGGGAACAGATCGTGAACGTGTTGGTAGATTCTGCTCAGAATAGTGGAAAATAGGTCTCCATTATTGTACCTTTAAGAAACCGATGGTGGACCTTGTTGATAAAGTCTGCTCAGAAATTGAGGTAGTCATACTTAATGATACGTCAGGAACAGATTGTTGACTTGTTGGTAGAGTCTGCTCAAATGTGGAGGTAGGTCTACTTGATTACACATTCATAAACGATTTGTGGACATTTGGTAAGTCTGCCAGAATGTTTGGAGTAGATATCCATTAATAGTACTATTAGAAAACAGATGGTGGGCGAGTAGTAGAGTTGCTCAGGAATGAGGAGGTAGGTCATTCTAATGAAAATGAATATGGCAAAAGGGTTTCAGATCTAATGTGAAAAATATGCACTGTAATGTTTGGTGTCAAGCTTGTAATATCTTAGCTTATGCTGACTAACAATAAATGTATGATGTGCAATACCTCCTACCCACCTTGATCCCATAGAAGTGCCAGTATTAGGCTAAGACTAAAATAGGAGGTTATATCTTTGGACAATGATTTTAGCACTCTGAATCAAATACTGGCTGCCATGTCCAATCCTAAGCCAGAAAAATGTCTCCTGCTTCATATGGCCAAAGTTGGTTGGTGTCTTGATGTCTGCATGGTTTGAGAGCATTTCATGTGTGTAGAATATTTGGTGGTGGCCTGTGTCTTATTTGATTATTATAATTCTCCTTCCAGATGATCCTCAGTTCTTTGACATTTCCTGAAATTGAAAATCTTGCCTCATCGAATCCTTCAGGATGTTGCTTTATCATATTCCTCCTTCATAACATTTCATTTTTTCAGTCATGGATTGTCATCATCAATTCATTTTTGTCTTCATTCAATGAGACATGGTTGGAACGGGTACACGTGTCACTACTCTGTCAGCCATATCTGTTCCTAGTGAGGAACGGCTAATACCATTCTCTTGTTAATCTCTAATACCCTCACCCCAAGTCTTTCAAACTAAAGGTTGATAACCATGCTTCTGGCATCTTGTTATGAATAACTTGAAATTGTCTGATTTCTGAATGATGGCACTCTTCATCTTTGTCTTAGTTATATATATGCTTGTTTGTTGTGGTTTTTTCACTTTTTTTAATGCTAAGTTGCAAGCGGCAAAATGTTAAACTAACATCAGCCTCGTGTAAATCTCTAATTTCCCTCATCCCTTAAGTCTTTCAAACTTGAGCTCGTAATCATGCTTTATGTGTTCTGAATAATTGGACTATTGGCTTCAAACTCTGTTTGGTCCTATGGTATAATGATGCTTGTTTTGTTGGATTAGCCAAATATTTTCTCTTTCCCTATGATGAGCAACGAATGATTGAATACTGAGCATCCTCTATTCATCTAGCACACTAAGTTTCTTTCTTTCCCCCCCCCCCCACTCTTATTCTTCTTGCTGTTTTAGGAGTAGACCAGAATCAATATGGTGTGATCTCCAGGAAAGAAGTTCCAGCAGGCCATGGCAGCGCAGAAGATGTACCACCCACAGTGAGTGTACCACCCCAAAAACACAACCTGTCAGGTTAGGATAACACTAATCAACAGACTGTTGTTTAAATGGAATTCCCTTAGTTGGTTATGGGTATTGTTAATGCACAAACACTGCCTTTGTGTACAATACTTGGGGAGGGGAAAAAGTAAAGAGGAATGGTATGTGTATGCAAAAACTATATGTATGCTGACCCTCATGAAATAACCCCCCCCCCCCCCACCACTCATTGGTTTGGACCCTTGGCACTGCTAGTTGAACCAGACAGCTGGATTGCTAAGCCACATAAAGGTGTGCAACCAAACCCATTCGATATTCAGTCATGCTTGTCATATTTCCTTCCATGATATATAATATTCTAATATCAATATCTGGGCTCTTATATAGTACCTTTCCATTGTAGTGCTCGGAGTGCTTTCCAAATTTTACCCAGATTATAGGAACTGGTATGCACTCTTACAATCTGGATATTATGTGGCACAGTAATACAGCACCAGGTATACTCAAGTTCCTCAAGGTCACCAATTAGCTCCTGGGTGGAGAGGGGCATGGGGATGGAGCGTCTTGCCCAAGGACACCACGGAAAATATGATCGTGCTGTGGGTTTCATCTCGAATCTTTCAATCGACAGCCTGACGCTCTGCCAACTGAGCTAATCCAATCTCCATCTCTAATATGATGCATTTTTTCAATCCAATTCAGGGAGGAGATTGATTACCTGCTGAAGTGTGCTGACAGGAACAACGATGGAATCATTGACTTCACAGAGTTCAGTGATAGGTTCCATGGACCTGCTGAAGACATTGGTATGTACACTATGATACATCATCCGACATCATGTCTGACTCACAAACTTCACATGCACCCTCCCCCCGCCCTGTAGTAGTTGTAAGTAGTAGGATGAGTCTCCTCTATCCGACATGTTCAGTATTCGATCTCTGTCACTATCACAATCTTTTTGCAAGGTTTAATTGCTTCACGAAACTGTTAATGCTTCACTGGTTTAGCAGTATGTCTCAATGCTTCTCTTAGAGCTATCTTTGCTGGAGCATCTCCTGGAGTCTTGCAACATGACCAAAAAATCTCAATTTTTTTTTTATCTGCTACTAACAAAATCTATTATTTTTTCAGGCTTCAATCTCACCGTTCTGCTCACAAATCTCTCGGACCACATGCTCAATGATGAAAGGTGGGGTATTGTTCTTTATTATTAAATATTTCTGTGGTTTTGCTTTGCTATTGTTTGCATTCACTGCTTTGTTTTCCTTTGTACAACAACTGACCCAGCAGTTCCAATGCCAAACCAAGATCAAACCCTACACTAGGCCTGGCAGAAGTACAGAACTGATTACTGCACTATCAACTGCATACCTTTGGACACAAGTGGAATGAGTGATATCAGTGGACACTGATCGGCCAGCAAATATTTCTGGTCCAAAATCCAGCAGTCACCAGCCGTTTTTCCCTAGGTGGCTGTACTCGCAGTTGTGATGGTCTTCAATCCATGGTTCTGCTGTAATGCAGTGGACTTTCTAGGGTTACTGGGGTTTGTCATGGTATAATTGCAAAAAGTCCTTGACTTCGGCTGTGAACAGTCCCCTTGAACTGAACTTCCCCTCCTCCAGATTCCAGAGAGTGGTCGAGTCTTGGAGTTCTGATCATTTTTTTTAATGGGGACAAAAAATGGCAGTCCCGGTAGCAGGTTGTGATCGTCACGGACGATTTTCCATGGTGGCTTTACTTTGCAGTGCGATGGGTGAGGTCCTTGTCGTCCACTTCATGGTTCCGCTGTGATGCAGTGGATTTCTGTTCGTCCGTGGTTACTAGGTTTGGTACCGGGGATCTTTCTATAAAGTCTAATCTGCGGCTGGAGTCAGTCATTGTTTAATGCACCTCCCAGGTTCTGACGAAAGGGTCGGGTCCTGTCGACACACACCTGTTCCTGGTCGAGTTACTTCTAGTCTTTTCCGATGGGGATGCAAAATGGCAGTCTCGAGTGCAAGTTGGGATTGGTCATACCTCTCTGCCTCATTAACATTTGAGCACTCGTCGAGAAGATAATACTGCTTAGGGTGGCGGCCTATGGGTTCCTTAATGAACCCTGATTGGCTCCCTGAACCCGTAGACATCAAACAAACCCCCTGCCTTTATATCAATCTGAGCACTAGTCGAGAAGAGAACACAAGTTAGCTAAGTTAACTGATGTGCTTGGAAGTGGTCTTTATTCTAGGCTCCAGAGGTTCCTCGACTTGGCAGAGAGTCTCTTGGTGTACTTTGAGCCTTTCCTCGGCAGGATAGAAATCATGGGTAAGTTAAAGTGTGTTATCATTATTTTCACACTGAAAAATTTGGTGTGATGAAGTATGGGTAAACTCAAAAGAATATGAACATTAAGAATGCTGAATTTACTGATTTTAGGCATTTTTGTTCCCTTGGGATCACAGGTCATTAAAATTTGACATAGATACATCAGCTGGAGAGAAATCACAATTTGTTTATTAACAAAAAATCCCTTAAGAGTGTGGGCACTCTATAACTAACTGCCATGCTACTCTCAACTCTCTCAACTGCAGTGAGTCTGTAGATTGTATGTCCACCTCTATGGGCTATGGGCAGTGTTGTAACAAGTCACGACTTGAGACTTGGTGTTCAGAAGTGTTGCGACTTGACAATAATTGAGTGAATTGCTCCCATTGACCCAGTACAGTGACTTGCTTGAAATAACTTAGCTTGCACCATATTTCGGGTGAACATAACTAGACTCAACAATTTCTTGGTGACTTGGTTAAAACTCTGGCAATGGGATCTAGGAAACCTAGAACCTTGCTCCAGTAGTTTCCAACAAGAGCCTGGAATCAGAAACTGCTCTCGACTCCATTCACGTGAGGATCGAGAATTAATTCTCCATGTTAATTACTCTCTGGGCACCATCGGACAAAGATTGGTGATTCTCAGTTGTCCATGCAGACCACATATTAGTTCAGCTTTGGCATTGCCAGCTTGATGTGCACATCTCGTATTCGGTTGCCCAGTTTCTGTATTTCTCGGTGATAATCAAATTTTTTACCCATATAATGCAGGTTTATATACAACATCTGAATAGGTATTTCTCTTCATCAGGTCAATTTTCGTCATGAAATCATTGTCAGGTCTGTATGCTAAGTCACTTTCGTGGTTCATTACTGCCGTCAACCATCAGACTAATTCAGTTTATGTTGCAGAACCTCTGGGTTATTTCTATAAAAAATTTCCTTGTAGGGAGAGTCAGAGATTGAGAAGGTCTACTTTTGAAAAAAAGAGTCTCTCAAGGATCAATGGGAGAAACCACGATCAAGGTGCGTTCTCATATGTTATGCGTGTTACTAAAAGTGTCTTTTTGGGCATGGTGTGCCTGACCGAGAACTGCAACTTTCTGAACTAAGCCATCATTGGGACTTGAAAATTAACTGAATGGTAGGAGATTCTAATGACATCTATTTCACTCACTCAACTTCCCATAGTGCACTTCGCACCCACCCCCACGCCATTGAACATATGGCAGTCTTTTACAGTAGTCCGGCACATGGCCAACCCATGGTCCTCCTGATTTTCCTGGCAGAGGTGTCCAAAGGAATACATCAATAGAATGTAACATTTTGAATAGGCATAATCCCAGTCCAGCCTCTGAATATACATACAATAGATGATCATTTAGGCTCAACTATGTGGTACTGCTGTCATAAAATCAAGCTTCCGATGGGCTGGCCGGATCCATTGCTCATTTCCTGACCAGTAATGAATAGGATTTTGGAATCCATGGAATAAGATGATTACCATTTTGTATAGAGCCAGTTCCCACTGATATGCTTGAAGTGCCTCACAAATAGAATCATGGGAAATGAGATCATGAGAACATTCTATCAATCTCGAGTGTAGTTGTGTAATCTCAGGATGTACTTGGGTTCTCCACAGGTCCCCAATTGCAGCTGGGTGGGGATAAGTGTCATCACTCAAGGACAAGGCTTGCATGGCTCCCAACGGAGCTCTGGAACTCTGCCGACTGAGCTAATTTGATCTAAGGGCATTCTTTTGCTGTGAAATCGATTGACAAACTCTGACCCTTGAAATATGGGATGAGGGGGGCGGGGCTAAGGCCAAGTACATTCTACCAAGAACTTCTCTGTTATACCTGTGGGCTCATGGAGTATTTTCTTGTCTCTGGAGAGTGCAGAGTACTGCATGCCTCGTTCTGTTCGCGAAGGCTCTTGGGTATCTTCTGCAGGAATCTAAGGGCCAGTTCTCACGAGTTGGTCAATGAAGGCAGTGAGAATGAGAAACTGGAGGACTTTGTGAACTTCTGTGAGGACACAATCTTTGAGGTATGAGTTTACCCCTTATGGATTTGCCTATATTTATATAGTGTACAATTTTTGAATGAGGCCTAATGATCTCGGATTTTTCATTTTTCTCTCCAATTCAATTAACTGAATGAAACTATTGTGCAACGTCGTTTTTCTAAAGACTGGACTATATAGGGATAAGTGTTGCTAATCTGTATTTCAGAGCAACAGGGGCTGTAATCAGTGACACCAGCGAAGGAATCCTGGACACCATAGCATGCCTACGGGGTGGGAGAGAGTAAGTTAATAGGCTGAGGAAACATGCGCCTACTGGGGGGAGAGAAGTCGTAAGTTATAGGCTGAGAAACATAGCATGCCTACTGGTGGGAGAGATAATTTGAGGGGCTGAGAAAAATAGCATGCCTATGGGTAAGGATTTATTGGGTGGAAACATAGCATCCTGGTGTGTGGGAGAGAGTAGGTTAATAGGTGAGAAACATAGGATGATAATGGGTAGAGGGAGTTAATGAGGCTGAGACAACATAGCATGCCTACTGGGTGAAAGAGGAGTTAAAGGGCTGGAGAAACATAGCATGCCCTACTAGTGGAATAAAGAAGTCGGTTAATAGGTTGAGAAAACATAGCATCCCTACTGGGTAAAACGGAGTAGTAATAGGCTGAGAACATAAGAATGCCTACTGGGTGAGGAGAGAGGGAGAGAGCGTAGGAATGGGGTGAGAAACCACCAGCAGACTTACTGGGAGAGAGAGAGTAAGTAATTGATGAAAAAAGCATAGCATTGCTTAGTGGGTGGGAGGAGTTATTTAATAGGCTGAGAATCATTAACAAGCTACTGGTGGAGGAGTAAGTAATGGGCGATAAACAGAGCATTGACACTGGGTGGGCAGAGGGTAGTTAATGGGCTGGAAACATAGCTGCCAGGTAAGAGAGAGTAGGTTTATGGGGGACATGGAGGAAAAAAGGAGGTTGGGGATTTTGGGGGGGGCTTTTGGAATAAAATAGCAGTCTGCTGGGTGGGAGAGATTAAGTTAATGGGCTGATAAACATAGCCTGTCTTGCTTGTTGCAGAGATTAGTTTATGGGCTGATAAACCTAGCCATGCCTACTGGTAATAGAGAGTAGTTAATGGCTTTATGGGAGAAAGTTAGTTGATGGGCTAATAAACATAGCTGTCTGCTGGTGGAGAGTTAAGTTAATGGCTGATAACATATCATGCCTACGATGGGAGAAAGTAAGTTGAGTTGCTTGATAACCCTAGCATCCTTACTGGATGGTAACAAGTCAGTTGATGGGTTAAAAACATATCAATGCGGCGGGTGGGAGAGATTAAGTAATGGATGATGAACATGCATGCCTACTGAGGGGAGAAGTAAGTTGATGGCTGAGAACATAGCATGCTACTGGGTGAGAGAGTAGTAATAGGCTGAGAAACCATGTTACTCTGTGTTTGAACCCTGCTATATACTTTTGCTCATAATTCCCCAAATTTTTCTTTCACTATATACCTTCAAGCGAAATATCATTCCAATTTTGGTAATATATCTCCAAGTGAACCTAGGTGTTTTGTTGTTGGTTTTGACTGATCTGCTTTATGTTGGTATATTCCACCCTCCCTAATGATATTGTTTCATCACTCCTATTTTCTCTTAGCCTTCTTAATTCCATCCCCATCACTACCAAGTATTCATCTGCCTATAGATATCTCAACTGGTGTCCCATTTCTTCTTGGTTTCTGCTCATTTAACCTCCTCGTAATATAGTTCCTATTAGGTTTCCATTAGTCTGCCAGGTTTCTCCACCATCCATTCTTCTTCTACCTCAGCTTCCTTGTTGGCGGGGTGGTTTGTCCGCTGTCTCCGGCCATCTCACATCAAGAGGAACATCGGAGAGTTCATCGGAAGTGTGCAGGATGGGTCCGGAAGGTCCACAGCTGTCCCTCTTCGGGCTCATCTTTGCAATCATCAGCTCTTCTTCATCATCAACTGGGAAACTTGTTTCTGCTTGTCTTCAATTTGTCATGGTAAACGCTAAACCGACCTGGTATTGGGTACACGATGCCCACCCTAGCACAAGTTTAACATGCATAGGCAGGGGTAAGATTCTATCCTTCTTCCTGGCTCAAATTCCTGAGCCATTACTATGCTATTAAATCCCATTACTCGGGAGGATATATACTCGACACCGCCAGGACAAAGTAGAAAAAATGAGTGCCTGTGGTGTTTCAGCAGCTCATCTCAGCACAATGCCTTTCGGCAACAAAAAAATAACATCCTGGATGCCCATCCTCTCATCTCCCTCGTGAGATCCGCCCATGATCGAGAAAATGGTTAGAGGGATAGAAGTCAATGACCCTTGAAGATCCTGCTAAGCAAAAATCTAGCAAAGTGGCTACAAGTATCCCAAATAGCCGAACATACTTAGCTGGGTGAATACTATTAGACCTTGCCACTGGAAAACATTAACATTTTTAGTAGAATATATAGAAATGAAGAAAAATCACCCATCAGTTCCATAAGGACCCACCTCAGCCTGCCACCCTACATGCCACATATGTGGAAGAGTAGCAGAGAGGTATCAGTGAAATACCTGCAAATATTCCGGATTCAAGTTCCAGCAGTCACAGTTTCTCCTGGAGGCCTCGTGTAGTGGTGGCTGTACTTGCAGTTGTGGTGGGTGATGTCTTAGTCCTCACTTGAATTAGAAAATGGATTCTGAAGTTCGGCCCCAGGAGCAGGCTGGGATTGGTCACACCCTGCTTCGATATCATCTGGGAACTAGTACAGAGGAGACGGCAAGTTATCGCCGGTGCTCCTCCGTGATCAATACAGCCAAAGTTTCTCAATGAGCCTTACTGGCTTCCTGAACCTGTTGAATTTGAGTCAAATCAATTTGGTATGCTAATAATTGCCATTAAATTTTAACTACTTAATGTGTATAGTGTGTACCTAGAACACTGTGTAGCCGTCAATCACTATTGGATTCTGATGGTTGTATGGCTCATCTGAAGAACTTATGCCAAACAATATTATCTAATCTTTGTTGTATTTAGGGCTGGAACCACTGTACATCTTTTGATGAGGGTGACTGATGCTGCTTCCAATTTGTAAGCCCATTCTAGTTTTCTTTTTCCTCTACAGTAAGATCACAGTGATTGCATGCGACTGTTATTTCTAATCCTATCCCACGTTGTTTTTTCCTCTACAGTAAGATCATTGGGTAGTGATTGGGACTGGTGTTCTGGAGGATGCTATGGTGATCACTGGAAGCCTGAAGAACTCTCTCAAGTCACCGTCGTCAGCCCATGGTCGACCATCAGCCCTCTCTAAACTGAACGCCATGAACCTATCCATGGGTAGGCATGGGTGAGTTTGCTATTCCGTTCATAGGCACATTCCCAAGAGAGTAGGCAGGTATGCAGCAGGCTGGAAGGTGGGTAGGGTAATATATCTCTGTTAGAGTTCGGGTGCCGTTTACGTGAAGGGGCAGGAATGGTAATTGGGATATAAGATTGTCCTTATTACTACATCAAGACATTACTAACATTGGACGATAGACTTCGACTGGACATCCGTAGCAGGGATGTAGACGGGGACAGACAGAGTGAGAAGAGGCAGAAGCAGTGTGCTTAGGACACTTTCATGTATCTTTAGTCAATCATCTCGACGGGCAGGATAATACCCCGGTCATATTCTGTAAAGCACTTTTCTTGATGGGCAGGGTAATACCCTGGTTATATTCTGTAAACCCCTTCTCTTGACGGTCGAAGTAATACCCTGGTCATATTCTGTAACCCCCAGTCCACTGAAGGCTGCTATAAGCTGATGTAACAGATTTTGCAGAGCCCAGAGAAGCATGTGTAAGTATGTGCAGTATGTTTTTCACTGCTTGATGCAGCCCAACGCACAGAATAATACCTGTTATTATAGTTCCATACTGCAGGCATCAGCGATGGAGTATTGGAGAAAAATCCTCAAATGTCAAAACTGGGAGGAAGAAAAAACATGAGCCACCTCTATTATTGAACGAAGTCTATAATTCATATCTAGCAACAGTCTTGTACTAATAGTACCCTATTACAGAATGAATATGTGTCGCCTTCGGGATTGACCTGTCAAAGCACGGTGACAGCACCAGCCCTTACAAGATGAGGTCCCGGAAGAAGCACCGCCTCACCCCAGGCTCCAGCTTTGATGACGAGCAATCAGAGAGCTACTCTGTGATGCAGATGGATGCAGAGTCCAGGATCAACCAGCGGTGACGCCTCATCGATGCTGGTATGGTCTCAAGCTGATTGATTCCCCCATGACCCTACTCATCCCCTCCCTCCTCCCCCACCCCCCTCCCTGTCGACCAATTGGTCATATATATTGGTCCTGTGAATTTTATGTGACCGTTGTTTTTAGTAGAGTGCAATGGTCCATTGTACTTGCTGTACCAACAACCTCCCACAAATGGTTTGGGAAGATCTTTGACAGCAATATTAGTCCATGAAACTGTGACAGAGTTGCCCTTCATTTGCAGACAAAAAAGGATAGGATTTAGCCATTCTCAGAGCAAGAGTGACCGATGCACATATACGTACAGAGTGGTCTTTTTGCCTGGATTAGTTTGCGGGAAACCAATGCTCTTCCAAAATTTGTTAAAATCACACTCCTAGAAATGAGGTTAATGACATGCCCACACCAATATGAGTGGAAGCTGCATTTGCTTCTGGAAACGCTGCATAAAATAATGGGAAAGAAAATTGTATATTGACATGCAAAATAATGCAAGCATGCATGTATGGTTTTCCCAGAAGAAACTATGTTCACGCACAGTTACATAGGGATATTGGCCTTGTCTTATTCGGCCAGAGACCAAATTAGATTTGCTGATGAAAAAAAAATCCCTTGTACAGTGAAACAATCCAATTTTGGGGAAATATTGCTCGATGGGATATACAGAAATAATCCACCGCAACTTGAAGGAATCCTCTGTATCCATTGTACTTTACCCGGTGTCAGAATAACGTGTAAAGTATTACACACTATGGGTGCATATCAGTTGAGTGTTAGTTTACTGTTGTTCCCATATATTGCATATACTCCACTAACGGTTAATGTTTGTGCCCTTCTATGGAAACTAACAAGGATCTAACAATGACATGAATGCACGATAGAATGAGGCATGTGTATTTTCATTCCAGGTGAGTGTAGAGCAGTTTGGATCTCAAAAATATACAAATGTGTTATGAATTGTTCAGTATAGAAAGCATAGGGGCAATCATGTCAATTATCTCTTATTGCAAAAAAGGTGAAATAACAGATGTCAAGTAACCAAATCTTGCATCCTACAGTGTTTTGCTACACATGTGTGGACCTTCAAGAGATGTATCTGTGATAAGTTCCACTTAGTATTCTATAAGAAATGAAAACAATCCCATTACTCCAATACCGAGTGGTTGGCACATTTGGTAGAGCGTTGGCCTTTCAGGCAGGGATACGGGGTTCGATATCCCGGTCGGGTCATACCAAAAATGGTGAAAAAGGTACCGCTCTTCTTCCCGCTGACGCTCAGCACAAGGGATTGGAGCAGGGACAAACGAGGGGTAGGCAATTTGCAAGTTGCCGCTGCATGAGATTAACCCCCACCCCCACATTTAGGGTACCCCAAAGAGGGCCTTGCCTCTTCCGTGTACCTGTTGAAGGGAATTTGCAGCTGACAATAGTCATATCCAGTTCTGTGCCCCTTGCGTGGCCTGAATAATAACGATCCTCGGCTTGCCAATTATACATAAGAAATTTTAAGAGATATAAAAATACCACCAGTACACAATAGGGATTTTGGATCCGTCCCTGCTTTCCTGACATCCACTGCACCAAGTCATTTTATCCCTGTATCGTTTCTTCTATCACAGGATGGTCAGTTTGTGGCAATATTGGAAGGAGAGTGAGCACTGTCTTCCCAAGGTGAGCACTTTGTCCTCCAGATCCCAAGAGACGACACGCATTATTCATTATGCAGATAATTATCATACAGATGAGGTGCTTCCACACCTGAGCAATTGGAACACTGACACACTCAATGAAAGCAATAGTCAAAGAGCTGCAGCTTTTATACCACAGAGGAATGAAGCAAAGATGACACTCAAGCTTATAGGATTCCTCTCCTAGAGTCGTAAGTGAGTGGTATAATGTTATCCCATTCAACTTGCTTGAGAAGCTGAGCAAACAAGCCTTTTTGGGAGGGTGGGAGTTGACATGCTAGGGGGACTTCATTGAATTACAACTTTAGGACAGGTATAACACATACTATATTTCTTTTAGAAACCACGCTATCCTATTTGTGTCCACCACGCTATGGCAAAGCGTGACAGAGAGTCAGTAATATAGGAAACACTAGGTCAACAATGACAAGCATACCTATTTAGCATACATATGTGTCAGGATATAGTGGTTAGGAGGCTCCATGCATCAGTGGTAAATGTCAGGCAGCCTGGGATGTGAATATGAAATGATGTAACAGTAGACATAATGTTAGTCTAATGTGTATTGTCAACATTGGGACTAACATTGGTCCACTGCATAATGTGTGGATAGACGCCCTTCAGAAAAGTACTTTGGCTGGTATTGAGAAAGAGTACAGTATATAAGCCAGTTCAGACGTTAACAGTTTAATGAGATAATAATGATATTGTGCCAAAAGGTCATAGGGATGGCAGTGTTGAAATTGAACGTTTTACCAGTTGCAGACGATCTATCGAAACTCCCCTGCCAAAAATTACAAATCCCCCAAAACTTTCTAAACAATACTTATAAACATAAACATCCGAAAAACATGGGGGGATGGAATTGGTTGAGTTTTCAAATAGTGAGTTACAGTTTAAGTAGACGCGGGGGGGGGGGGGGGGGGGGGGACCGAACGATATTGCTATGGGGGATACCGTTCTATTCCCCCCGAACTGTTCAGTGAGGAGAATGCGCACTTACAACCCCAAACTTGGCTTATTGTTACCATGTGTCAACGTGTGAATGAAACTTGCCAAGGGCTGAAAAAAAAAAAAATGCCCATAGCCATTGCCTGCCTATATGGTGCATGGATTCTACTTTTGTTCAATGTTGTCTTTGTTCACGGTTAAGTTAATCTGTCACCTTTGCTATCTGACTATTTTTTCTATGCAGCTTCTTCGCCCACGAGATGGGCATGTTCTGAGGAGGACTCTGAGGCGAGCTCCTATGAGCACAGAACCTCGATACCAAGCAGACATCCTTTAAGTCGACTGAAGTTCACCAGTGAGGGCTAGGATTCCATAGAGGGCTGAACACAAGGGTGCGGCGGCAAAAAAAAACATAAAAGGTGGCTGAAGGAGCTATGTTTGTGAAGGGAAAATAGGGGGGAGATAGGTTCCATAGTCTTAAAAATTAAGTAAAATAAGAAGTGGAGCGCACTTTATATTCAATGATTACGATTCCCAAGAATTCCTGGTTGTGTTGCTGAGATGTTAGCCACTGTCAAGCTGCTCTGCTCGCTGAAGGGAGAAAATATGCTGCATACTGTTTCAAAAAGTTATTCCTGGCCCCCCTATCATTAACAATGGGAACATTCTTTAGCTGTCAGAGTTCACATCGTGGCCCACCATCAAGATTATCCCTCATCGCAAGCGAATAGGATTGTTAGGTTCTTCTTGTACCGAGTACTAGCCATGATTGTAACGCCTTGCCAACGATATCGCATATTCGGTAATCAATCATAATCTTGCAACAATGAAGCTGGACAATAAATCTCTTTTTCGGTTGGCTGCCAACCCATTCCCTGGTCAATGTTGCTTAGTTACAAATTCATCACAACATTCGTGAAAACTGGGAAATAAAAAAGCTCCCAACAAGCTTAAGAGATATTTTGTAATCAATATATTTCCCATATTTTAACAGAGCATGTTTTGCTAGGAACTTCTTACAACCTGAAGTCATGCTCTGCTCCTGCCTTCCTCCTCAACTTTGGCGCTGTTTTTCAGAGTGGAGTATGATTACATGTCCTGGGTGGGCTTCAATAATCAATGAATTTCCCACAACAAAAAGTGGTCATCTGTTCCAACCCAGTCCCACTTGAGCTAACTACTCTAGCTTCTTTTATATTTTTCGCAACGTACCATATTTCTTTCTCCTAGTCTGGCCAGAGCATGGCTTCAACAAAAAATCTATGAGAGGCAGCAATAGAGGACAACATGGTTGTTCCCAGAGTCCCTTGTTTGGCTATTGTTATAAATGCTTCACTCGTCCCATTACAACATGGACAAAATGGGGTGTGTTGTTTGTATTTCGGCCACATAGGAGAATATCAGATCATTTCATAGTGACAACTCGCTATAATCTACATGGTGTTGCACTGAGACCTATTTTTTCCAAATACATCAACCAGCTGATTGCTCGGTTGGCTATTGATCCTCCATGTCATTTTTTTTTATCTAACTCTATCTGCCAGTGTGTCAACAATGCTTTTTTGGTTTTGGCCCCGACAGTCATTCTTTGATCAATGTCGGACTGAATGATAGTGACCCATGGGACATGTTGTACATCTTGTGATGTCAAAGGTCTTTGACGGGGCACTTATGCCCATTATTGTAAACTTCAAATGTATTTCCTCTACAAAGTACATCACACTCCCTTTACTCCCAACATCATATAGTGCCGTAGAGGAAAAAAAGTATCATCTGATGAAAATATGCATTAACGGACCCCCGAACAGTCATCTTATGAATTTTGACCAAACTGGGACTCAATGTTCATTGACATTTGGGGCATGTATGACACTGGGAAAGTCAAGGTCAAAGGTCATGAAGGGGTACTATAGGTCACTGTGTGAAAAAGTCTTTTGGCCCCCAAATAGTTATTCTTTGATGGGTGTTGATCAAACGAGATGCCATGGGACATGTTTGACCGTGTGAAAGACAAAGTCAACGTGATCAAGGGGCGCTATTAGGCCATTATGTTGTGGATAGCAAAATGAATCTCTCCTACAAGTTGCCATCAGATTTTCTTAAAGCTGAGTCATAATGTTCCTTTCTTTTCAGCTTATTTGCAAATTTTGGATCTGATGAAAAGGAGCATTACAAGCCCCAAAACAGTCATTCGTCCCGAAAAATTGCCCGAGACTGGACAAACAATGTTCATTGACCTGTGGCTTATATCGGTGACCATTGGAGTTCAAGGTCAAAGTTCATTGAAGGGCCACCATAGGCCACTGAGTGAATTTGCCTTTTTCTGTCTCAATTGGTCATGTCCTGATATCTTGAACATAAAACACATAAATTGTTACTTCGTCTCGGTAAATATTAGTGCGTTTGAGGCTACAGCACCATTGGTGCTCCAGTTTAATTTTTATTGTAAATCAATTTTTCTCAACCTCTTTACCAGTTATCAGTTTGTTATCAGGCAATACTATCTCTTGATGTGGTATATGCATGCATCATCACACAGTAGGCTGATATGGATGGCATCACATTAACATAGCTATTGACTATTACAAAATGTTACATGCATTTCTTACTGAAACTACAGAGCTGTCTCACCCTAATATCACCACTAATAGTAACATAATCCTTATATCCCAATGTTTTCTGGTATACACAAGAATGTCGCTGGGTGGATCTATAGTGTAAAACTAGGCTAAAACAGGACTGCTGTTAATAGTAGCCTGACATGCTTTATAGTAGTTCTTCCAATAGTGTGAATAAGGCATCTATGGGAGAGGATGACAGGAGTAAAAAAAAAGGTATTATTAAGGAGATAGTTCACCATGTGCGTGGAATGGAACTTTTGGTATTACTTTATTTTTTTCATTAAGTCACAGGTGATTGACTGGCTCCTGTGAGGATGTTGATCCCCCATCGACGTTGATCACTGCTACAACAATACCTGCTCTGCCGTTATGAGGATGATGACGCTGATGCAGCTGAAGTTGTCATCCTGGAGGATGGGAATTCTACCTGACGACAGTACTGAGAGTACTCAGTATCTCACACACCCTGGTCTCTATATCCATGCTCATCGCATACTGTGCCTTAAAGGTCAGTATCAGAGACAGACTATAGTGTTGCAATGAATGTTCCTACAGTACTGAGAGTACTCAGTGTCTCACACACCCTGGTCTCTATATCCATGCTCATCGCATACTGTGCCTTAAAGGTCAGAATGAGAGACCACAGTACTGAGAGTACTCAGTGTCTCACACACCCTGGTCTCTATATCCATGCTCATCGCATACTGTGCCTTAAAGGTCAGAATGAGAGACCACAGTACTGAGAGTACTCGACTCCACACCCTGGTTTTTGGGTCCTGGGATTTCGTCCCTGGGGTTTTTGGGGGGGGGCTTCTCCCCCCCCCCCATATCCATGCCTCATTGCATACGTGCCTAAAGGTCGGATCAGAGACAGACTATAGTGTTGCAATGAATGTTCCTACAGTACTGAGAGTACTCAGTGTCTCACACACCCTGGTCTCTATATCCATGCTCATCGCATACTGTGCCTTAAAGGTCAGAATGAGAGACCACAGTACTGAGAGTACTCAGTGTCTCACACACCCTGGTCTCTATATCCATGCTCATCGCATACTGTGCCTTAAAGGTCAGAATGAGAGACAGACTATAGTGTTGCAATGAATGAGTGCGTTTTTGTCGACAGTTAGTGATAGATAATTTGCATGGCGACTCGAACGCAAACGGGTCACGTGACCAGTAATCAGCTTGTGTTGTCAAGGGGACATAATTTTGTATACAAACTCAGTGCTAGCAGTGGGCGTGGCCTAACTATTAGTCTCTTGGGACTATTTAGCTTGTTACATGATGTAATTGTCCCGGTCCTATGAATCGTCAGTCAATTTGCGTCCTTGATTGAAGCCAAATTATGTAATTATCTAACAATAACAGTTACTAAAAACGAACCCAATGTTTCTACTTCACTGATGCATCATTGCTCAAATCTGTTTGGGGACAAACACTGAGTCACATCCTGTGATACATATTCTATAATAATGTATATATCGCCTTCCTTGGCAATCATTGGAATAAATTCTCATTTAGGTTGGTACAACAATGTCTACAACGATTTCTGGAAAGCAAATGTGTAGGTCTACACTCTAATCATAATTTTGGTTCCTTATGTTTTTGTACTGCACACCTTAACACAGTTTCCAATGTCCTGCACCACAAGGGTCACCACATAAAAGAGTGTTATGGAGAGGGATCAATAAAGTTTCAGTCCATCAGGTGCATTATGGCAAAGAAAGCCATTATTCAATCTTGGTAATATATATCCTGCACTATGTATTGCTTGGGCCTGTGTACTTTCCTTTGTAAACGGGATATAATTAGTAATTTCAAATTCAAGGCAGTATTGTTCTTAAAAAATTGTAGGTCTCTACCCTTTGAGAGTAGTTATGTTTTAACAAAGGTTGTACATTAATGTAAGGTATATTTTTAAACATGCTATACAAGCCCGCAAAAATTGTTGGGACAAATCTTCCCGTAAAACCGTATTCGGAGCTGGGTCGGTCAATTGACAGAGACCATGTGGCAAACCCCCCGCCCCCCCCCCCCCCCCTGTTTCAATGTTGGGACCTGTTCTTAGGATAAAATGACCTAATGACATTCAACATGTCGGTGCGCGCAGGGGTTTGGCATGGGGGGCGGCAGTTGTGTTCAAACTATTTTGGCGGGGATTGTAGATCAGGTTATCTGTAGTTTTCTTAGTGAAAGTTATGCACTGAGTAATATAATCTGATGAAAGTAAATAAAGATGTATCTGCGAAAAGGTCCTATTTACTTCTCCAGTTGTTTATGTGCAGCTGTCCAGCAGTCTAGTCTATCACTATCTGCTCCGGAAACTTTTGAATGCGTAGCCTGAAAAAAAAATAAGTCTTTGTGTCAGGCTGCTGAACTCCTGTTGAAGTGGCAGTATCACCTGTTTGATAAGTATCCATATGTCCTTTCTTCTGTACTTTGAAGGGTTACTCTGGCCATCTTCAAGAGAGAGAAGGAGATTGCTCGCAAGGTTGAGTTTGATGGCTCTGGATCGTTGAACAGCAGGGCCGAATGGACATCAAAGGACAGTGGGATAAAACTGGTGATGAAGACAAGGTGAGTGTCCTGCTCAGTAACAAAAAACCCTGCTCTTATCCTTGTATACATTTTAGTCTTGTCATTCCTGTCAATATGGGTGGGAAGGGACACCCATGATCTTATTTCCAAATTACATCTGTTCCTAGCAAGAGTAGAGTCAATTTTCTGAAGAAGCTATTCCAAGAATTACCAGGCCTGCCACGCACAATTCCCCAAGCCTACACTTACTGAACCAAAGGCGAACTGTATGTTCACAGCCACTGATCTACAGCGCTCATTACACCTCTTCCTCAAAACTCAAATGAACTTTAGGGATTCTCAGTACCCACATTGCTAATTCACTGGAGCAGCCAAATACATTTAATTCTGAGTTCCCGCATCCTGGTCTCAACAGCCACACACAGGGAGAAATTAGGGGTCTGACCACTAGCCAGCAATGGAAGTTTTTCCCTGCGTATTCTAATTGAGCACTTGAAGTATTTTCCATACAGTAATATGAGACAACCCCCAATTAGCATTCAGCTCTTATGAATTGGCAAAAATTACTATAGGGGCAGGGCAACCGTTGGGAAACACAAAATAATGGAGCTTTATCGTGTGCATACACATATTTATGAATTAAAATGACAATCCCACTACTTGATTAACATCATTTAGTGTTCTACTGGCAAGACTTACCTGCATTCTTTGTCTTCCCTCCCCCCCCATCACACCCCCCCATGCACCCCCCCCCCCCCCCACCGGTTTCAATGTTGGGAAATGTTCTTGGTAAAAATGACCACTAAGACTTCAACATTGAATGTGTGGTGGGGCCAGGGGGGCGCGGGGGTATGGCATGTACGTGCAGTTTTGTTTGAACTACTTTTGGCGGGGATTGTAGAGATCAAGGTATCTGTAGTTTATATGGAAAGGTAGAGGCACTGAGAATATTTTATCTGATGACGTAAATAAAGATTATGAGAAGGTCCTATTTACTTCTCCAGTTGTTTATGTGCAGCTGTCCAGCAGGCGTCTTTATCAATATCGGCCTCCTGACTTTGAATGCTGTAGCCTGAACCAGAAATACAGTCTTGAGGCTGTCAGTTGAACTCCGTTGAAGTGGCGTATCACCGGTTGGATAAGTATCCATAATGTCCTTTCTTACTTCTATTTGAAGGTTCCCCTTGCCATTCTCAAGTTTTAGTTTATGATTGAAGGTAGAAGGAGATTTGCCGGCAAGGTTGAGTTGCTGGCTTATTGAGCGTGAACAGCCAGGGACGAAATGACATTCAAAGGACGTGGGGATAAACTGGTGCTTGAAGACAAGGTGAGGTCCTGCTCAGGAACAAACCCTCCTCTGTATTACTGGGATAATTTTAGTCTCGTCATTCATGGCAATATGGGTGGGGGAAGGGAAGACACCCATGACTCTTGCCAAATACATCTGGTCCTAGCAGCTTAGGAGCAATTTTTCTTTGATCTGAATAAGCTCATTCAAAGAATTCCCAGGCATCACGAACAATTCCACAAAGCCCGACCACTCTGAACCAAACTAGCGACTGTCTGTTCCACAGCCACTGATCTTACAGCGCTAGATGACACCTCTTCCTCACTCAACTGAAATTTAGGGATTCTCAGTAACCACATTGCTAATTCACTGGATCATACCCATATCATTTCCATTCGATTCCAGAATTCCTGGTCTCACAGCCACACAAGAGTAAATAGGGGTCGGCATCCACTAGCAGCAATGGGCAGTTGTCCCTGAGCTTCTCATGAGCATGAAGTATGTGGTGATACAGTAATAGGAGACAACCCCCAATTAGCATTCAGCTCTTATGAATTGGCAAAACACTTTCACTTAGGGCAGGGCAACTTGGAAACAAAAATAATGAGCTATCTGGTGAATATCAAATAGGTATGAATTAATGGGACAATCCACTATGATAACTCATTTAGTGTCTATGGCAAGACTTACCTGTCATATTCCCCCCCCCCCATTTTACCATTTCTCACCCCCCCCCCCCCCCCCCGCACTCCATAGCATGTCATTGGCCAGAAACAAAGGAAAAATATCAGCAATATGAATGTGAATAATTTTGACCTAGTTACCTTTGGACCAGGAGGCCATATGTGCTGGATATTTCTGAGCCATGCTCTGGAAGGGGTATTTCACAGATTTGCTTGAAGCTGTATACTTCCTGGATTTCTCCTGGGAGACTTGTGATAAGACAGCTTGCAGGCCAAACCTACGTAGTCAACTGTGAGATATCAGCTGGGCAATGTAAAGAATGACTTCCTATGGAACAGTGTGTACAGATAATACCTGACACAATCTATGAAACAGTGTGTATGGATCTAGCCCCCGGCAATCCAACGTAGAATGTGGAGATGAACAAACAGTTGCAACACGTTTTATCTGTAAAGTATGTCTATGTGTCTATGTCAAGCCCCGGGACCATGCTGTACTGAAAGGCCTATGACAAACAGAATTCGGTATGGAACGTGGTGATAAGCCGCCACAGCGCCCTCACTTATAGTAGTGTTATAGTGACATGTGATTTGGGCGACATGATTCGCATTTCGTCAGAAGATCAGAATATGTTCCATTTGACATCCTCCTCTAGATCGGGCTTCACATTATTAAGCTCTAGTTCACCCGTGATGTTATACGTTATGTCTAGATGGTGTTTTTCTGTCAGACGCAATCGATTTGTATTCCCGAATTAACTATGTTGTTTCAGTGCTTCTGTGCTTCCGTAATGAATAGTCTGACTTTCCGTAGTTTCTGCAACATGGTCACCACACTCACTGATATGTGGCGGAATCTTGCACTATGATATACCATCTTTACTATGAAGCAGAAACAAAGGTATTTTGGGGTCTATGGTAGGAGAAATTTGCAGAGTAAACAAACTGAATGCGTTTCACGATGTTACACACAATAGGGCGCCTCCTCACTTTGAGTTTGTGTTCTCTGCTGGAACTTTGAACAGGGCACATAATACGCACTAATGTCCTCTCCAGCTGATATAATAGCTATGGTCTATGTCTATGTGCAAGGCATGTATAACTGACTTTTGGCAACATTATCCACCTGTACCAAGAAGGACATTATACGAAAATGTCTCCCAACCCATGTTGGGGGGCGATTGAACTCCTTGCGTTGATACTACATGTATGCATACTGGCACATTTCACATTCAGGTTGCTCTACTTAAATTTGTCTCCTTAGCTTTCCTGCCATCAAAAGTACACACAAACTGTATGTTGCTGATACAATGTTACACATACAAATGCAATTGCATTGTGTGCGCAGTGTAGCAAGAACAGGGACATTTTTTCCTTTTCAAATAGTTACAAGTATCAGGGTACCATTTTGCTCTCCAGTTAATATAATAGCTCCGTGGTATGGAAAGAAACCTGACACAGTTCACCCTGGTTGAATCTATATGCAGCAGCTGCATTTGTGGGCAGCTGTATAGAAGGCTGCTCTCCATGGTAATTGCTACCTTTATGAGTAGACACTTGTTTTTTCCCATTTTCTGCTCTGTTATCATCTCTTTGTTCATTTCTTTTAGATCTTTCCAGACAACTACTGGGACAAGTTTGTGAAGAAAAAGGTAAGGATAGATGTTACATAATCATTTCAGTTTTTCTCCGAGTTTTGGATGATCACACCATATGCACATGTGAATGAGAAATCAAATATGATAATAGCTGTAAAGTGTCTTTTTCATTAGACATATTGAATCGTGATGCAGAGATTCTTTTTGTTTGTGGTATTCATCCAAACGCATAGCATAATGAACAATGATTGGTGTCTTGTCAATCTACTCGGCTGAGGGTAACTATGATCATCATCTGGGATTGGTTTATTGAGACCTTGATGGTTAGACCCTGCATACATAAATAGAGTGCTCGACACACCACAACAGTTGTTAGGTGTGTTGTTAGTGCTTCTACATGTGCTGAGAGTTTGAACCAAGATCAGTGTAACTTGATCACTGTCTGGGGTGATCTACTTTGAGGGGTTGGTTGTTTGTTCTCACAGACAACAGTTATCAGGAAAGCATGAAGTTTCCTTATGTATGGGCTGGAAACTTAGCATACCAATGAAACTTTGTACCAATTTGTGATACAACATGATAATACTATGCAGTGGATTGTATGGAAGTAATTAGGTCATTGCATGAAGTCATCTAATCTGTCTAGTGTGTCTCCCTAATCAGTTAGTGTAATGGATAAATGTCACCACTCTGTGTGTTCCATATGCTAGTCTGCCTTGATAATCAGTTAGTGTAATGGATAAATGTCACCACTCTGTGTGTTCCATATGCTAGTCTGCCTTGATAATCAGTTAGTGTAATGGATAAATTTCACCACTCTGTGTATCCCACTGCTTAGGTCTTCAAGAAGGATGGTGACAGTGTGGTGATGAAGGAGGCCCACGTCCCATCCTCGCATGGAGGAATGCTTGAAGAGTGTGGTTGCTCCAGTTCCAAGCAAGATAACTCCAATAAGGGGTTCACTGCAGCTCTGTAAGTCTTTGAAAAACAAGCCATTACAGTGTTTTTAAGGGTGGCATGGGCCAGGGCTGACCAGGGATAGGGCTGATGTCAACCATGCACCAGGGGGGTGATGCATAAACCAAGTGGTGGTGAGAATGAATGTGAAGCTTTAAGATGTGCTCACCCTTTCAGGAGCTTTATATCATATGGATTTCCAAACTCTCTGGTCTCCATTCAGGACTTGCCTCATAGAGGCTTTTGTCCAAAAATTCCTTAGATCTCAAAACATTATTCCTTCAGATCTGGTTACAAGTTGAAGGATTCCTACAATGCACAAGTTCGCAGCGATCGACAGATGCAGTGGCCAACCCTCAATTTCAAAAAGTAGGACCAGCTAGGGTTGCCAGGAATCGAAAGGGACAAAATTGATTGAGCACCCTAACAGTCAGTATACATTTTTGAGCTATGAACCCAGCTTATATTATGTTTCCAATGAACTCAGCTCACATTCCATGTCTGTCCAGAAAAAAATAGGGCATATGCCTACCCTGTGAAAAGTACTGTGTAAACATAAAGATGCATATTCTGTTCTAAACTTTTCAAGCAGCAGAAAGACATTCCAAGCAAGTCAAATACATAACTGCTTCTGAAAACAGGATTTGCCTTTGGGTTATTTTTCCATAATGCCAGCACACCAAAGATCTTTGTTCCATTGATTTTTTTCTCATTTTTTTAACTTAACAGGCTCATTCTGGTTACCTGCAGTACTACATCTGGAAGTGGAGGGCGTGATCTCACTGATCAGGTAGGAGCTCCAACCGTTTTAATGGAAAAACCTCCATGAAAGTTTTTCATTTTCATTTCATTTCGAGCTTCTCTTATTTTCACAAAATATTTGAACAGCGTTGTAATATGTCATAAGCATGAACAAGCTCTTTGACTTGGATTAAACATGACCATTCAGACGTATATTATTGCTCTAATGTCTACAACTGTAATGTTGATAACAATACCACACCCTGGAATGGCCCTCAAAAGGCTAGTGATTTTTTTTAAAGTCGCTCCAATTGCTGGATACTCATCCCTATTCAAAACTATTATAACCTTGTTTCAGTTCAAAAAAACCATTTGAAGTTCTTAGTGTTAGTTACAGCAAGTGTATATACCACAGTAGTAAAGTGCTAAATTAGATGAATCAATCTTTTCTCTGTGCCAGGCGTTCCTGTACAGTGCCTGTATGCGGTTCTCTCCTGCTTGGTCACATCAAACACGTTCGTCTTTGCTTGCCCACCTTCGCGATGTCGGCATGGGGCTTCAAGACCCTGAGGACAGTGTTGGAGTCAGTCACACACAAGGCAAGCAGGTACTGTTTATATGGAGCCAGTTCGGAGTGAGTTAATGAGATGAAATGTTATTTTGTCAAGGATCATGAGGGAGCATTGGCAGTTTGACGTTGAATGTACAGTGTTTGTTGCAGAACAATCGTTTCGAAAACTCCCCTGCACGTGGAAAATTACCAATTTGCCTGCCAACACCAAATCTTCACAGAGTTTCCACATACTTATCAAACATAACATTGACAACATGATATGATTGGTTGCCTTTTCCAATAGTAGTACAGTTTGAAAATAAGTCACTGATATCGCTATGGGGGGGGGGGGAATTTGTCTATTCCCCGACTGTTCACGAACAGGCTTATTTACAAAAGTTCACAGAGGGAGGTTTATCCTTGAAATTCTCTGCTTCTGCTATCTAACAGACAAGTTCAGAGTTAACAATATCAATACAGAAACATGTCAAGGGTTGGATAGGGATGGGCTCGAAAAGTGCTGTAAATTTATAGTGATGCATGTTTTGTATCAAACTTTTAGAGCTGCAGTAAACCAATTCATTCGATCTGGGTTATTTATTAGCACTTCATATGGGAATGATTGCTTGCAATGCTTCTTTCTCATTTGCACACAGAAAATTCTAGTGTTTTCTATACATGCATGGCCTATTGGATGTTTGTATAAGGCAAGATAGAATCAATTAGATTTGGTATCTTAGAATTGTAGGCAAAAGGTCAAACAAGATTAGATGTATAATTCAGATATTTCACATTTCCATCAATGAGATTCAGTTGAGTCCCTTTATTACCGGTTGATTCTTTTCTCTTGCAGCTGGTTCTGACATTGCTCATGACCTCGGTCATCATCTACCTATACACGTTCTGATGCCTTCAACTTCTTCCGTAAATTTTACATCACTGGCGATGAGGGCGAGGAAGAACTCAAATGCCAAAATATGTTGACTGTGAGTGGATTATATCACACTTCTGGCCAGCTCAGAGGGAGTTTTGTAATAGTTTCGACTCTGTTGTTTTTTTGTTTTTTCATGAAATGAATTGAGAGATAACTGCAAGGAAAACTAGGAAAGTGGGTTGCGATACAGTGAAAGTAAATCTATTGGTCTTAACCTAACTTCCATACAATGTTCCGTTGTGGAATTACAGTCCTTGTGAGTGTTCACAATCATCGCACTGGATCAGTTAATGTTTCATCATGTGTCAATAAGTGTTGCCTTATTCATACAACTGCAAGCTCAAAATTGCATGAACATTACCCATACCTCTAAAACAATACGGTAATCAGTTGACAGAGCGAATCATTGTCATTGAGTGACAGTTCAAGTGGAATGCAACAGCAGTCATCTTGTTCTTACCCTCCCCCTGTTTTTGTTCTGGACATGCTCAGTTGACTATTTTCTACATCACTGGTTGATAGGGGCGCACTCAACAAGGTTTTTGACACTGTTCTTCTTCAGGGAGGTTATGCGCCTTCTCGTTCGTGTACCTTTAACCTGCTCATGATTACCCCTCTGTTTCTCTTGTATTTTTTTCTTCCTACACAGTGCTTGTCTTCCATCTCCATTCTGGGCTGAGAGCTGGCGGGGGTATCGGTGAGTACATTGCTACTTAAACATCTTTTCTTCCTGTAATCTCTCTCATCACCTCCGGTGGGAAATTCACTAGATATTCTCCTGTCTTTGCCAAATGCTTGAACATTCTAGAAGGATTATGCTGCTTCAGAATGGAGCAGGCATGTTATAACATAGCTGTGTTGGTGACATGCTTGAACATTCTAGAAGGGTTATACTGCTCCAGAAGGGAGCAGGCTCTCTATAACATAGCTGTGTTGGTGACATGCTTGAACATTCTAGAAGGGTTATGCTGCTTCAGAATGGAGCAGGCATGTTATAAGGAAGTTGTTTTGGTGACATGCTTGAACATTCTAGAAGGATTATGCTGCTCCAGAAGGGAGCAGGCACTTTATAACATAGCTGTGTTGGTGACATGCTTGAACATTCTAGAAGGATTATGCTGCTCCAGAAGGGAGCAGGCACTTTATACATAGCTGTGTTGGTGGCATGCTTGGACATTCTAAAAGGGTTATGCTGCTCCAGAAGGGAGCAGGCACTTTATAACATAGATGTGTTGGTGACATGCTTGAACATTCTAGAAGGGTTATGCTGCTCCAGGCTTCAGAAGGGAGCAGGCACTTTATAACATAGATGTGTTGGTGACATGCTTGAACATTCTAGAAGGATTATGCTGCTCCAGAAGGAGCAGGCACTTTATAACATGCTGTGTTGGTGACATGCTTGAACATTCTAGAAGGTTATGCTGCTCCAGAAGGGAGGCAGGCACTTTATAACATAGCTGTGTTGGTGGCATGCTTGGACATGCTAGAAGGGTTATGCTGCTTCAGAATGGAGCAGACACTTTTTTAACATAGCTGTGTTGGTGGCATGCTTGGACATTCTAGAAGGGTTATGCTGCTTCAGAATGGAGCAGACACTTTATAACACAGCTGTGTTGGTGGCATGCTTGGACATTCTAAAAGGGTTATGCTGCTCCAGGCTTCAGAAGGGAGCAGGCACTTTATAACACAGCTGTGTTTGTGACATGCTCGAACATTCTAGAAGGGTTATGCTGCTCCAGAAGGGAGCAGGCTCTCTATAACATAGCTGTGTTGGCGACATGCTCGAACATTCTAGAAGGGTTATGCTGCTTCAGTATGGAGCAGGCACTTTATAACATAGCTGTGTTGGTGGCATGCTTGGACATTCTAGAAGGGTTATACTGCTCCAGAAGGGAGGCAGGCACTTTATAACATAGCTGTGTTGGTGACATGCTCGAACATTCTAGAAGGTTATGCTGCTTCAGAATGGAGCAGGCACTTTATAACATAGCTGTGTTGGTGGCATGCTCGAACATTCTAGAAGGGTTATGCTGCTTCAGTATGGAGCAGGCACTTTATAACACAGCTGTGTTGGTGGCATGCTTGAACATTCTAGAAGGGTTATACTGCTCCAGAAGGGAGCAGGCACTTTATACATAGCTGTGTTGGTGGCATGCTTGAACATTCTAGAAGGGTTATACTGCTCCAGAAGGGAGGCCTGCACTTTAAACATAGCTGTGTTGGTGACATGCTCGAACATTCTAGAAGGGTTATGCTGCTTCAGAATGGAGCAGGCACTTAATAACATAGCTGTGTTGGTGACATGCTTAAATATTCTAGAAGGATTATGCTGCTTCAGAATGGAGCAGGCACTTTATAACATAGCTGTGTTTATGAAATGCTTGAACATTCTAGAAGGATTATGTGGCTTCAGAATGGAGCAGGCTTTATATAAAATAGGAGTGTTGGTGATGGTAAATTTGATCTACATCTTGAACGTTCTAATACCAATCTATCATTCATACATGAGTACATATCAGCAGAACGTTCCATTTCCTTCCATCGAACTAGCAGGTTCGTAGCTGTAGGAGTAGGGAAATTTACTCCAATGGGGCTGAATTTTCCTAAATACAGAAATCTCAAGTAATAGGCTGCGAATGCATCCCCAAAACACATGGGCACACACGTTAGCTAATTCATTAAGATGTCAGAACTTTTGAAAACTGAATCTTAATGATAAAGGGAAGTCTCACTGTGGCATCCAAGTACTATCTATTCATGTCCTTCTCAGGACTCTTGAATCCTTGATCAAGTACATGCATCCACATACATATATGCATGCACATACACGTACTGGACTCAAATGAATGTTTCAAGACTTCCAAGACTGTGACAGTTTTTACCATTCATTCCTGTCTTCTTCTGTAGCTGATGAGATTGAGCCTCCTGACGGGGATCCTATGAGATGCACCGTATCATCTTTGACATCACCTTCTTCTTCTTCGTCATTGTCATCCTCCTGGCTATTGTTCAGGGTGAGTACAAATTGACATGATAGTTAGGACTCTGTGAGATGTATGAATCATTTTGATTTCAAAAGAAATAATCCTATACTTGCTAATGCCCCAAATCCGCTGAAAACGCTCATGTGCGCTCACGATCTTGAACCGGAAAAACAAACTCACAAAAATATATATTTTATATATAATAGCATAGCAAAGGCAATACACGTCAAAAATAGGCACCGTCAATTAATGTTTTTTTAGCCTGTATTTGGAGGATGACAGAGAGGGCGAGTTTCTGAGGTGATCTGGAAGTTCGTTCCATAGGCCAAGTGCTGCCAACGACCAGCCCTTTCCCCCCATGACCGTGTAGATTTTGGCTCGACCAGTAGGTTCTTCGATGGAGATTGTCCTGTTGCCTTCCATTTAGTTTGTGAGTTCCCCTCCTCCATGGCTTTTTATGAGCAAAAAATCAGGCTGTGATTGCCTTCGGAGATATATATATAATGATGCCTGCAGTTCCTGCCCATTAGTCCCTTAACATGTAATTTGTCAACTATGCATGGAGGGTTGGCCGTCAAGAGTGTTCGTTGCCAGATGCTTCCCAGGTTGCAGGCAGAACCCAGATTTGGGAAGCAAAGATGAGCCAACACGAAAAGTTCCTTATTACTTTGAAATTGATGTCACCCAACTTGTAAATTAGTGTATTATTCCAAGTTAGCTAGAACACGGCATGAATTACCTCCATTTGCATTGTTCACTGTGTGAGTCATTAGCTCAGGTCAGTAGAGTTTTTCAACCGACAACTCTAACCAGTAAGATTATGGTGTGGTACTAAAGGGTGGTAACTTGGGTATAATATTCCCAGAACATCACTGGCAGTATCTATTACGAATGATTTTAAATCCCTTCATTCCCTTCCCCCCCCCCCCCCCCCCCTATTGATCTATGCCCATGATTGTGTTCGCTATATAGATATAAAGAAGTATTTCTACTCCCTGAGGCTGCACCCCCCCCCCCCCCCCCCTTAGTCCCAAAAGGTTGTAATTATCTAGACAATTCCTCATTCTTCAAAGTCCATATTACATCCCTATACATGTGTGTATCGATTTGTCTCTACACCAGGTTTGATCATTGATTCCATCGGTGAATTGAGAGACCAACAGAAAAGTCAAGGAAGACATGGAGGTAATTATTTATACCATATTCACTTTTAATTGCTGGCACAGTGAAACAAACTAGAATGAGAATTTTGGATTCTGTAATTCCTCTTATGTGTGGTATCTTCTTAGCAACCCAGTGTAAGAGGTATATGCACAAGGTTTTTTTTTTTTAACATTTATTGTTATATTTTGGTAATTGATATTATTATATCCAGAGTCTCAAACTAGGGCTATCATAATAAGAGGCAACTCGAAGGAGGGTACATCGTACAGTTGCAACTTACATAGGCAGTAGTTCCCCAATTCTGCACCAAGCACTGCACCCTCTAATTTTCTTCAGCACAGCTCAGGCTCAGAAATTAATACCACTATCAGAACCACTGCCTCACACTTTTCCAAAATGATGAAGGGTCAAGATATGCTGTGTGAAAATTGAGGCTCAGGATAATCATTGTGAGGTTTTTATTAGTAACATAGCTCGATATGAATGCTCAGAGATTATCACTGTGATGCATTGTGTAAACGATTGCAGTTGACTGTCAATATGACTCCTTGCTACTACTATAAGCAATTTGATATGTACAATCATTCTGTCTCTTCCAGACAAAATGCTTCATCTGTGGCATAGGTCAGGAGTATTTTGATAAAGTGCCTCATGGGTTCGAGATCCATACATCGAAGGAACATGACCTGTCCAACTACATGTAAGTTTACCCTGCCTGGATCACTCTATTCCCAGTTATTTGCTCTCTTCCTCAAATAGTTATCTGCCCTGATCCTCAGCTGCTAAAAGAAGTAATGTCAGTTTCTCATGTATTTATGTCAGTTCTCATTACAAAGACGTTGTTGTCAGGCTGTTTAAGTAGTTGGTATAGCCTCACCCGGAGTATTCTGTGTGTTCTGAGTGTGGAATCCTTATTTCGCAAAGATAAGCTGCTAAACTTTCAAAGGAGGGCTACGAGATTAGTTCACTGTTCACAAGATTTGCCTATGAGAAGAGTCTGTTTGTGTTTTGGTCTGATTACTTGGATGGAGCTAAGGCGAATTCAGGGTGATTTGGTTCAGATTTCCAAAATTGTCCATGGCTCACGATCACATTCCTTTCGACTAATTCTCTGAAATTTTTGATGTTACCACTAATAGGGACATTGTACCAAGATTTGTGGTAAACATTGCAGTTTAGACATTTGGAAGTATTTCTTCTCGCAATGAGTGATCAATGAGTGGATTAGCCTTCCTGCAATTGTGGGAGCATTGTGGGAGAATTCTCTGAGTTCTGTTTTGTTCGTCTTCTTGGGTTGCTGTGGTTCCATGGTCGTTCATGAGAACGGTATGCCCACCAGGTTCTCATCACAGTGAGTGGGCTGAGATGCACTAGCAGCCAGAATAGACTAGGGCAATAACTGAACTGAGCATGATCAATGTATGGACAGCAGTTTCCTACCCCAGTACAGACCCCAGGTTACTCATCACAGCTGAGTGGACTGAGATGCACTAGCAGCCAGAATAAACTGGGGCAATAACTGGACTGAGCATGATCACTTCATGGACAGCAGTTTCCTCCCCAGTACAGACCCCAGTACTCATCACAGCTGAGTGGCTGAGATGCACTAGCAGCCAGAATAGACTGGGGCAATAACTGAACTGAGCATGATCACTGTATGGACAGCAGTTTCCTACCCCAGTACAGACCCCAGGTACTCATCAAAGCTGAGTGGGCTGAGATGCAATAGCAGCCAGAATAAAACTGGGCAGCCAAATAACTGGACTGAGCATGATCACTTTATGGACAGCAGTTTCCTACCCCAGTACGGACCCCAGGTACTCATCACAGCTGAGTGGGCTGAGATGCACTAGCAGCCAGAATAGACTGGGGCAATAACTGAACTGAGCATTATCACTGTATGGACAGCAGTTTTCCTACCCCAGTATGGACACCAGGTACTCATCACAGCTGAGTGGGCTGAGATGAACTAGCAGCCTGAATGGACTGGGCAATAACTGAACTGAGCATGATCACTGTATGGACAGCAGTTTCCTACCCCAGTACAGACCCCAGGTACTCATCACGCTGAGTGGGCTGAGATGCACTAGCAGCCAGAATAACTGGGGCAATAACTTGACTGAGCATGATCACTTCATGGACAGCAGTTTCCTACCCCAGTACAGACCCCAGGTACTCATCACAGCTGAGTGGACTGAGATGCACTAGCAGCCAGAATAGACTGGGGCAATAACTGAACTGAGCATGATCACTGTATGGACAGCAGTTTCCTACCCCAGTACAGACCCCAGGTACTCATCACAGCTGAGTGGCTGAGATGCACTAGCAGCCAGAATAACTGGGGCAATAACTGGACTGAGCATGATCACTTCATGGACAGCAGTTTCCTACCCCAGTACGGACCCCAGGTACTCATCACAGCTGAGTGGGCTGAGATGCACTAGCAGCCAGAATAGACTGGGGCAATAACTGAACTGAGCATTATCACTGTATGGACAGCAGTTTCCTACCCCAGTATGGACACCAGGTACTCATCACAGCTGAGTGGGCTGAGATGAACTAGCAGCCTGAATGGACTGGGCAATAACTGAACTGAGCATGATCACACCGTCAGGGTTCCTAGACGAGCGTGGATCGGCTCTCTGAACCCCAAATATCAAATTGAACCAAATTTCATTTGTTAGGTCATATATTTTTACATTTATTGTTTCTCTTTGCCCTGTAGGTTCTACCTCATGTACTTGATCAACAAGCCTGAAACAGAACAATACTGGACAAATTACGTAATTAGTCATAGTGGAGGGTACCACAATGCAGTCCCCCCTTTGAACTCACCAAAGTGCCACAAAAATAATTCTGTCACAAACACTGTGAATATTACAGTAAAAAATTGAAAAAGTGAAAATTGTGTCAAATCAAATTACCTCCCAAAGCAGCAATTAACTCTTTCTGGGCTACAGCCTCCAATAAACACCCTGGTAGAGAAGAAGTAGAGGTTTATCACCTTGACCACCAAGAAACATGGGGAGCAGCCTGATCATTCATTGAGGGTTGATAAAAACAAGTGCTGCTGATGAATATAATGCATCGTCTCATTTCCCCGAACTCTGTGAGGTACATGTGGAGCTGCCTTGATCACCCCAGGCTCTCTAATACAGTTATTATCATCCATTCTCCCAACATGTCTGGAACACCTTAGTTTACGAATCTGAATACAATCACTAGCTAGATCTAGACAATCTCTTGGGTGGATTCTCACTTTTAATGTCACACCAAACATTCATTGGGCTTTTATCATATTGTTTCCATGGGTTGTCAGTACATCTCTTACTGCTCCTAAAATCTTCCTCTCCATGTGTAGAGGGAATCCCTGCCACACTCTCGCTATGACTGTACACACAGATTTATGAGTCTGAAATGCAACAACTAAGTCTTCAGTGTTCATCAGTGGACTTGGGGCTTGTAGAACTACAAAGAGGTACTGGACAAAATGTAGCATTTCACTAACTAGGGAAGAGAGAGGGACACACGTCTGGAGGCCTGGGCATTTTTTCCTGGTGGGGGAAAGACAGAAAGAGCCTGTAAATGAACCACAGCCTTGTGTAATGGGCACTGGTGAATGGGCCTGCAAGCTTACAGTTTGTTACAAGGCACAGATTGATATGACCTGCCCAATCTGCTCCTTTTATCATTAAGCTGGTGGTATCCTGCTCAATACATTTTGGGACATTCCCCTCCTGAGGCCGAGGCATCTACGTTAAGTCGGAGGTTGCACTACCGATGCCAAGGCCGGCTCACTGTACTTTATTTAGGTACAAGGTCAACTCTGTCCTGCAAAATAGATCGGGATTCAGAGGAACAAATGGAACATGGGTGTTATGTAGTATCACTAATGTGAAAAGGCCTGCAAAACATAATAAAAAAATATTATGTATTTGGTATATGTTTAGAGCTCTATATCCTATGGCTGATGTGGAGCATTTTCAGACCAACACATATGTGCTGTCTGTCCGGTCAGTGTAGTTGGGAACACCTGGACACCCCCATGGGGTTTTTTTCACCCAATTTTAGCTAATGAGGAGTTCTTATCAGCTAGTTTCTTGGACCGCGTTTGGCTCATGTAATTTGAAGTAGCGCTCGGGTAGCTTGCAGACCCGCCTGACCATATTTCCATAGCCAGCATCAGAGGCATTTACTTCCAAGGCCCGGGTGGAGGTGGTCTGAATGCCAGCCTCGAGTCTCTCATTACTCTTGTAGTGACTTGAAAAGAAGGGGAGACACGAGCTGTGCTATCTCTGGATGTCTGGATGTGTTGGATGTGACAAGGTGGTTTGGCATAGGTCATCTGCCTTCATTGCCTAGTTCACAGTCAATTATTGTGTGATGGATGTTTTTTAATACCTTCACCCCTTAACTTTCCCCACTTCCCCCTACTTTGCAGTTGACCTGTCGGGATCTGGCATATTTTTTCAGCTAGTGCTGGCCATCTTCATTCCATTCATGCCAGCCTTCCATGTAAATGTCGCAAACAGGGATCTTACAGTTTTTGACGTTGGGGAATCGGTTTTAGATGAATTTTTGTGTCAGTAGTTCATAGTAGGGTTTTTGTAGTTGGTGTAATTCAGTAGTAGGTAGTTGTGTGTTTTGACAATTTTGGGAGACTTTGTGACGATCGTGGACCCATTATGAGGCAATACTTTTCCCATCACTTTTTGTGTGTTTTTACGACTTGATACATCGAGCCTAAGGTCTAGAATCCAGTGCCGGTGGGCCTCCTGATGACTTCACTATGACTTGACCTCTTGTCTGACCATTGGTTTGTTGCTAGTAGAGACTTTAGCACGTAGAATGACAGACCTTGACAGAGACTCCAGTAGAGGCCAACTCCTAGCTAAAAGAATGCCAGATCCAGCCACTAGTAAGTGGATAACTGCAAACACGATTGGTAGAAGGTGTATATTGCTCATCAACTGCCATAACGGAGGGTTCTGGACATTTCATTTTGTTTTGCCTGTTGCAGGAATCCTATGTCTGGGAGCTTTATCAAGAGAGGTGCTGGGACTTCTTCCCTGTGGGAGACTGCTTCAGGAAACAGTACGAGGAGGAGTAATCATCGACACACCGTGCCTAGACCACCCATCTGTATTCACGTTAAACCATGTTCTGTCTGTGTGTCGTCCTTTTGGAAACATTTCTATGGTCGTGGATTCCTTTTGTATCATTTTTGTCAACTCAACCAAGTTCGATCCGCTCTGCCTTATGAAAAATATTATTGATGCAATTTGTTTCTATAGGGAATGCAAATGTATCATATTGTTATTGTACGCCAAATTATTTATGATCTGGAGTTCGTGACGGGAGGTAGATGGAGACGCATGATTGTAGCATTTTCTAATCTGAACATCATTTCTCTTGCCTGAAAGGTGAACTTGACAGGAAAATTGTTCCAACTCAATGTCTCAATTATCCTTGTGATGTTTGTTATGTGAGGTATTAGGTAAATATGATCCCAAATCCAGAGCCAACATCTGGGTCATTGCGTTTAGTCCTATCTGATTGACTCTGGTCTATTCGAGATGCCTTAGGGTATTAGTTTGCACTTACATTGAGGGGGAGCTATCACTTGACTGCAGTAAATTCAAACCCTGTTTGAGTTTTCCATGAATAAACTCTCATGTAGAAAAATTTCAAATGTTTAGAGAAGAGCACTATATGAGGAATAAACTTTTGTGCGACTGAAACTTTTGCTTGCGATGATATGTAACTTTTTTTTTAATTTGGTGCTGTGTATTAGATTGTCATGTCTCATTCACACACACTTCAAAAGTGCATTATTTAGTATTTGTGCTAATTCCCAATTTAATATCTATTTCATTTCTTCAAACCCACTCTACTTGGTCACAGTTATGTTGCAGCATTGGCCCTATCATCGAAAGAAGAATACATCAATATTTATACCTTCCTACAGACATTATTTATACAGCCTGTCCCATTTTATGGAATATTTGAAAATATATTTTGCTGTTTATATTTATTCAACTCGAGTAGTGTTTTTTTTTAGCTATGCTGCATTGTTTTGCATTGTTTTGTATACTGAAAAAATATTATAATCCTTGGTAAATTAGAAATTCTCGAGAGCAGTGCCCCTCAGAAACCTTGACTTGATACATAATATAACGTGATGATAATTAATTGAAGGAATCAGGTCTTCTTGTATTTCCTATACACCTTGCAACGAGTATTGTGCTCAAGTTATTTGAGCTGCAACAAAAAGCTAGGTACGCATTGCCACTAATACACGTCTAGCCCTAGTAACTTGTGCTGATTTGAAAACACTGATGTCTTCGAAGTAGAACTCTAGTCAACTGACAGTATACAGAAGTATTCAGTGCTATGGTATAGGTGATTTAGAGGACATGGATTCAAGATATTCTATTGAATCTACTGTAGAAGTGTTTCAAAGTGTATAGGGTATCAAAGTTAATTGAAATGAAATGTATTACGCAATATGAGTGATCATTAAGTGCAATTTGGAAAGTATTGAGATCGCATCCCACAGTATTCATATTAGTATTACGTCGGCCTCTTTCTCCCAAATTGTATTGACTGCAGAAGTGCGCTAATTTTTAGTAATCCCAAGTACTGCTGTACAAAATAACCCCAAGTGTCCTCGTTAGGAAAGGTTATTAAAGTCATGCGAAAATGGGTAATGTAGTGTTTTGATTTGGTAAATTCAATCTACAATTTTAAATATGAATTCTCAGTAAACCTCATAGTCACTCTCATGGTGGATTTGAAAATGATATGATAACATGCCTGCATTTGTTTTTCATCCTTACGATTCTCCTTCAAAACACTTAGATAGCCAACTCTTGCTTACTCTTCTTAATATCCCTAGCCATCGTAAAATGCAGTTATTCACCAACTGCCTGAATATCCACAAGCCCGACATCGGCCACAGAGAAAGGAAAATCTGGAACCCAGCTGAGTAGAATATCGCTTGAGTTTGCACCCAATGTGGGATCTTCCAACTGAGAGAAAAGAATGTGACAATGGCCAAAAACCAATGCTTGTGAATTAATCTGTCTCAAATTGACAGTTATCATTGAAAATCAGCAGAGAGGCGAAACAATATTTGTTTTTAAACAAACAAGCCTGTCAATTACAAGTGAATTGATATCAGAAAAATTTTCAATTTTGTGATATCATAACTTCCCTCTTTTTTTCAGTTAGAGTTTCCTTCCCATCCTTAAAGCTTCAAAGACTCATTACTCGTCTCAACACTTTGCAAATAATGGACGGTGCCTTGCTTTGAGACTCACACAGACGACAGAAAGCATTTTTCATCACCCCCCTGACTCTCAAATCTGAAGTTTCAAACTTATCTTGATTTGAGAATGTGCAAAGTTTGACAACACCTGCAGTATATGGACCATTTTCTCTTTGGATGAAACCGCCCCAAAAAACTGTCACACAGGTTATTGACAGTTTACTTGACATAGCTAGCATAGCGACGATATACTGTATCACTATCGAATTGCAATAGGGCGTTTTTTTTGTTGTGACATACAAAATAGATGCTGTGTTCGCGTGTTGGCCAGTTGATTCCAGACAACTATGCGCCTTATTCCTTTAAAATGTGGTTCATAAGAAAAACATTATTTTCTGTTCACATTTGCATTTGTGTATCACACTCTGCATACCAAAGAATGTGACCTCACTGGACTGGCGGAATCTCCTCCATCTCGCTCAAAACTTGCCTCTAGATAAAAGATGTTTGGTGTTAATGTGGAGTTTGCGCAAGTTAATAGCATTTATGTACTACTCAAGTACTAATATCCTCTCAATTGTGATGATGAACTATACAGGGGAGAATATGAATGTAATGGTAAGGATTGCACAGAATTTGATCCTTGCTCTGTTGCATGCGAAATCTGTGTGGTTCCCTTTACTGCAGGTTGTTCATCTCCCATTGAAGAAAGTAACTGTTCTGATCAGATGTAAAAAAATTTTCCCCAATAACAGACAAGGGAATGAATACTGTATGTACTGTGGGTCTTCATCCTATACCGGTGCCCCCCACCTTTCCCTCATTCCCCTTGATATGTTGTTATGTGGGTTGGGTTGACCTGTTCTTGTACTCCTCTGCTAGCCTTGGGTTAGGCCGACATCCCCAATTATTGGAGAATAAAGTTTGCGAGAATAAAAAAAACCCAACTTGCACCTAGTGTTTCATTCAAATGTATTCTGTTGTTAAGAACGTGATCAAGAACGTGTTAGAAACGTTCTTGTGAAGAACCTTCAACCGATTCCATTGCAGCATTGCTAACTGTACTACCATGGATAGCTACAGGATCGAACAACTGATTTTTCCTACTTCGATTTGCAGGATCTTACAAGAAAACACGCCCAAAGAGTCTGCGAATTATTTCATGCCAGTATGGACGAACGCCACTTGCAGACAATGTTGTAACATTACACCATGGAAAGCTCTTGGAATTTTGAAGACAAAAAATACAATGGAATGCAACGGTTATCGGGCAGCAATCGGATTGGCCCCCCCCCCCCCCCCCTGTTCCTTGATTTATCAGCTGCTCATTTGTTGTTACATGAATAAAAATATGAACACTATAATGTGAAGCTAGAACCTGTGGCGCTTCTTTTCCCGTTGAGTGCATTGAAATTGACGGTCACCATCATTATGTAGTGGATCCACCAAATACAAGAGGTAACATTATAATAACCCTCCAGATGAGCTTCATTCTTATTGCCAGTCCCTTGATGAGGAAGCGAAAAGAGTTCAGGGCGCTTGCGCGCCTTCTTCTCTCTGATGGGGAAGTCATGGGCTTTACAACCCTAACAACGTGATTCCACATTTATTCTCACAGCTACATGTAGCAAAGATATAGTTATGTGGTTTACAGATATTTTATTTCAATATTGCACCTTCATATTGCGCCTCATCATAACAAAACTGTGCAACCGTGATTGACATATATCCGTGATAATTGTTGTTCATTATAAATGTCGGAGATTACGATAACATCTAGTCTCTTTTAGAAATGCTGTAGTCATGGGAGTATGCCTGGGTGGCTGATGAGACCCGTCCGGCCGGGGAGCCTATTGATTCCACAGGTAGAAAAGAAGTGAGTAGGGCGCTGTGTTGTGGATGCTAAGCGCTCTAGCCTTGGGTGGTGCACGTTACTGCTCAGCTCAAAACGCGCGCCTCATGCTGTTTGGGTCTCTTTCGTCCTGTCCAAAATAAGTAACGGATAAACCTATCACGAATCCAGGTAAGGAAAATGATAAGAGTTAGAGAGAGAGTGAATTATGAGAAGTGAGGGGAGAGAGAGTAGAAAGGAGAGATTGTTGAGTGCGTGGGTGAAGCGAAACGAGAGGATGACAGAGCATTCCCACAGCAAGAAGAATGAGGGACAGAGTGCGCTAGGAATGCATTTATCGTACCACCCAGCAGCAACACAAACAGTTCCATCTGGCCAGTCAGTCGGATATTATCACTTCTGTGCTGGTCTTGGTGGAATCTGGGGGTCGCACACCAATACGGGACTACTTCGTAGTTGAAAATAGGTAGAGGATGTCTCGTTTTCTCAAGGCAAATCACTCAATAGTTGATGATCCTTTTGGAAAGATAAGATCCGCCTTACGCAACTCTCCTGAGTATTTGATCATCATTCGGGGCATAAGGGCAGAAACGTTCTGATATACATACTGACATGAACGAGAGTGTGTAGTACAAAAACCAATTTTTGCAAACTTTTTTGCAACCCCTAATTGCCGAGACTAGCATTTGCTGCACAAACACGGCGATTAGAGGATTCACAAGCCACAGTTCTGGGATGGAAGCGCTGCAGCCTAGCCTAGTACACACCAACTTTCTTTGGATTCTAACAATTTCTTTTTGCATATTCTAACCTCGAATCACCTCCCGTGACCCCCATGCACCTTTGTCAGAGCTAAATGTTAATCCACATCCACAGTGCTTCGTTGGAACTATCGAAGTGTGATATTCGATTACTCATTTGTCCTCAAATTACCTAAAAAAGAACCCCCACGTTTACCACTCTACATCAACCGACTTTCGTTACAATCCGACAACCTCTCAATTACCACAAGCATACAAATTAGCGAGTCGCAGTTATGTGGCAACGATCACTTTCTATCGTCTGATGCGCACGGCTACTGAAAGTTTTTTTTTTTTTTTTTTTTTCTTTTCATTGGCTGTGGTGTTGTAATTCTCTATTTGAATCTTTTGTTGTGCTTGGGGATTAGGGACTAGTGTTATATTCTCATTGTGTGATTTTAATGCCTCCACTACAGTCAGTATGGATGTGCTATACGTCATGTCTTGACCCGCATGGACCTGGATGCCGTGATGATAGCAGTCTTGTGCTACTTGACTTGAAGTAGTGGCCTTACTATTGCTGGTTCTTGGTCCGAAGATTTGACGCGATGGGCTGGACTTGGTATTCCAATGATGGTGTTACTGTCGAAGAGATCGACCATATACTCATAGACTGCATGGAGATAGAGGATGCTCATGCAGGGCTGGAATTAAGTTGGGGAGGGCGCGGCCATTTGGCCTTGTCTATTTAGGAATTTTGGAGGGCACCAGGCCATTGGGTAGGGCACCAAGGCCAAACATTTTCCGTATGGCAGGGCACCAATGCAAATACAAAATGTATTGATTACAGTAAAAAAAAGCCTCAGGACAGGGTATGCAAGCCCATATCAAGGTCAAAATAATTTGGTCCACCCAAGGATTTTCTGAGGGGTGGGGGGGGGGGGGGGGGGGAGGGGGTCCTCCATCAGAACGCACTTGCATAAACCCATCTTCCCCGCCTACCAAAACACTTGCAGACCACCACACTGACAGGAGCCCATTACGGCTTCCTCCCACCATTCCCTACACCTTTCCCTTGCTGGTGGCTACTCCCATTTCTTGATCTACGGGGTGAGTCATTGTTACTCACCCCGACAAGCGATTGCTACGAATGGGAATAATATTTAAAAATGAATTAAATGTCATCCCTGCATGGAAAGCACAATTTCATGAACACATGTCATAATGGCCTACGCAGTAGAAACATGCATGCATGAGTGGCTGACTGCTCATTAGGACTTATTCAAAAAAGCGTTTGACAGTGGGCCCCATCACCGTCTCTTACGCAAGCTTCAAAGTGCAGGTATCAGAATCACCGCTTCAAAGTGGATTCAGTCATTTCTCACCAAACGTCAACAGGAAGTTTTCCTACAGGGAGAGACATCGTCTCATCTGAACTGGATTACATCCGGAGTCCCTCAATTGAAACTGTTTTGGGTCCCCCTCCTGTTCTTGGTATATATACATACATGACCATCCCAGAAATATCCTCTCGGACATTATAGGCTGCTTGCGGATGATGTGTTCTCTATCGTGAGATCAAGTCCCATAGTGATTGTCTTCAACTCCAAGGGACATTACACACTCAATCAATAGGAAAGGGACTGGCAAATGTCGCTAATGCATCTAAATGCTTCTGCGCGTATGATGGTGACCCATTAGGAAAATCCAATACTATGCAGTTATCATCTTGGTGAACACATTTTAGAAGAGGTTATTCATTACCATACTGAACTAATGTAATGACCTTAATGACCCCATTGCCACAAATAGGGATTGCTACCGTTATTATCTGTACCCGAGGGACCATACCGGAATGGACAGCTATAACCCTGTGAGATTCAGGAGGCAGGCCGCTGAATGTTAAATCCTTCAGTCTGCTCCAGTGACATAGACATTGAGTTTTATCGTAGTGCTCACTTTAAACTGTGACTTGCTGCTACCCTGCCTGAAGTCTGACACAAACCTCGCAGGTGTTTCGTTTGTACTATATGGTGAGTGTATCGTAATTAAGTCGGTCAGTATCGTGAGTCCGTCATCGCCATACAATGCATTATGAACACAGAAAAGTCACGTGACAGGTAGGTGCGGCGACAGATGGTCGTGCCAGTATACCATACAGATACATCCAAGCAGCCCCCTCCCCGTTTTGCCACAGTAGGCCTACTTAGTATCTCCACCGAAATTGTGCCCAAATAATTTTCAGAGGTGGAATAGCCTCCCCATACTCCGCTCACATTGTTTTGATATATTTAGGCAGAAAACAAGTGGTATTTTCGTGATTCATGATCCTGAATCCGAGATACACCTGTTTGAAAAAAAAGTGCTATCCTAACACACTGTTGCATAGGCCAAATTCGAGGCCTATACCGGCAAATTTCGGCCGTTTCGGCAGAAATTTGTGATCGTAATTTCAGGTGTTTAATTTTTAGGATGGATTTAGGTCATTACCAACAGGAATCGTGACCAGGTTTTCTCTTGAAAAGTCTCAAGTTGATAGACCAAACTTCAGAGGGCATGACGCCAAAGGAATTTGGGCAGGACGGTCATCGTTAGCCTTGTCCTGTCTTGTGTGTCCGAGGCTATAGGCACTTTTTTAAGGGCACTGCGGCCATCATGAAAAACACGACGGCCAAGGCCGCCGGTGCCGTCGGTTAATTCCAAGCCCTGCTCATGAACTGTAGGGTCTTCGGGAGTGACCAGGTTCCTCACAACTGATTACAGGTTGTTGGCCGTTACGCTCAGGCTTGCTTTCGAAATCCCAAGGAAACTGGCTACGTTAGCTTTCAAAATTCGACTGTCTCCAACTGAAGGATCTGAAGTAGGCAGCAGTATGCTGACAAGCTAAGCAGTCGTTGGAAGGGTTGCAGGTGAATGTGGACCCATGCGCAAAATCGTGAAGAGGGGAAGCCCATAGAATCTGCCCTTGCGTTGTCGACACTCATAATTCAGCCGTGCCGTATAGTTATGATAGTTGTAGGATTATTCGGAACAAACCATGGGCACCTAAGCACCACTGAATACGCTAGTCCCAAGTCCACCCAGCAAAACAAGCCGATCGCCCCGGTGTCTCGCCTGTTTGCGCGACGATCAGTGGTTTCTTCTATCAGTCACCATGCAAACAATTTCAAGGCATTTCATGTGTGGCTTTCATATTCTGGTATTAGCATCTGACTGAAACAGCTTACTAATCGGTGACCAATTTCAAATTCATAAGGACTGATTATTGCCATGTCTACAAAGGAGCATAGGTTTTATGAAAATGTGACTAAAATGGCCCTAAATTATGCAAATTAGACACAATAGTTGACTTCCAATAACCCATCTTCTAATTTGAAATAACTCAGGAGTAATAGTGAACCGCACTTAGAACCGCACTTAATATGTTACATGGTATCCAACAAACTTCATCGAATAACCCCCAGTGACTCAAATCTGTGTTAAAAGTATTTATTTTGGATTAAAGGTAAACCCTACCAATGAAGCTTCAAGACAAAAATGAACAACCTTTGGAATATGGAATAAACTATGCAAATTAGACACAATGAATGACCTCCAGGTCACCTAAGTCTCTGTTGAAATGTTGGGGGCTAAACCACCATACCCACCAGGTTCATGAAATCTGGCGAACTTTGGAATTAGCCTACTTACGAAAATAAGTCAGGTTGAATGACTCCATGACCCTGACTCCATTCGAAGTTTTCGGACAAAGTGACTATACCCACCAGTTCATGCAGTCCAATGACATTCAATTCAAGATTTTGTGACAATTATGCAAATTAGACACATCTTTTTTAAAAAGTTTCGGGACTGAAGATAATCATAATCACCAAGTTTCCGTAAAATCCGACAAACTCAAAAATTTCTCATAATTCTGCAATACTAGATTCAGAACATATTCACCAAGTATTTTCGTAAATCCGACATCACTCAAAAAATTCTCATAATTCATTCGAATTACTAAATTAGACGACTAATTCGCATATTTCCACTGCAAATCCGATCATTCATCTATCTTAATCCTGTATCTATGTGCCAACCATACCCCAACGATTCGTCACGTAATCCTCGCTAACAAGCCTAAGCATAAATTATTAATTGCTAATTACCATACCTGATTAGTGACCTGTGTGCCAAAGATCTAACCCAATTATGTTCACCCAACCCCGTACCACAATAGCCCAATTTTTCCATCAAAAATCGCTCTTCACCGTTTTGGGAGCAAATCCCTGCTACCGCGAAAGTGGGACACAACACACCCATACATACACAAACACACCACTAAGTCTCTTCCTGTACTTTGTTTCAGGCGAACAAAGTTGTTACGGGCGCCCGACATTTCGCTGCAAACAGGACTTTTTCAGTTACGGACAGTCCTGAACACTATAAACTCCCTACTTGTCATCGTCCACTGTAATATATCCAATATGCCACAGTATACGACACATAATCATCTGCTACAATACACCCATGAATATTTCCTGACCGCAACAATAGTGAAAACACTGGAAACAATAACAGTTCTAGGTTTTCATCAGCTAATAGGATATAACATTTCTTTCAACTTGTTTCATTCATCAACTTTTAATCATCCCTCAAAAGAGTGTCTCTACCAGGTCTGGGGCGCTTATGTAAACAAATCCCCCCGTGACCTGAGAATTCATAATCAATGCCCAGTGAAGTGTTGACAGGCCTGAGGTTCCCTGTAGGCCTCAGATAGCTGTAGAAGGAATACACATTTGGTTGGTGGATACTATTAGTCAAGGAAATTTATGGAGTTGGGTAGGGCTAATTCACTATCATTGGTTCATACTTCTCATTGCCTCACGATTATGATTCTGAAATTGCCTGTATTTTATGGTCGTAAAATATTCCCTCACGAAAAAACAACGCAAAACAACAGCCTTATCGCACACTAGGCCACTATAATTTATTGCCAGAAAATGTTCTATTTGGTCAATTTGTTGACCTTGAAGGACCTTTGCTGACATGACGGGGTTTTTTTTTTATGGAAAATGCTTGTCTCCATGTGATGCCCCAAGCCCTAAAAGTATTATGTTATCAGATACACGCACCCCATGCTAAATCCCCAAGAAGGTATGAAACCATTATTTTTGATTGACCCCTTACAACTTGAAGGACCAGGGTCAGATTGCAAGCGAGAGTTGGTTTCGTCCCTATGTGGCACATAGAGCTCTATCACGTATCCACCAAAACTTGAAACAGGTTTTTTATTTCTCCTGAATGAGCACATTTTCAAAGACTCCGACCTTGACCTTGTGACCTCGCATTCGATGTGTTTGATCCACCCAAACCGAAAATCACGGCAAATCTCTACGAACACCCTGACTGCACTAATTTCGATCGTTACCCTTTTTTAAAACCAAAACTTTGAAAAATTGCATAAGTCAAGCAATTATCACATTAATGACCTTCCATGACCCTGACACTGTTGTTAAATTGATCAGGATTGAAGGTGTAACCATCTCCACCAAGTTTCATGGTGATTCAACCAACTTCAAAAGCTGCATAAGTATGCAAATTGTACTACTTAAATGCAAATTGGTCCCAATAAATGACTTCTGGTTACCTCGGTCACTTTCCCTGCAAATTTATCGGACTATGAATAGACTATCTCCACCACGTTCTGAAATCTAACAAACTTTGAAAAATCGCATAAAATTATGCAAATTAGACTAACCGGTAGTTATCGCACGTATAATGCTGAAAGCGGATTCAGTTCATATACATTCACAGTTGGGTGTATTGCTGAACTGTATCACCAATGCATCTACCGCGATCAAAGATATCTGTACACAATCTCCGGCCATTTTCATTGAATTGCATATTTATGCAAATGAGTAGAGCTTGCGGGACAGAAAGTGTATGGCACATCGACACTCTTACCGTACGCCTCCCAAAAATTTCAAGCATACCGAGATTTTCACGATTCAGGAAATATCAGCCCGCAACATACGGACGAACCACAGACGGACAAACGGACAAACAGACAGACAACAACACACACACAAACCAGTGATCGCTATGTCTCTCCTTGAACAAATTTCAGGTGAGACAAAAAACCTTTTTACCCTGTATGCCACTCACATGTTTTCCCCAAAAATGATATGAATGACCGAGTTTAAAATTAATTAATAACTCGAAGGCAACATTCAGACCCACATTTTGGGGTTGGGTTTTTATTGTTATGGTGGCACGCAAATATTGCAGTTGGAGATGCCATGCACACCATTATATTTCGAGGTCTCCAAGACCCATCTTCTTCACTTTAATTTTAGAGATCTGAACCAGCGCTTTAACCCCACTGACCTCCACCCTTAGGGAAAACTCCCCGATTATACCCACCAACAGGTGATGCAATCGAACGGTGCTAACGCGACTTTGTGTCCACTTCACCAATGAGCACCATGTCCTTTCACTATTCTTCGCCACATACCACACAACATCAACATATGATGGATATTTTTATTCTTGCAATTTTGACTTATAAGCTTTGTTGGCCTAATTCCCAAATGAGTTGCCTAGGGCCTACATGTGGTGAACAATTAACTTTAGAATTGCAGCAGACTTGCCAGTAATTTACTGTAAACGAAGTCTAACTTAGGAGTTTTCACAGTAAATCACTGTAAATTCCACAGTAGTATAACGAATATTTTAATTTAAAAGCCTCTGTGGGCCATTCCAGCCTCAATGAGTGTCTAAATTATCGACATGACAACCAGAGTAATAAATATTGTCTTTAATATGACGCGGAGACCATGCTATATAATGAAAAATAACTGCTAACCTGTCATAATTTCATCGTTTCTCCTCTCTCTTCGTACACCGTGAGTAGAAGTCTTTGTTGAAGTCAGCTGTGTGAGATTGCAGCAGAACTCTACCGCTGCCCGCGGTAGTATTGCGAAATGTTTCTGGTAGCCTCAATACCCGCAGTCTGCACTGTACCCTTCATATTCCATCTGAAGACCTATTCACTTGATCGTGCACTTTTGGTATACACCCAGGCGCATTCTTCGACTATAAATGCCGTACTTATGCTCCGTAGTTTGTTGCCAGTCTTGGTCGATCAGACCTTTACTCTACTCCGTGGCTAGAGGATCCTGTATCCACTGAGCCTAAATACTGATTTCCTAGGTTCTTGCGTGTGTACGGGCTTGGAACCAATGAAAACGGAAGCATCTTGGTATTCATAGAAAATTTCCTACTATTGTCCAAGTCCAGTCACTTAGGTATTTGATTTCTCCTCGTTATTGTCTGTCCTTAAAGAGTAGTGTGGCCTGCATAATCATCTGCATCACTCTGCAGCAGTGAGCAAACAAATAGGAGGATAACTGAGATAGAATACAAGTCGATCGCCAAAAAGTGTCTCGCCTGGTTGCGCGATCGTGGTTTCTATTATTCACTACCACAGACCATCGCCATGTCAAACAACATCACATTTGTCTAAAAATTCTAAAATTCCTAAAATAACTGACCAATAAGTTTTGACTCCTAATACAAAAGTCCCTTACTTGCTTTTTTTTCAGGCCCCCCCCCCCCACTCTTCTCTCCATAACTACTACCCAATTTGAATAAAGTTTTATTCGCTCAGTCAACTCCTCTTCTTCCGATCTCCCAAATCCAACTTGAAATTTACATCCCCTTTACAGCCCGGGCTTCTTTGGCCTTTTAAAAATCAATTTCCTTCTTAATTCATGCTTTTTGTTTTTTCAGGCTAGCAGGACATCCATCCATCCCCCTCCCACTGCCAGCATCAAACACCCGTCCCCCGCCTCCCCCACACCCCACAAACTATCCTCAGCAGGCAGTCAAGGAGTCCCAAAATATATCTTTAGGCAACCTCCACATCGGTCTATCTATTGATTGCCTATTTTGACATATAAATTGACATATGATAAGCAACACAGCACGACCATTTTCCAAGTACCAGGCCTCGAATAACAAACATAGGTGAGACGATTGATTGGCTACCTCTTGACTCCCTGTCGCCCTATGAATTATTGTGGGCTGTTCCGTAAGAGAGAGATTTCTATTCAGGACATTATGCAGTTATGGCTGTATGGGCAAAGTAAGTGCCAATGTGCAATCCAGGCAAATATCCGGGGGGGGGGTGATCCGGGGGGGGGGTGTTGGCATGCAACCCGGTATAAGAGAGGAAAGATTTTTTTTTTTTTTTAAGAGTATTTTGTAATGTCGAATCAACCTAATCAAATTGGTGGAGTAATAGAGGTTTGCTTGTGGGCAGCTTATAAACAGCAGTAAAGTTAATTGTCACAGGAGCTATGGTTTAACTCGTTCCTCAGTGCTTTATTCTAACAGAAGCTATTATATAGGGAATTCAATCAATTCATGAACATCAAACACATCATATTCAGAAAATGTTAACGAAGACCATACCTACTGATTTTGGTAAAATTCTTACCAAGTTGGAAAGTGGAATAAATTATGCAATTAGGCCAACAATTAGCTTCTAACAGCAGTAAAATTGTCACAGGAGCTATGGTTTACTCGTTAGTGCTTTATTTTAAACAGAACTATTATATGATGCAGAATGGAATTCAATCAAATTCTGAACATCAAACTTATCAGATTCCAGAAAATGCTAACGGACCAGACTACTGAGTTTGGCGAAATTCTTACCAATTTGGATATTGGAATAATTTGCAAATTAGGGCACAATACCATCCCCTCTACTGACCCTAGTTGTACCTTAAAAATGATCATGATCAAAGGCGGATCAGCTACCATGTTTGTGGAAATCCAACAAACTTTCCAAAATGCTAATATGCAAATGGACACATTAGGACCTCCAGTGACCCGACTTTTAAATTATTCTGGAACCATGATGGTAGACCAACACCACTAGTTCATAAAAATCCGACAAATGGCAAAATTGGCTAAATTATGCAAATTGGAATACTAATTAGACACATTTTAGGCTGAAAATCTAATCAGTTTATTACCTGTCATCCAGGTCTACTGCCAATAAATCACTGTGACACATACGGTTCTCGTGCAATCTTGCTAACGAGTCTGAACAATAAATTACATATAAAAATAAGCTAATACCCAACTTAAGACTTTGCTGCCCAAAATCTAATCAGATCGTGTACCACCAACCCCGGTTTGCTAAACACAAAATTTCTCATAATCGGCCTCACGGTTTGGAGAAATCCATGTAACAAGAAAGTGTGACACACACCACCCACACACAACACGCCATAGTGACCACTAAGTCTGCCTGAATGCATTCAGGCGAGACAAAAACAAAGGGGAGAATGGGATGATAAAACACCACACTCAGCTCGATAGGACTAAGTTCTGGATCTATCTTGTCCAAAGGTTGTCAGACTGTGACCTCGTGACTCAGATGACCTATGACCTTCCCCCAAACAATGGGGATTATGTACTCATCACGGGGAAAGACCCAATGACCAAGTGTGAGTTTCATCTATCCAGTTGGGGGTCAAGTTATCCAGGTGTCAAACACACACGCTGCGCGCACACACAGTTAGGGCTAAAACAGAAACAGGATGATGAACGGGCATCACACATCAGAATGGTCGTATATATGTATGAGACATGTGTGCGATTTGCATGGAGAGGCGGATGGGATAGATGACGGAAGACTATATACCGTATGAAGCTTATCAAATTGGCTACGTGATCCACCATGATCGTACGATCTATTCTTGAATCTACTGCAGACCCCAGGTTGTCAGCTTCACATAGAACATTGTAACTTTGTAACATTTTTTTTTAAGCGGGAGGGGGGGGGGGGGGGGGTTGGGGGGAGGGGGTAATCAACATTGAGGGATGTAATAAGCGTTGGTTCGAAACGTGCCAAAGTGTGTTTTGTTGCCCGGAGTTTATAGGTTCACGAGATTCATTGGAGCAGAGCTCCACTTGAAAATGGTCAAAAATAAACTTTCCTAAAGTGTGCTGAAAACATCCTGATGTTTTGCACGGCATTTTATTGCAAATTGTCTTAGGTAACAATGTTGCTGACTTTTCCACTCAAGCAGGGTCCTAATTTTGCTGAACTTGTCTTTCACTCAGAGTTCAAGCCTTAGAATATTCTAGTCGACACTTCTAGATCCATCTAATTGTATAATTGGTTCTTGAGGATAGGCAAGACCAGATTACGCGCGTCACCTAACACGGCCAATTACAAGACGGAAGGAGGGGGGGGGGGGGGGGGTTGGGGGGGTGACTCGTGGCCAAAACTCGTCAAAAACATGGCCAACCTCTAATGCAGTTACAGTACCTACAAATACTCACAACTGAGCAAAAGAGTGCGGCTGCGGGCGGAGCGTGAGAGAATTCCAGCATATTTTCAGGACTAAGGTGAAAACTCTGAGTGCAAAGTTCCAGTAATCGTTTTGATTTTGCCTTTATTGTGCTACAGCTTCCAGAATAGGAAGCCAATTGTTTTCACCTCGATCGCTGGGATTCATTGGGAGGGGTAACTCGGCCCTCTGTTCCCCTTGTTACGACACTTGACGTCCACGCCAGAGCAATCGTGATATGACATTGTGTGTCGGAGCCTAAAAACAACTGTGATTATGATAGGACCTGTACATTCAGGCTGAAGCAATAGTGATACGACCTGTTGTTTAGGCGAGAGCATTGTGACTTGTGAGCGTTTTTTTTTTTTTTTTCAGGCTATTGAGCTAATGTTGACCTTCCACTGCCAGCCTGTCCTGTCTGACAACCTACCGATCTGTCCATGCTTGGTCAGATATTATTGACTAGTGCTGCCGACGGTGTTTCAGGGATTTCAGGTAATGTCATTGAGTGCATTATGAACCTACAAATCTACAAATGCTCTCTCATACAGATTCGTGGATTACCATCTACTCTGTGCACTGTTATCCTGGACTAGTGCTGCCAACAGAGTGTTCTGGGTCAAGAAGCATTGGCATGGCTCCATACAAAGCCTTCCTATATCATTATGAAGCTAGAGAGGTTCAGTGCTAAGCACCGGATTTGTTTGCAATGGAATCACTGCGGTCAACTATGGTTTACAGGGCTTCTGCGCATCCTGCCGGTTCTACTGTGCAGGAGCAACAGCAATGCAAGACTCCATCTGTTAGAACTCTATTAACAAACTATTGATTCACCATTTAACCCGATTCCGTGGAGTTACCGACGGATGACTATTGAACACAATCAGTGTATGGAATTAATTAAGACCATGGCCAATGTCTTTAGACGTTCTTTTCTGCGAGAACAATTCCAGATTGGAACAGTTCTAGTTTTAATATACGAAATTGAGTGGTACTTGGGTATCTTCTTGTAGTGCGCGTCCTCTTTTCATGACACACCAATTCTTCGCTAAACTTGTGCCTGTTGTTGCTCCCCTATTCCGTGATGTCTACTAGTTAGTGTTTGCATAGTACTGGACAAGACAATTTCAATTCCCTCTTGGGAGAATGTTTGCTGCAATCCTTTGAGATGTGTGGATATGTTGGAGACGTGCTCAAAGACATTTATTATTAGGGAAGGGGGGTCATACATTAACATCTCTGACACATTGCAACCCAAGCCACAAAATGGGCCCCTTGCAAATGACACTTTGAAGCTGCAAACAAATCTCTTACAGTCCATACTCGTGCGCCGTCCTGTCTGCACTAAGTACAAGGCCAGTTTATTTATATTATTAGATAGCTCGACCACATTTCGGATTGTGGTAGTTCAGACATTCGTCCGAATAGCCTGATAAAAGGAACACCTGCCCACATAGTGGTTGTGGTTTCCTCTTCACTCCCACATTTCAGGCAAGTTTGGATGTCCTTATTCGACCCATGTTTTTACGGTGTTTCTGAAGATTACAGCGCTCCTGTGAGGACCTGTAACGCCCAGACAATTTACTTGTGACTCTCTGTGACTCTTCAATACCATAAAGTAATATTAGTGTACTCAATCTTGAAGGAAACACATCCACAATCACCCAAATACATGACGCCTATCCATGGCCACCTCTACTTAATTAGGATTAATTAGTTAGGATGAATTCCTCATCTGTGTGGGGGTTGTCAATGAGAAAAGGAACAAGCCAAGCAAAATGAGACATTTTCTATATAAATATTTCTTCGATTTTATTAGTGAATCCGTTCCATATACTAAAACATAAAAGGTGTGGGTTACTGAATATTCACGGTAATAATTGGTTAGGGTAATAAGACTTACTTCCACTTAGCAATATCATCAGAGATATTTTATTGCAAAGATATGAACAAAGATTTAGGCCACAAGAGGAAGCAGCCCTGAGAGAAATCGCACAACTCGAAATGTTTCAGTATGAAATGACACCGACACGCTTTCAGTGACCTATCTACGAAACAAATGAATGAAATGTGATCCACAACACCAGAACCAATGATAACAAACTCATTGACTAAAGGAAGGAATGTTCACAGTAAAATCTCCCAAACGTTTGTTTTGCAGCTGATGCTATGTGAAAATTTTCCACAAAGGACCACTAATAAAAAGGTAGCAGTTTACTAGCCTCACATTTGTACACCAAGTTTATAGTTGAGTTGAGTTTAACAACATGCCAAATGAGGTTTTAAGAAAGCATGATCCAAAGACAATAAAGTTTAAAAGTTGCTTGTGAAGTTTAAAAGTTGCTTGTAAAGATTACACTCCAAAAACGAAAACAAAATAGGTATCGGTTGAGTATCCCCCCCAAAAAGTTCTTTGAGGTTGGAAACAGGGAAGTATTCCTGGTGGATGAATGTGGGTATGGGAGTAATCAAAACAGTAAACCAAAACATGGTCCGGCAACAATGTCACAATTGCAATGGATCTGTCATCACTGTGAAGCAAATAAACATGGATAAAGTGAGTAAAGAAACATCGAAACATTCTAGAAGAAACCATTCCCCAGTTAGGAAAAACTATTCCTGAATGATGTGGGATAAAAAATAATTGAGCTAAAAGAAGTGAACTGAATTGGATTCAACACTCCAAATAAACAATTCAGCCATATAGGACTTGTGTACGCCACAAAACATTTCAATGATTGCTGAAAATAGGTCTAACTATCAATTCATTTCTTTGGGATATATCCCCCCATCCATGTCTGAGAAAGTTCTGTTCAGTTATCTCCATCTCCACTCGCCAGTTACATCTTTGTATAGGAGCCACTCACAAGACTGCTGGGTTTAGTATGACTATAGTCTTGCGTTAAACAATTATTGTTTTAGACCTTCTTGAAGCTGGATTGTTCTTGTCTGTCTACGCAAAAAATATGCAGCCCGACTGACTGAAATAATTGTCTTGTCCAAATTACCAAAATAAGGGCATGGTCATGTGAGCAGAATCATGTTTGAATTGTCAAACTGCTAAACGGCAATCCTCGAAACCACATGTTGCCTGTGGGTATTGTATGAATGCTAAAAGCAGGTAAAAATAGATCTATAGGTATCCTAATGATTGGCACTACAAGTTACTGAAACTGCAAATTATGCATACATGATTAAAATCCTATAATTTCCTAATTGCATAATGTTTACTGTTCACTTGTAAAATGTACGGTGCAGCAGGAATAAGATTGATTACATAATATCACAACATTTAAAACTACTCATACAACATTTCAGAATTTTCTCTTTGGCTACAAATGTTGAATAATTCATTTTGAAAAAAAGATGCCCGAAATGCTATCATGATCGTAATTGAAATGCACCTTCCTTCCTACTACAGAAACAATCTGCAACTAAAAAATAACCCAAAACCCCATGCTCCCACTATCAATTCAGTTTCATCGAAATCCCCGAATGTAGATATTGTAATATCAATTAATTAAATTCGATCAAACTATCATCGCAAAGTACCCCAAGCAAAAAAAGGCTAAACGTTTCATTTCATACATTCAGATAATTTCATATTAGAATAAACCACATACTTCAATCAGTTGACAAGATGACAATGAAGTACAGTTTGTGACATGATTACAGCGAGTTTGGACCCAATTCCCACGATCATTATACCATGAGCATATATACAGCGTAAAAAAATTGGCATTCACTAACGAGAAAAAAAATAGAAGAGCCAGCCACGGCTCTTACTTAAAATTATGATGAAAACTACAAATATTTTCAAACTGATTAGTTATAAATGAGGGTAATGCATTTCTGATAAATAATGATATCTATCTACTCCTAAGGGTAATCCAATACCAGAAATCTGCTTATGGTGTACTTCATCATGTTTACTACAAGCAAATGATGCAGTAGATCTCTCGGAACCATCCCAAGTGAATAATTCTGCCAGATTACATTCTATTTAATAGGCGATCAGTGACTGGGCGTTTCTCTTGGCAATTGTCCAGCAAAAACATCTTGCCTGGTCGTAACATCTGTGACAAGTCCAATGAGTCCATCCACATACATACTCTCACAAGAACATATGCAACAAAATAACGTGAAACACACCTTAATAATTAGAACATACACCTGTTCTCACAGCATCACTCCACACAGTCAGTGCACAAATATGTGGTGACACTGATTGAGTATCCAGCTCATACACCATCCTATGATCAGAGTAATTCCACAGCCAAATCCATATTGATAAGATGAAGTGTGGTGATATCATTCCCTTTCACACACTAGAGAGTAGATTGAGCTTATTCCACAGCCACAGCCAAATCTATATTGATGAATTTTTGGTAACGACATGTATACCATGTGGGTTCTTAACAGCATCTATATCAGATGACACAGTCAAGATCGGGATGTGAGGATTACTCTGTAAACTGGACAAGATACCGTAGCAGACCTGTTCTCGGTGTAGACCACAATCTCATCGTACGTCCGCCATAGATCCTGGCCTTTCCTGACCGTCATTTCCCCCATCTGGCAGTTTGCCCCTAAAAGCAAGAGACAGAGGCCATGTGATTCCTTGCCTGTGTGGCCAACCTGTGTGGTTTGATTTTTGGATAATATTAGGTTTATTGATTGATTGGGGAAGATTATGGATTTGAATCCTGTGAAAGGCTGATCAGCTTCTCCAATGTGTCCTCATACCAGGCACCCTTATCTCTTTCATCTCTATCACAATTTCCTCTAACTTCCCCCTTTCACCATAAGAAAATTGGTACTCACCGTCGGGAGCCTAAGGTTGAAGGTCCTGGTTCGACAGTTACGGCCAACCCCCAGCATGGAATTGAACCCTGGCTGAATTCCTCCATATGGCATCGGACTGAGCTTCCCCACTGCAACCTGAATTTTGTATAGGACAGGGAGGAGTGCTGTGAGTCCCACAAATCTGCAAAACCTAAATGCCCACAATCCAGCAATATGATTTGGCTCTGTCGGGCCAGGTTAAGACTTCTTATGGTGAATAACTGTCTGCAAAATGGGTTCCAAGGCACGAAAGACTGAAGAGCCACGGGCCACTCCCCATCAATTCCAGGAGACTCTTGATAAGACTGATACATTTGCAAGGCATTCTCTACGTCCACTAACCTTCACAGGTCCTGACTTACAGGTGGGCAGAGTGAGCCATTCAGCTGGTGTTCACTTCTTTGTACCGTCCACTGTGCAAATATCATACATCCAGGAGACTCCAGATAGGACTACTACTGTGGCCTCTCTATTTGATTCTGTTTACTAGTAACCCACAGAGTTCTGACGCGTCACAGGAGGTAGAGACATAAGCCTCGGGTTCACTCCTGATGTACCGTACCACTGTGCCAATCCCCATCACATCCCTCCCAGGGGACTCCGGGATAGGGCGGCTTAAACAATGTGGCACCTCTTACTGGTCACTAGTAACCTCACATGTCCTGACATTACAGGTGGGTGGAGGACTAGCCTTGGGTTCACTCCTGATGACATACCACTGTGAACACTCCCAATCACACGTTCCAGGGGACTCAGGATAGGACTGCTACATGTGGCACTCTCTATGTTCACTAGGAACCTCACATGGTCTCAGGTTACCGGGTGGGTAAGGGAGACATAGGCCTTGGTTGTTAACTTATGAGGTACCAACCACTGTGCACTCATGTCATCCACATACCTTCCAGGGGACTCCGGGGATAGGACTGGCTACATGTGGCAACTCTCTAATGTTCACTAGCAAACCTACATGGTTCCTCAGGTTTACAGGTGGGTAGGTGAGACCATGAGCCTGGGTGTTCCACTTTGATGTACCATACCACTCCCCCATAATCTGCCCAGTGGATTCTGGATAGGACTGCTAATGTGGCACTCTCTATGTGCACTAGTAAAACTCACATGGTCCTCAGGTTAACAGTGGGTGGAGTGAGACCATAAGCCTTGGTGGCAACTTCTGAAGTACCATACCACTCCCCATTACATCCCTCCCAGTGGATCCGGATAGGAATGCACATGAACACTCACTACTGTCACTAGTAAACCCACTTTCAAGGGGTGGGGGAGACATTTAAGGAGTCAACCATTGTCATCAAAAAAGTATGAGTAAGAGCAATCAGGCTTATATGGAGGGAGATCAAAGTTACAATATCTTTTTTATCGGATCGACTCTTCAAACACACTCAATACTAATTGATTGAAATAATAATTACAATTCATAATCATCTTTTCGAATCTGCTAAAAAGGAGGGCTTGTGTCTATGGTCATTCAACCAAATGAGGAGAAGAAGCATTGTCAGCAGATTGTTCATAATCATTTCGTTAATGACCTTTGCCTACAAATCCTCTGACAACCCATACATACATGTGCATGACATCTAAATATCAACACTAGTCAGCTGTCACAATCAAACCCAATATATTCTCCACCATAGAGTCTACTAACCGACTTGTGAAATGATCATCCTGGCCTACAAGACATACCCACATGTACCATCAGTAACGAAAGTAATCATGCTCGCATACAGGGAAACAGAAGGACCGACAGACGTGTTGGTAGACAGATACATACCTCACACAACAGCAGGAACTTGGTGCGCCCTGGTGGTTAGAAGTTTTGGCAGTAATTCAAACTCTTTTGAACAACTGGAGATGTGTAAAACACCCTGCGGGAATAAGAAACAAGAGGAAATCAGTGTCAATTGTTACAACACAGATGTGCATTACACTATGGCAAAACATAATATGTATTTCCTACATGATTATGCACATTTTATGATTCACCTGTGTGGCTTCATTGGCTGTGTAGGTCTGTCTTGCAGTGGTGGACATTTAAGAAGAATGGATCTGAGAATCTGCGACACATTTCACAATTCTTGCTTCCACCAACTTATCGACATTCCGGGAAAAAACCAACCTATATCTTCACCTGTCTATACAGATTACCATTGTTTTCAAGTGACAATATCCCATTACAGCAATACTGTTTAGGTATATGAATTTTTTTGATACATGTGGCTCTACTGACTGGCGAAGGGTCTGTCCCCCCATCCATTTTATATTGATACTGAAGAAATTATTCGGGATATATTATAAATTAATCAGTCCTCCTTACAACATTCTCGCCAAGAATGAACTCTGCCAAACTCATTTACCCATATAAGCCGGAAAACCTAGATATCGCTTGATGGGAGATCAGTCAGTTTTTAGATTAACATGAAACTAATGGGATTTCATGCTACATGAATTACCATTTTTCGCATTACACATTCTTCCACCTTTTGGAACTATGACCCATTTCATTCTCACCTTCCTATATAGAAAGAGAAAATCATTCGCTTTCAAGATACTGTAGCGATTCTTGATTACATAGTAAGTTATAATTCACAGCTCTTGCACTGTGCCATCAAACGAACATGCAGGAGTGAGGCCCATTGTATTTTTACCTCTCCATACAGGTTACCGGTGAGGACCATGTGACTCTATTGCTGGGTGAGCAGCCCTCGTTTCATGATGCTGATCAGGTTCGCTGTCTTTGTGCCATGCCAGAGCAGGTGGTGGTTGTCCAGCTTCAGTTTGTGAGATCGTCCTCCTCGTTGTCACGAGCCAGTCGATAATCGCCTCGACCTTCACTCTGTTGTGACCCTCTACGAAGACAAAACGCAAGTTATGTAAAGCTCCACTTGGCCTTTGCAATATTCAAGAAAGTAAGCAACAATGATATTGAAAATAAGTGCCAATCCTTTGATACCTCATCTTGCAGAAAAACTCTCAGTCAAAATATACAGCACTCAAATCATTTCTATTCTGGAGAAAATGGTGATCAGTTCGCGAATTTTCAACACAAAAATTCTATATATTGTTACGCCTCAGGAAAGTATATCACGAATTAAATTTTGACCTACTACTTGAGGTTTGACAAGATTTTTTTTTCAATCGTAGTTTCTATATCAGTCAATACAATGGATTACTACTGTATGGTAGCTTCCTGGCTTGAAAGGAGGACATGAAATAAAGGCTGAATGGAACTTAATAATGTTGATTATTTATCTGTCATTCAGTCAATTCTACTGTAAAAGCTCCAATACATGTCTCCCAGGGTGCATAGAATTATTGGAGTCGTTGCGAGTCTAACATTGATGTCAGATGAGTTTAGGCAGGATATGGGCATTGATGCAATCAGATAAGACTCTTTATTTTCATTCAACCCTGATCTCTTGGGATTCCACATTTCCAATGCATGCAATGTGAGACAAGGCGATCGCCAAAAGTGTCTCGCCTGGTTGCGCGATCAGTGGTTTTTATCATTGACTACACGAACAACCAACTAGTACATGCGAACCATTGTCATGTCAAACGAACATCACATATTTTAACACATAACACATAAAAAATCCTGAAATAACTGACCAATCAAGTTTTACTCTTAATACAAAAGTACCTCAATTGCCTTCTTCTCCTTCTCAGTGTTTTATACTAACAGAAGCTAATTATATGATGGAATTCTATCGAATTCATGAACATCAACAAACAACATCAGATTAAGAAAATGTTAATCGGACCAGACCTACTGAGTTTGGCGAAATCTTACCAAGTTGGAATTTGGGGCTAAAATTCTGCAAATTTAAGCACATACACTGAGCCGCTATAACAGCATTAAAATTGTCACAGGAGGCTATGGTTTACTAGTTCCTCATGCTTTATTCCTGACAGAGGCTCTTATATGATGTAATTCAAAATAAATTCTTGAACATCAAAAAAAACACATCAGATCCAAAGTGTTAACTGACCTACTATGATTTGGGCGAAATTCTACCAGTTGGAAATTTAATAATCATGCAAAATTAGGGCACATACAATGACTCTACTGACCCCAGCTGTCCGTCAGAATGATCAGGATCACAGTGGATCACCTCTACGCAAATTTTTTGGAAATCCAACAAACTTTCAAAACTTGGCATAAAATATCAAAAGACACAAAATGACCTCCAGGGACCCCGACTTCACGTTTATATTTCTTGGGATCCATGTATAGACCACAGCCACCAAGTTTCGAGAAATTCACAGCAACTTAAAATACGCGATAATTCGGTCAAATTAGACCACTTATTAGCATATTTTCGGCTGAAAATCTAACAGTTCACCTACCTGTCTCTCAGGTCCTATATGCCGAACTAAATCACTGTAGCACATAACGGTTCTCTGCGTAATCTTGCTAACAGCTCAAACAATAAATTACCTAAATACCAATTATCCAACTTATTTAATGACTTGCTGCCGCGAAATCAAATCAGATGTGTGTACACCCACCTCCGGTGCTACACACAAATTGTTATAACATCACTACACACGTTTGTGAGAATCCGGCTAACGAGAAGTGTGACAAACACACACACATACACCCGCCATAGTGACCACTAAGGTCTCTTCCTGAATGCATTCAGGCGAGACAAAAAAGTTGATGTCAAGGGAAATACCAGTGTGGCGACATTTGTATCAAAGAGCTGTGCTTAAATCATTTTCATCCCCACGCAGCGACTGAGTCGAGGTATCAAACATAAACTAATGATCACCTGTTGTTGACAAGTCATCATATACAGATGTTAGATTTTAGTCATATTTTGCTCAGATCAATGTGAGCATCTGCTATTCTCCAGTTTGTTCATATTCCGATGTCCATATTGACGAAGCAGCCCATCGGATATGCGTGTGCCCAGTGGATGTCCTTGAACAGCATCTTCCTAGAATCTAGTGGCTTCCTTGACTTCCACAGACATATCTGTATTATTTCATGATTATAACTTGTCTGCAGCTCATCACTTAGTTATTATTGATTTTACTCAGAGAGATACCCTTCTAATAACTTTCTACAAATTCATTACCTTAATGAAGATCTAGTAGCTTTATCTGGCAGCTCAGAGCTCGTGGACTTTATAAATTGGTTACACTCACTGGTTTGTTCAATATCCGTTGAGGTAGCACTTGCCTTGGTTTGTTTTTTTCATTCTATAGTTTCTGCGCTCAGAGCTCAGTAGATTCAATATATTGTTCTAATCAGCTGTGTCTTTGTTGATGTTTTCTTCTAGTATCATCCCCACACTCAGTAGATGTAATCTAATGGTCACACTTAACTAGTTTGTTCAATTTGTTGGAGTTCAATTATGCCTTGTTGGTGTTTTCCTTCTAGTAGTTGTATCAGACGCTCAGTAGATGTAACCTAATGGTTACACTTAGTAGTTGTTCAATCTGTTGTAGTATCAGCTGTGTCTCTGTTGATGTTTCCTTCCAGTGTTTTAATCCCCCCCTGAAAAAAACAGCTCAGAGCTTAGTAATGTAATCTAATAGTTACACTTACTAGTTTGTTCAATCTGGTGTGTTATCATCTCTGTCTCGTTGATGTTTTCTTCATCTAGTAGTCGTATCTGACAAGCGGCAGAGCTCAGTAGATGTAATCTTATAGTTACACTTACTAGTTTGTTCAATCTGTTGTAGTATCGCTGGCCCCTCTGATGTTTCCAGCGATTATTGTACGCTTACAGCCTAATGCTCGATAGATGTAATCCAGTGGGTTCACCTCTTCAAACAATGGAATATTCATATTTGGTAATTGCATACTAGACATAGTCATGAAGTTGACACATTGAGTTGGATTGGACTCTTCCGATATATTGAGAAAAAAAAAAATCATACAATAAATTCACCAACTAAATGCCTGAAACAAGAATTAAGCATTCATCCACACAACATGAACATGCCATACAGTGTCCTCACATTTTAGACCCCTCCAAGTGCTCACCTTTATTTAAATGAATTGCATGTGTTGATGTACAAGGGGGAGGAGATCACTTTACCAACACACACCCATACTATTTACTTGGTTTGTCACAGGTACCAGATCATTAGATCAGATTTAGCTCGGCAGTCTAAAGGCTTCTCATTTTGATTCTTGTGAAAAGACTGCGGCCATTTCTGATGTACTTACCAAGACACTGTTACCACCCTATTGCTCCTCTCTATTGCCTCCTCTCCACCAGGGTGCTATTAGTACCCTGGCTCATCGGAGTAAAACCCTTGCAGTTCACATATTATAAGAGTTGTGTACAGGTTTCATCGTGAATTGCCTCGAGCATGTCTATGGGATGACTTTGATGGCCGACTGGTCTCAGAGATTTGCAATTTTTCCGGAAGGGTTCCAATACTAACACAGACAGAATACATACCCGAATGGTACAGTAGGGTGTGTAAAAGTATTTATATATCGATCGACTTCCCAGAATGATAAATTAAACAAAGATTTCAAGTTTCCCAGCAGTTCACATCGGTGACATCGGGAGGAATGGGCCTATTGCACAGACAATTTTCCACACTGAAAGGTACGGAGTTGCCGTGTGTACCAGGCAGGCATCCATACGCCGTTTCATACTATCAAAGTTCACACAACAAGAATGAGAACACAACAACCCTTTAACTTAAGTTTAGACCACGCCCCAACAAGGAAGTTAGCCTACCCAGGCCTAAATTTAAATTATATATTTGTGGACATACGTGGCTTTGGTGGAGTGAAGGTTCAGGGATAAAAACAAAACAATGGTGAAATTTCTCAAGGAAGTTCAGCAGTATTGAGGGCCTACTTGAAATGTAACATTTTTACAGTGATGACACGATTTAGGAATTCTCTAATTCGCCATTGTTTTGTGAAAGTATCCACTAGTAATCGGCCCATTTGGAGAATAGAATTCCTCCCTTCATTAGTTCTGCAAAACTGCTCTATTGTGGATTAGGTTTCGCTATGGTGACATTCGTCAATTAAGCCAAAACGTCCCCTTTTTACCGTTGTTTATGCTCCAGGGGGGGACTATGTAGTATACTAGCAATGGACACCTCTGCAAAAACTTGGTACCTTAAGCCGGCGGTACGAGCTCCAAGGAGTATTGTTTGCCAGCCCAGCTCAACAAGGTTTTGCGGATTTTGTTCTCTGCTTTCTGCGGCAACTGCATTCCTGTCAGGGTGTTCTTATCAAAGGCGAAGTCGATGAGGAATCAGCTGGTAGTATTTATTGGAAGGGAGCTCAGGTCCAAGACTTCCAGAGAAAAAAAAGGGGGAAGGAAAAAATCGAAATCATATTAACAACTGAGGTAGGCAACACACACCTAGGGAGTGTTGTGGCATGGCAAGTTCATTGGGGAGTGTCTTTATTGAGTAGGCTTTGGATGGTGCTATCCTTGATGTATTTATGAGCCTCTTGAAGTGCAGATTGCTGGTGCAAAACATGGTCTAGTGTCATGGTGCACAAAGGATAAAAAAAAACAGTCACTTGAAACACAGGTAATTGAACTGTCATTCTCACACACTGAAGTAGACCAACTCGGACCTAACTGAGATTGATGATGATCATGATGAAGAGCAAAAAGTATCTGGGTTGTTGTTCTACAGCTTTTTTCTGCTGGAGGGAGGGTTGTGGAGGGGGGGGGGGGGGGGGGAGGAGTTGGGAGGGGAGAGTGGAGATAGCAAAAGGGCATTTGTGTAACAAAACACACCTAAAATATAGCAATATGTGTGTCCAGCGTAAGGGTGAGGGCAATGAGGCAATGTTCCAGTGAAGAAGTAAAGTAAATATGGCCAGTGTACAAGCCGGAGTCATCATTATTGCCCTTGCCGATTTAAAAGCCAAGTCACATCAAAGATCCATTATTGGAAACAAATTAGAAAATAAGAACATCCATATTTTCCACTGCAAAAGACTTTCACTCTGCTATGAACCATGTAGTAGGCATATCTACATACATATGCATCTCTGCACAAATTGAAATTCCTCTGTCATCACCACACAATCGGAGCTTACAAAAATATTTGCTCCTCAACTTGCCCAGTTAAAACATCAATAGGTATGCTTCTTGAAATCATTCACCATGCATTGTTTGTCCTTTGAAAGCATGAACAAATGCTCTCAAATCAACCACTGGTTGATCAAACATTTAGAGGCATCGTCCACAGAAGCAACGAAAGGAAGAAATCATACCTGATTCATTTTGGCCAGAGCTTTTGGTCTGTCAGTTTGTGGTTGTCAACATCTTTCTGGCCATCTGGGAGCAGTATCCTACCAAGAAAAAACCAAGATTGCATCAAGGAACATGAATAGTTACAATATGAAGGTAGTAAACCCTGAGGGAGGTGATTCTCATGAAAGTGGGTAACAATAGAGTCATATATACCAACAAAAATTTGTGCCTAGATGTCAGCATCAGGGAACAGCTTCAAAGATTATGACCTGTGAACAACCTGCCTTGTAAGTATGGTACAAACTCATTCGCTTGGAATTCACCTGCAATGTGGATCCAAAATTTTGCAGTTCTGTTGGAGGAAGGAGGAGTGACCATAGTAAGCAACTACTGGAGTTGTGCACAGGAATGCTACAAAAATGATACCAAATTAGAGAAAGGGAAACCGGTTTGTTGGGTCCTGATTTCGACACATTTCAAAACATACACTCATTGTCCAGGGTGAACAAGCTAAGGACTGGACCATGGTTTTTGAATTCAAACATATATGGCACCATGCATATAAAGGCTCATCTAAAAACGGATTTCTCCTGGGTCAACACCTATTTCAATATGCAGTTCAGTTGAGATACTGCCACCATTTCTAACCTTCATTCCCAAAGCAACGAGGGTTGCTCACAGAAGCTTTCCATTCATATGGCATTTTGACGTGACCCACCTGGGAATCTCAAGACCTGATCTGGTGACCCATCTAACTGGCTTTAAGGGCTGCCCTGCAGCAACATATGACATGGTTATATTAGTGCAAATTTACTTAAGGGCTAGTCACACTATGACAACTTTTTTAATCTTTCTGCTGCATAATCTTTTAGGCTAGACAAGGAAGAAGGGGCCTGTGAGGTAACTAATGTCATAGAGACTAGATATACTACCATTACAATACCTCCCCAAATTTCAAGGCTGCATGGTTTCACCTTTGGGAGATCTGATTCGGTTTTTCCGTTTTTTTGACGTTACCAACTACACATCAACAATATCACTATTATTCACTACTGCATTTACCGTAGTAGTACTTCATTCAGGACTGCTTTATATTTGCGTCATATCCATTTGTTTATCCATGTGAGTTATTTGATCATTCCAATTCATTGGAACCTGTTTTTTATGAGATATGCTCTGCCATCAAATCATGTTGCTCAACCTAAATTGTAATAGGCCTCGTATCCAAAGAAGTCAGTGATTATATGGGCGTCAATGCCCTGGGCACGTGTTGGAGAAGGATTAAGTAGGTTTTGCAGTGCGTAAGGGCCTACAAATAGTAGGTGTTTCTCTTGTGTTATAAAAATATAATTTCAAGTTGTCGAATATTTACGCAAGTTGTGAGGAGAGATTTTAAAGAACTATTTTTGCATATTTCGGATCGTGGGAGGAGGGCAAATTTTCGAAACCGATCACACAAGCGGACCAGAAAAACTGGTTTCATTGGGTAAACCTGTTAACCATGTAGTCTTACTACATTTCTACAGGTGGAAGAGCATTTCCACATCGGGATTGATTAGCCAATAGCAAATCGGGACCATCATCCATATGGCAGGGTGTTTAGGCTGTAATGATTAAGGACCCGGTCTTGTTCGTCTATACTTGAAGAAAATTGGATTATAGCACAACACTATATTACTGTAGAGAGATAAGGCCTGAACAATGGAGCATCTCACCTGATTTTGTCAAGGATTCCTTTGGCTTCTTGAATGACCTCTCCCTTGAGCTGTCCAAAGGGCATGAGGGAGGAGTTAACTCCAGAACGCTTCAGGACTGCATCCAGAATGGGGATACACGTCTGTGATGAAGTATAGAATTACAAGATGAGGTGCAATAGCCCTTTGGTCGAATCTTTCAGGAGAGTACTGGCAATGACCTGTACCATTCCTACATATAGCCTAGTGGATTGAAACAGGTTCTGAGAGATCTCAGTGTCCCCCACTCTTATTTGGAACTTGAATTCCGCGGGTTCAGGAAGCCAATTTAAGGCTCGTCAAGGAACCCTGGCCGTATTGATCGTGGATAAGCACCGGCGATATCTTAACGATGTTCGATGATATTAGGCAGGGGGTAAACTAATCCAATCTGCTCCTGGAACTGCCATTTCACGTCCCCTGTGGATCAGTGGAATCCAGGATCTGACCACTACTTTGGAACCTGGAGGTGGGGAGATTTATGTACAACGTGACTGCTCAAGCCGACCGAAAAGACTTATTGCCACAGAAAGTCCACTGCATTACAGTGGAACCATGAAGTGTAGACGAAGACTGAGCCCATCGCAACTGCAAGTACAGCCACATAGGGAAAAACGTCTGGTGACTGTTGGATTCCAAACCGGGAATATTTGCTTGCAAAGCGTCACTGGTACTGCTCTGCCATTTCTACTCTGTGGCTTACTCCATTTTCTTGGGCAAGCATCAGTTCAGCAGTGTTAGTCGGCCCAAAACAGTGAGAGAGCTGGGCATGAATTCAAATTGTCAGTCATTACACCAGTTAATGCTTGTTATGGTGCATTACAGCATGCACAGATGTGATCAGAGCCTAATTGATGTTGGTGCATGGTAGAATATATTGGTAGTTGCAGTGGCAAAGGTAACTGTTCAGGTAGTAGTTGTGTACTTGTGCTCCTTAATAATATATTGGAAGTTGGGTAGTTGCAAGCTTTGACTCAATTAATATTGGAGAGGAAGAAAGTTCTGAATCTATTGCTCCAACCCCCATCTTCTCACGGGAGAATAGTAGAGCGGTATCAGTGTCGCTTTGCATGCAACAGGTCCCGGGTTCGAATTTCAGCCGATCAGCACCAGGCGTTTTCCCAGAAGTGGCTGTATTTGAAGTTCGACTGGCGTGTTCATGGTCTTAGGTTCCTGGTCCTGCTGTTGCAGCAGTGGTGGGCTCGTAGGTAATTCAGGGGGTTGTTTCGGGGGCACTTGCAATAGGCTCGGCGGTCGGCTGGGAGCAGTCGCGTTGAACACCTTCCCGCTCCTCCAGGTTCTGAGAAAGTGGTCAGGTCCTGGAGTTCACTGATCGTCCGTCGATGGGGACGTAAAATTGCGGTCCCGGGAGGAGGGATTGGTGTCACTCCTGCCTCGATATCATCTGAGCACTAGTCGAGAAGAGAAAGCGAGTTGTCGCAGGTGCTCATCCACAATCAAAAATTGGTTAGGGTTCCATGATGAGTCAAAGTGGCTTCCTGAACCCGTAGCAATCAAATCAAATCAAATTCATATGAAATCCCATAGTAGAGTTCGGATTTCTAGCTAAGCTACATTACACAACATGAAATTTCACATCAAAAAGTGACATCACAGTAGTACAGCCCAGAATGTTCCTTAGTTTCTCACTCAACCCTTTATTTCAATTTCTCCTTCAAGACTTGATTGGTTTCAAGTTGGGTTCACCATGAAGAGTCGGTGTATCAATTGTTCTATTTACTGGGAAAACAACAGTCATTCAAAGGCAGACGTATTGGAGTAGCGACAGGTACTATACTAGCAGGCTCAAGAACGGTATGTCAAAACATGAACATGCCTTCCTCCTATCTAAATGAACCTCACCATATCCTGATAGGTAACAGCATCTGTAATCAGCTGACAAGATTTATTTGTTGCCATTTTTTATTCGGGCAGGAAAAAAGGGACTCCTTTCCAGGTGAAAATTATCAGAGCATACCCACCAACTGCTTGAGGAGGTCTTGCAGAGGTTGGGGCAGCTCGGAGGGAAGGTCGCTGGAGAGGTCAAAGTTGAAAGCTTTCACAGTCTTTTGGAGGCATGAGGCTCCACGTCCATCAACTTGTATTTTCCTGGATGGTGAGTGTGAGGAAGACGCAGAAAAAGTTTACCCATTCAAAATATGCATGCAATTGCAAAATGCACGGAAATGGGATGGAAAACTGGCCAGAGAATCTTATGGGTTCTAGTTATCTACCCACATACCATACACAACATATTTCATTTTCCATATTCTAGAAATGAATTGGAAATAGCGAAACCTTGAAAACCTTCCAACAAACAGACAATGTGAGAAATTCAACCCAAGTTACAAGCTGAAAGTCAGGAGGCCAGAATGACTGAAGGGAATGTGTAGACACCATTCACATGGATGAGGATCTATCCTGATTTTTTCATATAGTACCTCAAATTGTCAAGCATGCATCAAGTAACATGTAACACGTGATCTCACTGAGAGGCATTATCCAGAACAGCTTTGATAATAGTATGTGTTTATAAAGTGCCTCTCCCAGGAGCACTTCACAAAAGGAGGAACAAATTGTAGTTACAAACTGACAAATGAAAACAGGTGGACGGAGGTGGAGATGAGTGGGAAGTTCGATGAAGTGCTTCAGGGCAGCATGTATGAAGCCAGGTTCACTGATTATATCCCCGCGACACTGTGTCCGGGGATATTCTGGTTTTGGGTGTGTAGCCGCCGCCGCCCAGGCTCCGCCGCCGCCGGAAACTTTAGGCGTTAGCGCAATAACTCTTTAACGCTTTATCCGATTGATCTGAAACTTAGTACACATGTCCGCCCTAGTGAAATCTCGGATGAGTTCGAAAGTGGGCATCGCTGCAATGCTAGGGGCCACTAATTTGCATAATTTACGCGAAATTTTCAACTTAGTGGATTTGAACGAAACTTGGTTGGTAGGGACTATAGTTGATCCCGAAAAATGTTGAGGTCATTTCAAGGTCATCGGAGGTCAAATTTGCAAAATTTTTGCGATTTTCCAAACTTTGTCAGATTTGAACGAAACTTGGTTGGTAGGGACTATAGTTGATCCCGAAAAATGTTGAGGTCATTTCAAGGTCATTGGAGGTCAAATTTGCAAAATTTTGCGATTTTCCAAACTTGTCAGATTTGAACGAAACTTGGTGGATGGGGGCTACATTTGTTAAAAGTTATTTCAAAGCCATCGTGGGTCAAATTTGCATAAATCATGGGCCTATTAACCTCCATGGATTATAACAAAACTTGGTGTGTGAAGTTCATCTTGGTTTCTGACCAAAATGGGGGTCTTTATGGGGGTGTTAGATACTTCTTCCCTATGTTTGCTCAAAAGCGGGGATACACAGGGGCGGTTTACCCGCCTACACATGTTTAGTTCTTAGGTGGGAGCTTCGAGGCACCAATAGGCTACAGTTAGCAGATCTCACAGATCACAAGGGTGTATAATGAACAAGCTCCTCACGAGGTATGAGGGACCGTGCTGCATGGCTTTGAAGGCAAGAAGAATTATTTTGAACTGAATTGAATATTTTCTCAGATATATATAGCCAGTATAGGCATTTCAGACCAGGGGTAATATGGTCCCTTGAACCAGCACGGAACAGGCACGATTTGAAAAGGGAGGTGTATTGCCCAAGGAAATATGGGGCTGACTCACGTCACCTATTTCTTGAGTTATATCCAATCACGGAAGTCAGAGAAGGTCACTCACCAGACACTGAGTCATAGAAAATTTTCCAAGCCTAATCAAATGCAATGTTTGTATGTTTCGGTCATAAAACAGAGGACTGTGACCTACCAACCCATGAGAGAGAACACTTGCACCCAGACAGACCACCCTGAAAGGGGAATTATTATTCATCAAGCTACAACCAAAACATCAGAGTGTCTCCCCATGGTACCATACTCACTTCTTGACATTAGCCCACTGGTTCCCTGACTTGGAGGCAAAGATTTTACAGAATTCCTTGATGGCCTCTTCAGCTTTGGCAAACGGCGTCCTCTGGTTCTGGCCATTGTCTCCAATACGACCCCAACAGGTGAAGAGTAGGTACATATCCTGTCCTTTCTGGTAGATGATCTATCGAGAGAAGATTGAGTTGCTTGTCGAGCAGAAAAATCAAACTCATTCAAGGCCCGGCAGGGGTTCAGGCCTGGGTAACCGACTGTTTGCCATGCCTTTTGGCAGTCCCTAATGTGGAGGTGGGGGCAATCACATGCAGACGGCAACTTGCAAATTGCCTACCCTTCATTCCTCCTTGCTCCTAACTCTCGTGCTGAGTGCCCAGCGAGAAAGCAATGGGTAATAGCCATATTTGAAATCTTTGGTATGACCCGACTGGGATTCGAGCCCTTTTCTCCCAGGTTGAGGGAAGCCTGCAGTAAGATTGAGAAACTCCCAGGCTTGCATTGAGACCTGCCTATGATTATGCCAACTGCCACTATGTGTGTGTGCAAGTTCCCCCAGTGAAATACAGTAAGCTATCATAATCCTGAACAAAATCAAAACACTCTCCTTGTTCTGTTGGTATCATTCAATCAGCTGTAACTCTTCACCCATGAAAAAGCATGGTTGGATTAATTGTTATAAGACAAGTTTGTTCAAAATAAGAGTATGATAAGATTTACTCACCTGCATTTTATAGAAGTTGTTCATGCCCCATTCCCATAACTTCACATCAACCTTGGTCATCAACACAGAATACGGAATACCTTGGTCCACATCTTCGACCACCTCTCTGTGAAAGAGAAACAGTACCTACTATTACTACAACCACTACTAACAAGTCAACACACAACAGAGGGCAATTCCTGGAGTTATAGAATGTCATCAGCATCCCTGGAAGTGTGAAAATACTCAGTCCTTTCTCCAAATATGTTGCAAGGTGAAAAATATGTCTGGAAACAGCAGTCACCTCTCTCCCGCCTGTCCCCCTGCCTCACCCTTCCCCCCCCCCTCAAAAAAAAAAATCATATTCATAGAAATGTTAGGAATTTTGCAGCATAAAGGCTGGAACTAGAGTACCGATGGTGCTGTAGCTCAAACCACAGAAATGTGCCAAGACGAATGCATAGTTATATGACAGATGTTGACAGATCCAGAGGCCAAGAAGGCAGTCTCAAACAATGGCCTATTGTGCCCTTGTAACAACTTCTCCATATGGCCAAAGCAGTCAATGAACATGCCACATGATGGGCCCCAGGGCCCACACTGGGCCTTGGGCCTCAAATCTCTGGGTACCTGGAGGGTTGGTACAGCTGTGTTGGACCATTCATTATGACACGGAGACATCAGCACTGTTGCTGTGCAAACAAGATTTCAAGGCATTTCATATAATGGGCCCTAATGGCAGTCTTCCCAGGACCACTACAGTAACTTTGAAGAAAATCAAGTACCATTGTGTGAACTTTCATAATATGGGCCCTCGGGCCCAAGTGGGACCTTGGACCAAAAAATTTCTGAACACCCCAAAGTTACAGCTGTTAGACCATCATTATGACCAAACATCAGCACTGTGCACCAAAATTTGTAGGAGGATATACATTTTGAAATTTATACATAATGGCCTATATTGCCCTTTTAATGACCTTTGACCCTGACCTTCAGAACATCAAACATGTGTGAGACACAGTAACTACATATGTCAGAGTAGCCAAATATCACCCAGTTACAGGGTGGAAACAGAAGCTACACATAACAGAGTAGCCAAATAACACCCAGTTACATTACTTTTACAATACATCACAGTCACATGTCACAATAGTGAAATAACGCTCAGCCACGTTACTGGTTAGGACAGAGTACTATATCACTATAGCGAAATAACCCCCAGAGCAGGTTTTTCTGATCATGGAAACTTGATTGCTGCAATGATATCACTAATAACATCAACTGAGGAATTAGCATGACGGCGACCATCTATGAACCCTAATTGGTTTTCAGGGGCCTGCGTAACATTTGCAGGTAATTTTTATTTTTACAAAATGAACTCACACTCGGCAGTTATCCAATTCGCGAATCCACTTCAGCCTTCGGTTTGGGGGCATCAGCCTGGCCTGCTCCCAGTGCGTTGATCTTGGCTAACATTGCATCAGCGTCAGCCCTGAAGTCATATTGGTTCGGCGACTTCCATTGAATGCCATCACTCCACTGATTGTTGGGTTCATCCAACCGTTGCTGCAAGTAAATGACAGGTATTATACGGTAAGTGTAATATAATTCCTATTAGGCTGGAGCATGGAGCTATTATATTCACTAGAGAAAACTAGCAATTGCATTTGTATGTGCAACATCAGCAACATTAAAGTCTTTGTTACTCTTAACTTTCGATTGCAGGAGCATGCAGAGACAACTTCTAGGTAGAGCAACCTAGATGTGAAAATTGCCAGTATGTGTGTATGTAGCATCAATGCAAGGAGTGCAATTGCCATCCAGCATGGGATGGGGAGTTCTGTTATTTTAGGCTATAGTAGGGTGACTGATGCCAGAAGTTAGTTGTACATGTTAAACAGTGATTTGGCTTCTTGACATTAGATCAGTTTTTGTGTAAGCACAAGAATACATTGATGAATGTTATCAGTCATCCAGTGTAGTTCACATATCAAGAAACAATGAAACTAGACATCTGGACCAACCACACGTTCACAAATCAAGATGTGGTGATCGTTGACCAGGATCATAGGTGGTTCGAACGCGGGGTCAAGGAAGCAGGTACATTCAACGTGTAAAACCCTCACTCAACAAAGGAGGTGGCCTGCACCACAATCTCCCGGTGGCATACAACTCGGTGATCAGAAAGATTCTGAAGAGGTTTCCTCGCTGAGTTTGCCGACCTGTGATGTCACCACTTGTCACTTGTCACTGAGCAGACATCAGTAAGGCCTGATGAGGCATCTTGGATAATACGTGAAACTGTGCTACTCAAAATGAACGCAGTTTTGAATGTCTAGTGTAAACCTTTCTTGTTATGTAAGCACAAGAATCTAAGATAAGGAACATCATGAACATTATTATTACCAGCGTGTAACACTGGCATCTTCTTGAGGAGCTCCTCCATGGCAGCTACCAGTTTCTCCGCCCGGGCACTCACTGCCAGGTCGAGAGGTGAGTGGCCATTCACATCCTTGGATTTCACAGATTCAGAGGTGCCTCCTGGGCTAACAGATTCAAGATCTTGGTGTTCTCATACGTCCCAGCCTGGTGGCCAAGGAATAGATAGTGAAAGACGTTCCTGTTGGTCCTGTCGCGCTTCTGGAGGTTCACATTAGTGGTGTTCTTCAGTGGTACTTTTGAAAAGATATAAATAAAACAAGATGGAGTGTCAGAAGTAAGCATGTGGTTCCCTGCTTGCAAGAAATATTTGACCATATACACCGCCGAGCTAGCATTTAGATATGATTTCACCTAGATTTGTATTTGTCCATTTTAACCAGTGCCTCCAGCAGTTTTTTTTTTCTCTTTATGCCACTACTTGGAACACTATGCAGTTGAGGTATTAGTTATCACTTCCAGTCTTTGGTATGGCCCGATCAGAACCCAAACCCTCGGACTCCCGGCTGCAAGATTGACCAAGTGGCTGACACAGTTGGTGGACCCACCCATGGAGGCGTATCTATATTAATGGAGGGGACACACTGGGTGCCCAGCTCAGACCACAACGCCTGAGTGGATAAGGAACTATTGTGCGTAACATAGTGTAACACTTTCAGTTCGTTTACTCCCTTCTGTGAGTTTTGTCAGAAATATGCCCTGACGCATACCTCTATCGCTTCATAGTAATTATAGAATGCCATAGTGCAAGATTATGGAACATCTTCAGTGCGTATTACCCTGTTTCAGAATACACTGATGATATACTTGGGGTCAGCTGATTCATTACAGGAGCACAGAAACAACAGAATTGAAAATACAAATCTATTGTGTCTGGCAGAAACACCATCAAGGCATGAAATATAACATTACAAAGTATTCTAGAGCCAAATAATGTGAAGCTTGAACAGGACGGGGGGTGTCGAACGGAACATTCTAATATTCTGACAAAATGCAAATGATGTAGCCCAAAAATAAACATGTCACTATAACACTACTGTTGGTGAGGGAGCCGTTAGAGGCATAGCAAACAGCTTCACACCCACCTCACTTCTGCACAGGTGCTTCAGTACAACATGTCCAGTGCTTGTTGTTACCACAGGGGGGGGATAAGGGTTCTGATCCCAATGTCAGACGAATCCAATCAAAATAGTGGCCTTCGTGCTGGGTGTCCGGTATGAGAGGACTGGATGCATGTTGCCTTCTGCCTCTGACCCCCCCACCCACCTCCACATTGATGTACTGCTAAAGGGGAATGACCTTACTCTTCTTTCTTCTTCAGTGAAAAAATGGCAGCCTGGTAGAGTCATTTATGTGGGGTTGCTCACATGGGGTTGTTTCTGTGGGTCTACCTGTTTCTTTGGATTTATCATTCTCGTCATCTTTGTCGTCCTCGCACTCCTCGTCTTCAGACTCGTCTTCAGAGTAGTCGTCACTCATGTCCTCATCACTCCCTTCCTCTGAGCCCCCGGAGCATGATCCGCCTCCTCCCTCTCTGAAAAGGAAGAAAAAGGAATCCATAATAACTGCTATAGACCAAGTACTGAAGTGGCATGCCAGAAAGCCTGTGCAAGTCTACAAACATTAGACCCGTAGTTATGTTGGTATGAAAGGAAGACACTCAAAATGAAGACCTGGAAGTCCCCCAAAACTAAATGTTATTCACTCTAATGTTGCCCAGAGTCATGGTTGCTGAAGGAGTGATGAACATTCTTATTGAAGATGGTTGTGGATGGCTAGCTCAACAGTGAGTTACTCATGAGCATCAATGCTGCTAACGTACCCAAAGTTATTGGAAGAACAATACCCACCCCCCCCAATACAACCCCAACCCAAAAAACCTACTTCAATTTGCGCTGTTTAGTCTACAGGGATCACAGTGGCCATTTTTTGGAACAATATTGAATTCTGTGTTTGAGAGTCTATGGGACTGACCCTCTCATTCCATTGGAACCATGCTGAATTCTGTGTTTGTCATCTACAGGACGAATTGCATTTCCTCGAAACCATACCAGATCTTGTGTTGGTAGTCTATGGGACTGACCTGCATTTTATATAAACCATACTGAATCTGTGTTTGTAGTCCACAGACCTGACCATGCATTTCATTGACCATACACATTCTGTTTTGTGTTCTACAGGTATGACTCTGCGATCCATTGAAACTTTACTGAATTTGGTGTTTGGTGAGGTAGTCTCCCAATTGGGGACTGGATTGGTTACCCTACTTGAATATTCATGCACAACACCATGTACAACTTCTAGAGTGACCTGGTGTGCTCATGCATGCCAGTTGATTTTCTAATTACATGAACTAAGAATCAATGGTAGGTCACATACATGTGCCCATGAATACCCAAGTACCTTAGTACACAAGTGCCTGATTACATGAGTACCTGAATACATTAGTATCTGAGTACATGGGGATCTGAGTACATGAATACTGAATACATCAATATCTGAGTACATGAATCTCAGAGTACATGAATCTCAGAGTACATGAATCTCAAAGTACATGAATATCTGAGTACACAAACAGCACGAATACCTGAGCTATTCATTTATTCATAATATGAGTCAATAGTGTGTACATGTACATGAGTCAGCAATTGGCACACTGCACTGAACCATACTAAAACAGACTAATACATACTCTTGACAATTGATGTCCCAAATCCTCCGAGGGTTCTTGCCTGTAGACTCCTCTTCTTCCCCGTTGGTTGATCTTTATCAAAATCAGGATCAAACAGAAGCTGGACGATGTCGAAATCATTCTAGAGGAAAGCCAAAGAGAACATTGAAAACATGCCTATGAACTGAATTAAAAAAAAAAGAATCTGTTCAGCATTTAGGTAAACTTGATCTGCACATTGAAGGCTAGTAGGAATGCTCCATTGAAAAAAAGAATAACAATTATTTGGTTGGTATTGCCATTGCTCCTAGTCAGGTGGTGATATTTGATATTTTCTAAATGTTATGTATAAAATGGACTCCCTGTAGTCAAAATGGAATTCCCAGTCTTCCCCTTGATTTGAGAATTCTGCCAAATATCCCATAGTTTGAATAGAACAGGAGTACAGCCTCATTTTTCAGGTTCCCCTGTACTTACAGCTCGTCAGCAGCCATGAGAGGGGTGATGAGATTGACATCATCGCTCTTGTTCACGTGTGCCCCGTTCTTCAGCAGGAACTTGACACACTCGCGATCCCTGCTCTTGACTGCTCCTAATAGTGGCGTCTGCTGCCATCGAGGTTTCCAGGCATGGTACCGCCGCCGCGTCAAGACGAGGGTGACCTGTCCCCACCTGGCTCCAGTCGGGCATCAGGTACACTTGGTTTGGTGACAGACCACCGTTACACTTAGAAAGAAGTCTGGAGAAGTGAAAAGTGAAAAGGTTTTGTTCAAGAGAGCAAGCTAGAGTAACTACACAAATATTATCCGATGTGCGCAAATTGAAGACAGAGAGTAGTAGAGAACAAGTGGTTGTTTGGGCTGGGGCATGGGAGCCATCAGCTAGGGCTATCAGAGGTCTCCAGATGTGGTACGGGACCTGCCATAACATAGCTCAAGTCCGGGAACGAGCCCGCAATTGGGTTACATTACAAGGTGGCCAGGAGGAAATGAAGGATCGAGAAGAATGACTCAGATTACCTGGAATGAGCAGACTGAAATGATACCTCATTTGGGTTAAAGACGGGATAGGTTGTGGTGGGGATGGTTCATTGTAGATGGGTGTTCGCCTCTGGCTATCAGAAGTTCCCAGACATGGATGGTGCAGTCCACTGATAATGAGGGAGAATCAGCCCCAAGCTCTCTCCAGTTAGCAGAGGTCATTGGTTACAATTATGAAGAATCCCAAGAGTGAAGCATAGAAATAGTTACAGGTCAAAGTAGAGAAGGCACCGTGATTCCCATAATGGCTAGCTGCCATGCAATGGGCAGTGAGTATCATAGACTGTACCCCCATCCAGGGAGAGAATGCCCCACCTGACAGATGTAGTGGCTGTCTGTTTGGGGGGGGCTTAAAGAGAGGTGAACTAACATAATAAACTTACTTCCACATGTCCTGACATTGGTCCTGGTGGTAGAAGAAAGCCGAGAGCACAGACCGACCTTGATTGTCAACACCAGCGAAACTGACCCTGCACTCCCCGTCTCATGATCTGCAAGAGGAAGAAAACGATGCCCAGGAACAACTTACAAATGCCGCTCTTCCGAACACATACCAGCAGAGCTTGGAACGAATTACCTTACTTCGCAAGCATGAAAAATTATTCGGCCACACAAGCTCGCTTTTGACACTGCCGTCATGGCAGAGACCTGCCATGCTTACCCTGAATTTTTTTGAATTGTTAGACTTAGCTGGATCCAATTAATAAAAAATACCAAATAAATTTCAGAGGGAGAAAAGGGGTAGCGAAGGGGAAATGTCCTGCCAGTACTCGCAGGCCTGCATGGTTTCAGGGATCCCAATTTCCTATGACTTGTCGAAGCTCATATATCGAAACAAGTAGCAACGTCACCTATGAATAGAGAGCACATCTGGTAATCCCTCGCCAGGATAGCGTAGGTGAGGGCGCTGCAGCCAAAGCTATCTGCTGACAGTGGATTATTGCCAAGAGACATCAAGGCTTCTGCACCGCAAAAGAGGAAGATGATTGGTATTATTTCATCTTGTTTCAAACTTGGCTCGATCAAAACTTAGTTTAGTCAGTAAGGACCATTACACAACAAAACGGTTTATAATCAGTAAGTAGCACAAGTTGGTTTTGGGGGTTTGGTAGGCATTTCCCTTGTGTTAGAGGCGTATTTTCATTTAAGAGTGTCCACTTTAGACACTTTCATCACCAGTGTCTGGGAAAGTCCTATTTCCTTTGGTGGAACCATCAGGGGGCCAGAACATAACATGTTTCATCCACTAATTCCCAAATAACTTAAAGCATTTTTTTTTTATATAATGTTTCATCCCAATGAAGTGCTACTGCAACCATTGGTGCAAATATAATTCCTAGATTGTAATCACTCAACGAACCTTGAATGTCCTGATTTTCTGTCAGTAGGGCCTGTCTTCTTTGAGTTCAGAGCCAGACATGGAGCATGTTTCGTGCTTCTTCCTCCCATTGAGGAGTCCTTTTCCTTTTAATTTTTCATCTTCTTCTGACGCAGGCTCAGAGCAAGCTGCCACTTCTTGGCCTCCAGAACAGCTACATTAAGTAACCAAGAAAGAACAGAAAAAAAAACAATAACGACCCATCAGATTCCCACCTATTGCCTTCACAAAATGGTGTCAGCATCTAAATAGGTCAGCTTTATTTTTCTGTAATGACGAATATACAAGGCCCGATAAGAGTGAGATCTGGATACTGCAGTAAATTTCAAGCAGCTACTCCTTACGAGTCTTGTCCAGACGCTCTTTATGGGTGTTTCTCTGCACATCCTCATCAGTTCAATAGGCGACGGCAACGGCAACTGTGACGTAATGTTTTTCGCGTTGTAGACCATGTCGCCGTCCTGCAGTAAGGGCGCTTTAGATTTCTACGAGATGTCAATTTGCCAGTTGCGTGATGTAGATGCGCACGTTTTATTGCGCATCTGAGTATTGACTGTAGAATTCCCAAATTCCATTGTTTAGCCGTTGAATGATGCCACGCGCTGGGCTCAAGTTCATGTCGTAGGGACAACGTGAAAAGTGAGTGACTCCTATCGTAGATATGATGTAGTACATCAGTTGGTGAAGTTGTCACATGTGCAGTAGGTTTAACATTGCATCATACGTTGCCATTGCCGTCAGCGGCGTGGAAGCTAAAACTCCCCATTGTCGCTCTCTCACACTGCGCTACAACCCAGAAGAGTTATATGCAGTTTGTGATTTGTGTCTCGATATCGAATGTCTTGTTGCACTCTCCTGACAAGCTGGTGATTAATATGCATAATTTTTGTGCATACGGTACAAGGGCCCCAACCAATGCCCGATAGTGGACTGCACCGGGTCGGTAAGAGGACAGATTGGTCAGTGACCAACTTCAAATTCATTAGGACTGATTGTTGAGTCAACCAAGTAAGAAGTATTGTGGAAATGTGACCAAATTAAGAAATTGCCCAAACTATGCAAATTAAACTAGACACATTGTTTGACTTCCAGTGACCTATTCTCTAATTTTAATATAATTCGGACCATCGGTGGACCGTGCTCTATACAAAATTTTGCATAAAATATGCAAATTGGATGATTCAATTATGATATTGTACATTGAAAATCTGAGCAGTTCATCAACCCAATATCCTGTACCTATCCTGTGCCAAACCACATCACCATAACTCATGCGGTTTGTCCATAATCGCTATAAGGACTGAAACAATACAAGACATAAATAGGTTAGTGACTCATTGGCCAAGATCTTGTTCATTGAACACCGATACTACATACAGAATTTCATCAAAATCATCTCATCGTTTTTGGAGAAATTCCACTAATGAGGAAGTGTGACACACATACAAACACACTATAGTGATCGCTAGTCTCTTGCTGAACTTTGTTCAGGGAAGAAATAGGAAGAAATAATCCACCAGTCGCCTGACGATTCCTTGTTAGGTGGAATAAAAACAGCTGTATCAAGTAAAACGCATGTGATTTGTATGTTTTATATGTAGCTCTATGTATTGAGCACTCTGATCAGCGAGGTATGCCTATGTAACATATATACACTAGGGATGGTTTGTCGAGTCATGAGAACAGAACCGTGTTAACACCAAGACTAATCCATCACCAAATGTTGAAGATTAATTGATTGATGATTATTCCATGGTACCTCAATGTGGAGGTGCATGGGGTAATCACAAACAGTCGACAATGTGGAAAATACCTACCCCCCTCAGTTTTCATACCCTGGTTCCAATCTCTCCAGCTGCATGCCCAGTGCGTAGGCAACAGTTCAGATTTTCAAGTCTGGTGTAACCCAACTGGATTTCGAACCCAAATCTCCCAAATCTGTGAAAAGCCACTGCCCTTCCAACTGGGCTACATATTCTGATCAATAAGTTGGTTGTGATTCATTCAACAAAAGCGAAGTCCATATGTAGGGCAGGCACCATAATGGCCCCCGGTTGGTAATATTGTGGAAAATATTAATATGGATGTATTCAAAAACCAGAAAAGACAAGCATCAATTTTTACAAATTCCGCTTGATAATTGTGATGGGGATGGTGGTACAAACACCCAACTTTTCTGGAGATACCCGTTATGCTCCCCACCTCTCCTATAGTGCAAAATATAAAGTGTAAAATAGGCACATTCTATAGCGACTTTGTATATAGGGTACACAATATTACCCACAAAACCAAGTTAGAACACAGCCTAACCAGACTCACCTGCAGCACGCCAGCTGTCTTGGGCAGTCCAACCCTCTCCAGTTTATCCATCACAGATAGAGGACCCCCTGCCAGCCCCAATCTACAACCTTGTACAGGAGGGACACCGAGGTGACCCGATCTGGGACTGGTGGTCTCTTCTTCTCCCACAAAAAAAAAAAAAAAAAAACCAGCCCTACCTCCTGTTCTTCTTGATCTCCGCCTGCTCCTTGCTCCCTCTCCACTCCTTTATCCTCCGTGAGGGCCGCCACAGGTACGTCAATGTTAGCCCCTCGCTGGATCAGGAGGACTGCAATGCTGGAAGAGGAAGAGGACAATCATTGCCAGGGCTGGAGGGTAGGGGGAGCAGCTATCTGTTGACAAACTGTCACCAACTGTAGGGAGTGAGCACTCGTATTACCTCCAGTTCCTGTACTCCCCAATAACAGCACCACCCCAGCCATCACATCAATGCTACTCCACTAACCACTGGCCCACTCCCTATCCTATCTGAACTGATAGAATAGCAATGCTGATGAAAGGGACAAAAGGAGAAACAAGATTACAATCCTCTGAGTTGTTACATGCTTGTTAGCATGTCCTAGATACCTGTAATAATGTAAAAATGTACCAGTATCTGCCAGAACAGTGACAGGTAACTGTAAGATACTTGTTATCATGTGCCAGATACTTGTTAAGAACTTAACACTAATGGACCGGTATCTGCCAGAACAGTGACAGGTAACTGTAAGATACTTGTTATCATGTGCCAGATACTTGTTAGGAACCTAACACTAATGTACCGGTATCTGCCAGAACAGTGACAGGTAACTGTAAGATACTTGTCAGCATGTGCCAGATACTTGTTAAGGACCTAACACTAATGTACCGGTATCTGCCAGAACAGTGAAAGGTTACTGTAAGATACTTGTCAGCATGTCCTAGATACTTGTTAAGAACTTAACACTAATGGACCGGTATCTGCCAGAACAGTGACAGGTAACTGTAAGGTACATGTGCCAAGATACCTAGTAGCAGGATAATTGGAATTATGATAAGGACAGATGAAAGATAATCAAGATGACAGCCACAAAAGTCCCCCTGGGATGATCAAATTATTCCCATTAAATTACCTTCAGTGACCTTGGCGCTACTGTTCGGGATTAATGGTAGTCAATCAATCAATCATCCATGCATGTACCAATCTTCTGGTACACAATCCACCAGGCTAATATTCAATTGATAAGCAAATTTAAACAAATTAGTATTCGTCCCGAGGAGCCCACTACAACACTCGACCGTGCACCTATGCAGAAAATCCCAGCTCGGGGGCATTCACACTTCAGAAGATACCGCAATGCACATATGGACCGCCAGGCAGACAGACGGGCAGACAAGTGACCACTATGTCTTTTCTTGAGCACAAAAGGAAAAAAAAACAAAAACTACCTCCCCATCAGTTCCTTCGGATGACAGGCATGAAAACCTTCACTCACCTGTCATGCTTGCCAGCAACTGCATAGGACAGACTGGTGTTCCGAGATCATCTGCAACATCGAGATCACTGACATGCTGTGATTGATTAGTACAAACAAGAAATAGGAATATCAATTCACATCTGCTGCTGGGATATGCCTTGAAGCAACTGAATTACAGATAAACGTTACACTTTTGGGGGTGGGTAGGGGGGAGGGATTGTCAGACTACAAGATAGCTTTCTTAGGAGAGTTATTACAACCCTCTCTGCATATAAAAAATTTCCAGAACAATGCGATATTGATGCAGTATATTGTCAATATAATAAATCAATGTAAAATATGATATACCATGAGACTATTACTTGTGATAATATAATTTGAACAGGGTGCCAGATGATAGTGTGTTGTTTTTTCAAGTAAGACACTGGAATATCTTTCCCACTATGGTACAAGATGATAATGTCTCTTCATGTAAGACAATGGCTTGTCTTTCCCCACTTGGTAAAAGTAAGACATTGGATCATCTTTCCCCACTGTGGTACAAGTAAGACATTGGACTATCTTTCCCAACTATGGTACAAGATGATAATGTCTCTTCATGTAAGACAATGGCTTGTCTTTCCCCACTTGGTAAAAGTAAGACATTGGATCATCTTTCCCCACTGTGGTACAAGTAAGACATTGGATCATCTTTCCCCACTGTGGTACAAGATGACAATGCCTCTTTATGTAAGGCGATGGATTATCTTCCCCCACTTTGGTGCCAGATGATAGTGTTTTTTTTCTTTCAAATGAGACACTGGATTATCTTTTCCCACTGTGGTACAAGATGGCAATGCCTCTTTATGTGAGCCAATGATGATCTCTCCACTGTGGTGCTTATGAGGTGTACCATGCACTACAGCACTGTGAAGTAGAGTAATAAAATCACGAACATATGAGAATTTGTCAAGGTCATGAAAAGTCACCTCTACAAGATGTGTGACGGATATAGTAGCCCCTCTAAAGGCAGCGTAGTGAAGCGGTGTGCATCCTTTTGCGTCCTGAGTATCCACGCCCCGATTCCCCATACTGCCGGTCAGCATGGTGACCACTTCAATGGGATCCATATGGGAGCTGCTCTCGTGGCTACAAGAAAACAAACAGAAAAGAAGAGGTTAATGGCGCTCTGGTGTACTGTAATTATGCAACTACTATGTATACTGATGAGATCAAGATAGTGTCAAGAGGTTACAGAACTGGTCCCTCCTGATCGAAAGCATAACTTCAAGTACACCCAATTTTAATTCACCTGCATTTTTACCAGTACTTAGTCATTACCTACATATAGAACAGGGAAATTATCAATGCAAAATACTCTGAGCAAACATTTTTGTTTCGAACATAATAAGAAAGATTTACATTTTCAGGATGCACACTCAACAGGCTCAAGTAATCAGATGCTGAAATAGGGAGTAGAACAGCGATTCTTTTAGGGTTTTCCTGGAGTCATGAAAAGGTTTGTCAAAGGCAGTGACCTAGGCCATATTGCAAATAGATTGGGGGCGTACTTCATACGGGAAGATTATATTTTCTGATGAGCTAAGACAAGTTTGGAAAACATTCAAGAAAGGCTTATACAGGTAGGCAAACATCACATGTACATGAATTCCAACTTTGTTATTTGATATAATTAGCCAAACTGAAACTAACGTCTAGCATGACAACTTCAAACAACATAGAAAGAATGCATTAGGAAAAGAATGAGAAGACATTACTCCTATACTTACGTGAACAAAAGCTATATACAACGTTAGAATACATCTATCCCACAATGCACTTTAACAGAACAAATCTATCCACAATCCACCTCTGTGAGTCTAGTATTTTTCAGTGTAAACAGTTCGAACCAATGACTAATTAGGCTTGAAATACCCAGCATATTTATTTCATCTTGAGAGCCAAAATGACATCTATTTGTGCCAACCACAGCCTAAATATTTATTTACACATAATTTGTTTGTTAGCTCCGTTTTCATGATTAAATGATAACTAAACCGATTGATGGTGAATAATTTCAACTGAATTAGCGAGAAAACAAAATGTTACTTGTGAAGAAACACTGGAGTGAAAAATAAGAGTATGATTAGGACTTTACCCTGCAAATTTAGAGAAGGCATAATGTAGTGGCAGTTTTTCATCCTCATCTTTGTAAAAAGCAAATGCACATGCTCCAGAAGATACTCTACAATGTCAGTAGTGGAGTGAGGGGTGAGGGCCTCCACGGCGTGGTGTAGTGGGGTCCGATCCTGACCTCTGGTACGTTAACATCACAGCCCTGGTCAAGGCAGAGGCTGAGGCACTTGATGACATCAACTGGAGCTACATAATTACAAGAAAATGGAACAAGAATATCAATGGCACAGTAGCTCATCTATCAATTCCTAGTAGTTGTTGATATTGATGTAAAGTTAAACTCTCAACAACAGTATCTTGAACATCCCAACAACTACCAAAGTCTGCATTAGTTTTGCAAATGGGTAATTTGTAGTCTACTGTCAAGGCAGACTGACAACATTTACCAATGGATAACCTTTAGTGTTCAACACTCCATATTGATGACACTGACCAACCTTCACAAGTATCTGATCCATTTTGTAGGAGTAGATGTTGCTTGAGCAGTCTCGTCTTTCAGCTGTGAGCAGTCATGTTGAACTTGAACTTCCCTCCTCCAGGTTCCGAGAAAGTGGTCGGTCCTTGAGTTCACTGATATTCCTTTTCGGATGAGGACGTAAAATGGCGGTCCTGGGAGCAGGTTGGAATTGTTTACTCCCCTGCCTCAATATCATCTGGGCACTAGTTGAGAAGAGAAGGCGAGTTGTCGCCAGTGCTCACCAACGATCAATATGCCCAGGGTTCCTAGATGAGCTTTATTGGCTTCCTGAACCCGTAGATATCAAATCAAAAGTACCGGTTTCAAAGATGGGAATAATATCTGTGAAGCTTTGAGAATGTCTAACAACATTGGAAAGTGCTATATAAACAAGAGATATCATTGAAGTTCTATTATGTCAAGTTTATTCAACTCAAATCCTGCCTTGCTGATACCAGTTTCTCCTCATTCAATGCATTCTGATATTGGATAACAAGGCAAATTGCAAGCTACGAGAAAAACTTGTTCTGATCACGCACTTACAAGACTTAAGAAGGCAGCTAAAGGGTGCAGTACGTTAGTCTTGCCATCAAGAGTAGCGGGGGGAGCCCCTGCCTTGGAAGTCTCAACCACTGAGAAGAGAGATTTTCTGAAAACCAGAACAAATAATAAATATAGATTTGTCAATACAAGCATAGCACAAAGATCATTGAGAAGACATCAATAGTGCAGTACACACTACTTTCACTCTCCTTTACATTGCTCCCATATTTTTTCCATAGGGAAAGTAGGGTTTTTATTTTCAATTGAATAGGGCGAATCGACACCCGCTACTGGTTTCTGAAAGAAACACGCCAGAATCCCCACTCCTGAACTTATGTTAAACCACAATTGGAAGTTACCTTCAGCATGTAGGAATGGTTAGCAAGGCATCCTGCTTGATCAGTGTAGCCTACGGAACACATAGTTTGGTATTGAGGACTGAAATTGCCGTAATATTACATATTTCCATGTAGATGAGCCCACTATGTACGTGGGGAACTGCAGGGGTACCCAGAGGGGGTAGCCTTTCACACTCCGCAGTTGCCACATTGGGATGATCAGTCTTCGCTGCAGTTCCTACTGTTTATCTGTGTTCACCTTTTGGGCGTCAGGTACCTTTTCATTGTCGCCCCCCCCTCCCCCCCCCCCCCCCCCCGAGACTGTTTTTTGCTTTCCCTGACGAGTCACCTACCCCTACAACGGCACCTTCCTCCCCCAATTCATGCCCCTGGCTATACTACATCACTCTAGATCAAAAGGAAGTTACTGAACTTCTTTCTCCACATACTGCAGGGTGAATTGGCCTACTGCCCTGTTATCAAAACCTTCTTGTCCTCACTACTGGGCAGGCCTAACTTTCAACGTAACGTTTTATATCCCCATCCAATGCAAATAATTGGGTTATGACTGTACAAATGTCACCAGTTTCTGCATTGCATGTGCATATCAGTATACCACATACACCCACCCATGGTGCAGAATTGGGAGCCTCATGTATTCGGCGACCTACTTCGCAGTCTGGCGTAATCACTGCCATTTCTTCCACCCTCATTATATCCCCACTTCGGGAATCTTATGGTTTTGCCTTCGTCGTGTCCCGCGCATCCGCCGCCCGCCGCCGCTTCCCGCCGCCGGGAGATTTTCGCTTTAGCGGCATAACCTCCAACGCTTTAAACACTCGATTTAGCGAAACTTGGTACATCGGTTGATCCCATAGAGATCTCCGATTCTTTCGAAAACGGGTATTACCGTACGTCTGCTGCCATCTGCTTTGGTGATTTTACGTAAAATTTTAAAGTTTGTCCGATGTACACTAAACTTATACGCAGGGATGACAATTGGTCCCGAAAACCATGGTGGCATTTTCAAGGTCATCCGAGGTCAAGATTTTGTGTATTTTTTAGTTTACAAGGTGTCAAATTTCTTTAATAGCTTTTTTGCAATAACTTAAGCTGCGGGGTGGTTTCATTGGACTGCCATATGCTTCTAGGAGTGGATGCATCACATGGAGAGTAACGTTTTTTATAAAAACCGCCATGTCATTGAATGTCATCAAAGGTCACGTAGGGGTCAAAACTGGATTTTAGTACTTTTTGGCAATAGCACTGGGCATCGTTCATCATAATGCAACATGCTCCTAGGGTGGATGTATCACATCAGTGGATAGTTACAATTTTCAATAAAAACTGCCATGTTATTAAACGGTCATTCAAGGTCACTTAGGGGTCAAAAACTGTTTTTCGTCTGGCCATAATCGGAGATTGAATATGTGTGATGGCTGGAAGTTTTCACCATTGTGATATAATTGTTGACCTGCATGTGTGTGACCTCTGATCCAACCTCTTTGACCTTTTGTCGGGTGGTCTGTGGTAAAGGTTTGAGTCTTGAATAAATGTGCTTATTTTATTTAAGGAGTTACGGGCAACAAAAATCAAAACTGGTTCTTTTTTGGTATATGTGATAGACCTTTGTGTGCTTTCTGGAGGAAACCAACTCCCGCTTCG